>LPNX010192145.1:88853-328268 GCA_001517045.1 Pseudotsuga menziesii | reverse complement strand
TTCACTGAACACATAAATACATACACCTCACTGTTCAATTATTTGACATAACTCATACATACCTTGTTACTGTAGAGATCTTATTTTGTCAAACCTTGGACTGTTCATCAAGCTGCTGTGGATGACCTTCAACTAATGTCCAGAACTTGTCCTGGGACACTTCCTTTGACGTTGTGTAAGCACTAGGTCTGAACATATGTTTGGACAGAGTATGTGTGACCCAAAAGGAATACTCCTTGAAAACTCAGCAACAGATCTGAGTTTTAAATGCATGTCTTCTTGCTTTTCACTGTCAAATTATCTTGTACTCATCTGACTCTCACTCAATCATCTCTGATCATCAACTTGTTACATTCATGCAACAACAAGAGTTGCTCATCAACTAAGTGTTATCATGTACACAAGGTTTGCTGCAACTTATAACTCATCCTTGAAATAGCTCATAATTGTCTCCAGAAATGGACGCCTTCAGCTCACTACAATGTTCAATCTGAGACCTTATAAAAATATTGACTGCACTTAGAAACAACTTTCCAATGAAGCATTCAGAACTATGGCTGACTATTGCCTTCTCTTTATTTACTACGTGTTCAGTACTTTTGATGACAAATCACATGAGAATTGGTTGAAACTCTAGATACAAACCTTCAACCTTTCCAGGTAGGTAGCTGTTGCATCATTGCAAATGTGTGATATCTTCCTAACCTGGTAACTAGCATTTGGGGTCGCTAGAATTCCACAATCGAAGAGATACAATACTAATATAAATAATAGAAATGTATTGCAAATATCAGTAATTCTTATACTATCGTCTTGTAGACAGCTCTGAGACTACAACCAGCTCAATGTTTCCTTGAGAATCAGAACCCATATTCTAAAATTCTGTAGACATATCGGTCTTCTACTTGTTGCTACGTCAGTTCTCTATTGTCACCCAAATTCCAGAGACAAAAAAAAAAAGAAAAAAAAGATCTGGTATAAGAAGAAAAACTCTTGTGACTGCCTCAGTTTACAAATTACTTCATCCAGAAATTAAAGCTCCATTTCACCATTGAATTCACAAGAATAAATTGCATTCTTCATCTTCCACAGTGCACTGAAGATAGAGCATGCACTGCTGCCACCGAGAAAGAATGAAAAGGTAAATATGATGCTGTATATTGTCTCTTCCTCCACGGCTGTATATTTCCACAGTCAGCGAGCTGCTCCCCACAGAAAATTTCCACACAAAAACGAGCTGCTCCAAAAAAAAAAAAATTCCACTGCTCCTGCGGCTGCCTCAGACCCTAGACCCGAAAATCTCAGAGCCTTTTTCCCACCGAAATTTCCATGGCCAAAATGAGTGCACGTGAGGGGTATTTATATAAATTTTAACCATATTTTGGGGGCCGACTTGTGTTTAAATATAAAAAAAATTATGAATTTTTTTTTATGGGCCAACTTGTAGATTTTATATTTGGGCCGACTTGTAGATTTTTTATTTGGAGCCGACCTTGCAAAGACTCTTCATTAACATATTGTTGCAATGTTCAAATCATCAAAATCTGATCCATCAGCTGGGTAAACTTCAACAAATAATTTCATAGCTATGTCCAGATGCAGCTGATGCTAACTTTTCCTTTTTGGACAGCATCATCAATAATTGCCACATGGCAAACTCTTCTATACTCATCATAGTATGAATCTAATGAAAACATCCACAAAGGTGAGCTGACTGAACTCGATACTTCATAGTTAAAGTCCACATGGCCAGGTGCAAGAATTTCTGACATCCACAGTAAAAAGGGACTGAGGAAATTCGGACTATAACAACAAGCAAAGGTATGATGTTTGATTCAGCTAAAGAATTTGTTTCCTTCATGATAGTCCCAAAATTATAGCAGACCATAAACTGCTCTTTGACAGAACCAAGCCCTTCTTCTTCTTTACAGTTCGTATTCATAATAAGAGTATGATAATGATGATGAAGTCAATGGTGTGTGCCAGATCTGAATTTTGAATACAAGGAACATCAAAGATATCTCCATGTTAACTCCTTTGAACATCTACAAACAATTCTGAAGATGACAAGCGTTGGAGTCTTCCTCCAATTGTCTAAGCTTGGATGGTAGTGATGAAATCTACAGTTTTGACAAGCACTGTCTTGAGTAAGGTTATCTTACAGAAACAAGCATACATTGACATTGACTAAGTGATGTGCAAGAATTTCTGAGAGCAAGCTGCCATGATATTGTCACTGCCAATTGTACAGTGATTTAAGAACATTGTGGCAGTTTGGGCTTTGACAATAATTCCTCTTTCCCTCTCCACTTTAAATGCAAGACCATGTTGGCATCAATGACAATTTCATCAACAGTTTGAACGATGTCTGCCACGTTAGTATTTTACAAGTGGTGTGATATGCCCACAGTACCATAGGGATATTTAAATCCCAGTCATCCTATTTAGCATTACATACCTTTGTCAGCGCGGTTTCCAATATTTTGTTGAATGCTTCTACAGTTCCATTTTCCTATGGATGATATGGGGTGCTTTTCTTATGCAACACCTGCAATTCCTCTATTAGTGCTTTTATTGTGCGGTTGATAAAGTGGCTTCCCTAGTCGCTCATCAATATCCTAGGGCATTCGAACTGCATCATGATGTTTTCAAAGATGAGCTTTATAGTTGTCGCAGCAGTGCAATCTACAAGTGGTGTAGCCTCCACCCACCTTATTAGATAGTCAATTGTTGTGATGATGTAGCATGCACTGGTTCGCTTTTCTAGCGGGTTGATTGGACCCACAAAGTCCACCACTCATTTATCAAAAGGTTGTAAAGTTACCTATGGTACAAGCGGTGTCAGAAAGGGATCATGCATGCAAGCATCATTCAACTTCCTTAGATCGACATAGATTCGGACCTCCCCAGTCTTCTTGTCTTGGACCACCATAGGAATTATCCATTCTGTTTCTTCAACCGACTCAATAATCCCTGCATCTAGCATTCGATCAAATTCAGCCTTGACCCGTTCTTTATATCACTAATTCAACAGGTATCGCACTGGTTTTGCATCCAATTTTAATGGGATTTTCATTTCCCCTAAGTCACCCAATATCCCCTTCATTTTTGAGAATTTCATCAGCAACAAATCTTGAAACTCATGCAATAGATCGGTAATTTTTGCCATGGTCTCCTCGTCCCAATAGTCCCCAATGTTGGCAAATTTTTTGATTCTCCTCTGTCCCAATGTTAACTTTCTTAATCTTCAGCAGTTAATTCATGGGATCCGTTGGCACATCCAATACTGTGACATCCTGACTTCCTTCGATCTCTAAAATATTAATATTGCACAATTCATCGTTATCCTCCATCTCGCCAAAAATGTTGTAGCATTCCATCATTGATTGCATGTGACACTGCGCATGTGGGTCCACAGGATATGCGACTAGAACAACTTTCAAGAGTATGTCCCAAATGATCTGTAGCGCATTGTTAACCTCTGCATTAACATCTGCAAAGCCAAACAGTNAAGAAAAAAACTACTTTTTTGTTTGTATTTTTGACATATCTCCCCGTGTTTTTACTCAAATTTTGATTGGGAGAGCTCGTTGGATGCAGAATTAAATTCCGCATCCAACGAGTATGAACTTGGCATACTTTTGACGGACCCCGCTACCCCAAAAATGAGAAATACCTGAAAAAATGGAATGATGACATCATCATTCCATTTTTTCAGGTATTTCTTGTTTTTGGGGTAGCGAGGTCTGTCAAAAGTATGCCGAGTTGGTACTCATTGGATGCGGAATTTAATTCCGCATCCAACGAGCTCTCCCAATCGAAATTTGAGGAAAAACACGGGGAGATATGTCAAAAATACAAACAAAAAAGTAGTTTTTTTATGATACCTATCCCCAAATTTATATTAAAAAAGTGTTTAAGACCTATACGGTATTTAAAATTTTAAGAAATTTCATTGGCTAATACATAATGACATGGAATTTGAATAAAATTTAAAAAGCCCATTTTGAGTTGAAATTTCCTCCAATGTATGCATAAAGAAAACAGTAATCTCTTCCCAAGTGGTGATTTCCCTGCGCAGCTCTGCTGATATGTAGCAAGACCTTGGCATTTCATCCAATGTGTGAATAAAATCATGGACCCACTCATCCTTGGCTGCGATTTCCACAGCATTTGGAATTTTGTCAGATGACTACAAGGGCTATTATGTCCATCATACCTCCTAGTGTGATATACCTCCAGATTGCCAAAGCGTACAGTCATCAACCATCGACACTATGCCCATTCATGAATAGTCTCCTTATGAACTTCCCACCTATGTGTTGGAGTGGCCTTCAATGCTTCTCCTAATGCTAGCAAGCGTTGAGGCTCAGATACCTTTGCTTCAAACTCCTTGAGGAACCCATATAGTTCTGGTAGTCCTTCGTATATCGACAAATCAATGATCTCAGTCATGACACAGCACATCGACTACGTGATCAGCCCACACTTTCTGAGTGATACTTCATGCAACTGGTTTTGCCAATTTTTCAGCGCATTATCAAAATCAGAGGACGCAGAGCTAGCGTTGCACCAACACAATTCTCCGTCTACTGTAGGATGGATGTAATCCTCAGAGATATTGTAAACATGATCCCATCCTCTCATGACTTCATCTTTGACTGTTTCAATATATCGCCTTCCTTCATTTGGATCCATCGGGGCAATGACTCGGATATCCTGGTTCTCAAATGTCATCAGCCACTTCTTAAAGTTTATCATGGCCATGATTTTGTTGGCCCATCCAATCCCTAGCAGCACAGGATAAGAGCCCCCTCCATCAACGACTTTGATTACATCGAAATCAGCACGAATCCTCATACCTTCGACAACTACAACCAAATTCAACACACGGTCGATCAGTTGAACTTTGGCCTGATTAGCCAATCTCAACTACACTGGGGACCAACCAAGCTTTGGTTCCCCCATATTCTACCATGTCCATTTCGTTGGGATGTTCACATCAGACCCAAGATCTAGAATAACCGAAACGACCTCGTAGTCCCCAATCTGGATGTTCATCCGCATTTCCTTGCCTGTCTATTTCTTCTATAAATAATTCACCACAGAGTCCTGCAACTCTCTATCTAGACGGTGCAGCAACTTCTCGATCTCAACCAGAGCATCGGGATCTCTCACCAGGGATAAACAACTTTCGAATAACTGTTGTAGGGTACCATACTATCACGATGGTCCAATTTCTAGCAAAGAATCAAAAGTAGAAGGCATTCCAAAAATAGGTGTCTTACCATTATTTCTTCCAAGCGCCTCGCGAGCTTCAAAAAAGGTATCTCTCTTGGTCGCGATATCAAACTATACTTTCTTCTTTCTAGCCAGTTGCATTTGTGTTCGCAGTCCATCTTCTCTACTTGTCGCACCTCCTCGAGTAACAATCCCAACATCAACATCTTTTGCCCTCGGTTCTACTAGAATGGTCGCAACTGTTGACCCTTAATTCTGGTTCTGCGGTGGAGGATGATTCGGTGGTGGATTCTGGCTCGCTAGTGGGTTCATAGGCTGATTGATATTCTAATTTTGTAATGGAAATTGGGGATTCCCTTGATTCTACAATTGCTACTAGTTCTGTATTTGATTCTGGGCCTGGAATTGATTCTAATTTTGTAATAAAGGAACATTGTCGGCCTGCCATCTCGAAATTAACTGAGGACAATTTTCAACAGTATGATCATTCATCACATAGTACATGCATTGCAAATGGGGATAATCTCTCTGATAGTGGCCAAATTTCCCATAGTTGCAACATTGGATTGATGCATGACCTCGTCCTCCTCCACAGCCAAAACCTCCTCTTCCCCTAAATCCAAATCCTTTGCGGTATCCTCCTTGCTACTAATATTGTGGTTGACCTACCTACTATTGATACTGGGGTTGCACCATTTGTTGTTGTGGGGGATTCAACTACTGCTGAACATAGTGTGTTGCTTGTACGTACTGCGGCTGTGGCGGAGACATTGGGGTTTGGTTATACTTTGGTCTTGGCACGAACTGCGGCTAAGGTGCAACCTCCGTTTATGGTTGCGACGGAATAAACTGCATCTGTGGTGGCGGCGTATACTGGACTTGAGGTGGTCGCTATATCACCTACGGCTATGGCTTCTGCACCATGCAAGGATCTTCACCTTTCACAAAATATGCATCATAGGTCCGCTCTTGAAGCAGATCATAAGCTCGACAATCCTTATCCTCATGCCCAACTGAGAGACAGAAGGAGCAGTATAAGCTTGCTAGCTTCGTAACCATTTTCTGCATGTAGGTACAATATTCATGTCGATGCCCATATACCTTACATATGCGACACCACGACACACTAACACAACTCAACGGGTTCGGCGCTCTCGATAGGAGATAATTCCAAAAATAAGGATAGGTATCTTTCGTGTGTCCATCGACATGACACCGAGTGCACCACAAATCATCATGTTCATATTTCTCCTTCTTGATATCCTGCAGTTGAATTGTCAGGTTCACCAGCTGCACCTGTATCTGGTTCATGTCGACAGCGTTTTCTCCAATAGGTGAAGCTTCCAACTTCATCGCAATTTCCAGAACCTCGCTCTGGGTCACAATCTTTTGTTGCATTAATGGGTGTTGGATATGAGGGACCAGTGTCACAATGAACCATTCTTTATGTTGGATGTCACTCATATCGAAGCTGACTCATGCCATTAGCGTCTTAAACCTATGATCAAAGTCCCAAACTGTCTCATTAGGGAATTGCTTGATTTTCTTCAACCCTGTAATGTATTGTGCTTTAGATTTTGGTTTCTTTAATTCTTCAAGCAGTCCCTTCTGAATCTCATCCAAATTCTTCGTCGTGGTCCCCAACAGGACCTGTATGAATCTCGTGTACCAATTGATCGCACGACCCTAAAGGGTGGTCTCTAACTGGCCTTTCTTTACATCCTCACAAGTAATCTGTCTGGCAATCCATACTGCCTCATATAAGAACCAATACCATTCCAGGTCATCAGATCCATTTCCATGGAACATAGGTAGCTTCATATCATCTCCTGCCATTCTAGACCTTCTTCCTGCAGATGTTGCTTTACTACTAGATGTCGCTTTGAATGTTGGACACGTCGACGTAGATTGCGTATATTTTCCTGATGGTGGAGTAGTGCGCAAATGTGTGGACACGTTGCTACCAGGGTTTCATCTTGCTGCCACCCGGGGCGTAGCCTGGGTCTACTCGTCCTCTTCGTTGTTGTAGGGCCGCTTCATCCCATGTAGTTTTCCTTCGCGGTTTTGCATTCCAATCGTAGCAGTATCTCCTGTCCTCTACCTGTTCTCTACTCGAAACCTTGCTCCTCCCCTTGTACAACCACTCTCTTCCTCAGCTGCCCTCATAGTCTCGTCGAAACTTACAGCCATCTACCCCTTATTTTTCCATTCATCGCCCCCCTTCTATCGCGGTGTTCACAGCCTCCACACACCAAATTTTTACTACTTGAGGTGCATCTTTAGTATGCCCTTTTCAAAAACAAGCATCTTGATTGAGAATTGTAGAGACAACAAGAAACTACCTTGTGGTCCGTTGAAAAATTCCCGTTCTGCTTCATTGTAGGACTTGTTTGTATCAACCGTGAACTCGGTAATGTATCCTTCCAGAATACTATCCAACCAAACTTTGACAGCCCGCGATGCCTTATTGTCAGTTTCTTGGAGTTCTTGAATTAGCTCGGGGGTCTAGGATGTCGACTCTCCTCCCTGGAAGTTGCGCTTCTTGTAGGTGAATCGCACCAGCCACTCGTAGAATATGACGGGAAAATCACAGAAAAACCATTCATGAGGACCGTCGTGAATGTATCTTGCCAACCATTTGTCTATCATCAACTTTAGGTTTTGGTTCTCAGATTCAGCAAACTCTTGCAATCTTAGGTTGAACCAATATTGGATCTCCGGTTTCATCGGATGCCACAACATATCCTCCTCTTCAGTCACAACGAGGTCCCAGCAATGGAACCATTTGTTGGCCAAAACCTACCAACAAAGCCTCGTTGACAGGGGTTCTCACTCTATCAACGCCCAACTAGCGCGATCTCCCTGAGCATCGGCCTAGACAGGTTTTACCCTGCCCAACAACACCCACGAAGCGGATGAAGTCTCACCCGAGATGTTTGAGGGAGAGATGTCGAAACCAAGTTTTCGACAGTAAGGAGGATCAGGGAATTAGCGATTCATCAGCATAACTATCATATCTAGTAGAACCATCTATCAGATATCGCAGTATTCATCATAGATCTATTATTATAATCATAGATCTAACAGATTACATCATTCAACTATTCATCGCAGCAGTATGACATTCTTCATTCATAAAATAGAACCATCGCAGCAAATAATGATAGGAAAATACATCGCAACATATGAAAGGGAACAAGGACAACAGTGATTCAGCTCAATATCCATCGTGTCATATTACTTTCATCACAACAGATCCAAAACAACATATTTCTTTCTCCACAACGAGAGAAAGATCATTCCACAGAGTCGCATACACGTCACAATAGATTCAATCTCTCACTTCAGTCTCATCTTAGATAGATCTCTTTCGCATATCTCTCTATGTTATTCTACTCGATGTATATTTTTACAATTGCAATTCTAATCTATATATAGGCTTGCGCCTTTAAATTCATGGTCCACTTCTAACTAACTTCTAACTTATTTAACCACTAATGACCTCTATCCACAAAATGTGGTCAACCAATACAAAAATATGCATAAAATATTCAAAATCGGTTTGTTTTCCGCCCGTCGCACTATCTTTGGCTTGCGTGGTGTCATGTGAACTTGTGCAGCCTCTGCGGTGTTGCGCAACTCACTTACCCCAAAACCCATGCCAACAAGAATTGGGGAAAAAATATTGAATATCTTTCCAGTGAAACATAAATGCCTTTCAATATGATATTGGGATTCATCGAAGGAAAACATAGTCACATTGGACATTGCATGGTCACAAAAGAAATTAAATAAGATACGGTTCAACAAAATGCTTTGGGGATATTCAAATGCCCAAGCTGTCAAGATGAGGCTCAAATTCAAGATGAATAGACCATGGAGGAAGGCCACAATGGTCATTTCTTCACATAAACATGTTATGTTTTTATTTATTTATGTTGTATAGTTTTATTAGGCAAGTTTGTAAGGCAATAAGGTTGTAGGAGCTTTCTAAATATTTTGTATATAGTATGGATCTTTGAGGCTGAGGGAATTTTGGAAGAATATATTGAATTTTGTGTGGAGATTTTGTTTTTTGGTAATTCTATAAATCTTAGGATGTTAAGGTTTCCCTTCATCCATTTTATATAAAATAGTATTATTTCTCTCTCTCTCTCTCTCTCTCTCTCTCTCTATATATATATATATCCCCTTAAAGGGGAGATGATGGAAGACAATGGTTCTACATCTATCATCAACTAAGGGGCTACAGCTACATCCCAAGCTTCTCGAAACCCTGAATCTCTTTCCATCCTATGGATCACACTTGGATGATGGCATACGATGAGTTGGTAGACTACACAGAGGACCTGTGGTAGGGATAAATGGTCTTCCACTCACCGCCCACAAGAGGTGAACCCATCGGTGTCACAAATGACCCTCACACTGTAGCGAGGACAACTGGAACTCCAATTGCAACAGTCGGGACAATGGCTTCGAGAGCTAAGAGCCAGTCATTGGACTATACGCCAAGGCATACCACAGTTTCTCCTCATTTTTCGATGGTCATTATATTTCTTGACCCGCATCTCAGAGGACACCCGTTTACTCTTTTCGCTCCACATCCTGAGACCATCTTAGGGTTTTCTCATCCCTCAGATGCTACCATTATCCACACAGAATCTGGTGATTTCTCCATGTTGAATCCACTGACACCCCTGAACCCGACCTTGCTCAATTGTTTTGAGCTCCTAGAAGCAGGATGGTGTGGCTCCTTCCTTGAAGCCCCATATCTTTTAGCACATAATGCGGTGGAAGAAACCCCCAGCCTGAAAGGGTTTATTTCTTCTTTTTGTGACCGGTAGACCTATAAGGGAACCCATCTAAATCTAAATAAAAAAAAAAGTGGAGGTGAAAAAAGAAAGGGATCGTAGGGAGAAAAAGATGCCTCAGATCGAAACCCTTTCAAGAAAAGGAAAAATAAGTTCCTAACTTCTACAAAAGAACCCCTAAATCTTATATGTGGGGTAAATGTCTCCATAGGAGAAGCGGGGAATATGGTAGAGATGGACCTGGCAGAGAAAATCAAGGGCAGGAACCCTAGTTTAGAAGGATTAGCGTATTGGGTCATAAAAAACTGGTTGAATATCCTACACGATGAACCAAAAACCAGTGCCCTAACCAAGGGATGGTTCGGATTCAAATTCACTTGTGTTGAGGATGTTGACAAAATTATGCAGAAACACTAGAGCTTTGGCTCAATACCTATTCTACTAAAAATGTGGACCCCACTCTTATATGCAGACTGTGAAAAAATGGATGCCAAACCAGTATGGGTCCGTCTCCCTGGAATTTCCTGGGAATTTTGGAATTTGGACTCTTTTTGAGATATTGGAAATGCATTGGGAGTTTTCTTGCAAGATGGTCTCTCCTTCCAAACCACACGAAGGAAGCTGGTCACATGCATCCTCATTTCACTCAATGTCAGAACAGATCTTAGGGAGAACCTAAATCTCATTTGGGGCAATGACATAATAAGGATGATCATTGACTATGAAGGCATACCTTTTAGATGTCATCGATGCCATGAAATAGGACACCTTGCAAGAAATTGATAGTTGGGTTTTACAATGAATCAAGCCAGGAAAATATGGATCCCTAGGGTTGAAGAGACAAAGGAATCTAAGAGAAGAAATCAAGGATGCAAGGTGGAAAGATAGATCATCCTAGAGGAAGTACAATCTAAACCTCCACCTCCCTCTAAACATATCCTTGAGGATCAAAGCAAGGAAACAGAGCCTTTCTTGTAGCAGGTCTTGGAAAAGTCTTTGGGTAAGCAAACTGAAATACACCTTAATGGTCATTTGTTAGAGCTCTCTTTGAATGCTTTAAATATTAAAGATTCATATTTAGCAGCATCCCCCATTACTAGCTCTCCTCAAATATTTTCAGCAAACCCCTCCCCTCCTCCATCAACCATGGCTCCCTTAGACTCTTCCCTCATAAAGAAGTCTTCTCCCATATCCCCCACTTCTTCCTCAAAAATTCATTTCCATCTTTGGTCACGAGACATCCCAGCACTTGCTGAACTTGTCTCCACACACTTGGGACTAGGGATAAACGCTAGCCTCCCTATCAAAGGAAAAGGAATAGAAAGACCCTCTTTCATCTCCTCTGCTCAGCAGAAAGCTTTGAAGGACCAGGAAAATGGAAGGCAAAAAATAATTTTTGGGGAACTTAGAGCGGTGCAATCCTTGGAAGGGGCTTCCAAATGAAGATACTCTCACAAAATTGTAGGGGTTTGGAAAGTACCCAAAAAAATATTGCCCTAAAGAGGATGCTTCTAGTCCAAAATCCATACGTGATTCTCTTACAAAAAACAATGGGGTCAGAAACAAAAATCACATTTTGATTAAATTCCATTTCTCGAAGTTATACTTTTTAGGCTCAAAGCGCCAAAGGCCACTTGGGAGGATTGGCTCTCGATTGGAATCAACACACTGTAAAGTGTCGAAACTCTTGGGGATCCAATATTGGTATGGGGTTTCTCTTTCTCAGAGCAAAGGAAAACCTCGGACTAACCATTTTCAACATCTACGGTCAATATGACAATTGAATCGACTTCTTGGACAAGCCTTGGCCATCTCCTTTCTCAAAAGAAGAAAATCTCATTATAGGAGGACATTTTAAATTCACCCTTAGAACCTAAGAAATTTGGGGACCAAGAGCAAGGGTGGACCCTCTCGAAACCTATTTTTCTCATTTTCTACAAGCCTCCCATCTGGAGGATTTAGATCCCACAAAGATAAAACCTACATGGACCAATAGAAGAATGGGGGAGAACAAAATAGCAAAGAGGCTGGATAGGTTTCTGTTGGCAGAAATTTTATTAAGTAAGAACTTGATTTTCAGACAATGGGTCAATTCGGGTGGGGATTCTAATCACCTCCCTATTTTTCTAGAAATCGTGAATAGTCTAAAAAAACCATCCATCCCTTTCAAATTTTGTGCAACATGGCTAAAAAATGAAGAAGTAATTCGATTAATACAAACAAATTGGATTCCTTATGTGGCTGAAGAAGGGAGCCATGCTAGGGTTCATTTTTCTCAAAATATCTCCCGAATAAAACCTCTTCACAAAAATTAGGCCAAAATTCAAAAGGATGTAGAGGACCATGCCCTTACCTAGATTGAAGAGGAGCTTGTTGATTTCCATAATACAGAAGGAGGAGGAACACACACACAAGCTGACAAGCAAAAGTTGTTTTCCTTGGAATTCACCAAAAAACAAAATTCTGAAAGAAAGAGAGGAAGTTTGGAGATTAAAAATTAGAGCCATATGGCTGGAATGCGGGGATGACAACACAAAATTCTTCCAATCCTTTGCAAATGGAAGAAAAATTCAAAACACTATCTGGGAGCTAAAAGACTCCAACAATGAGTTAGGTTCCTCCTTTGAAGACCTAGTTGGGATCAGTGAATCACATTTTAAAACACTCTTTAAGTTAGAAAACCAGGAAATGATCACAAAAGTGATTCAAATTTCTCAACTCTTCCCCGACCAAATCACGAAAGAGGATAACTTAAAGCTTATAGAGGAAATTTATGAGGATGAGCTGAAAGAAACCCTACATAGTTTTCAAAGGGACAAGAGCCCAAGGCCAGATTGATGGACCATTTAATTCTTCCTGGCTCTTTATGAAACTATTAGGCCTAATTTACTCAAACTAGTAGAAGAATCACGGGAAAATGGGCATATGCATACTCCCCTAAACTCTACTTTCATTTCTCTAAAACTGAAGAAAGAAAACCCAGTCTCCTTGGAAGACTTCAGACCTATCTCCCTCTGCAGCATCACCTATAAGGTGGTGGTGAAAATAATAGCTCAAAGACTCAAAAAGGTGCTCTCAAACATCATCTCTTTGGAACAATTTGACTTCCTAGAAAACAGGCAAATTCACGAAGCTATAGGAGTAGCACAAGAAGGGATTCATAACTTAAAAATCAAGAAGCTAAAAGGAGAAATTCTAAAGATGGATATCTCAAAGAATTTTGATAGGGTAAGTTGGCTCTACCTCATACTTCTCCTAACCCACCTAGGCTTTAATTACACCTTTATAAAATGGGTTTTCTGCTACATTTCCATAGCTTCTTTTGTTGTCCTCATAAATGGTTTGGCCTCCCCTTTCTTTACCTCGGAGAGAGGTCTCGGGAAAGGATGCCCGCTTTCCCTTTTCTCTTTCTGTTGGTGGCTGAAGGCCTAAGTCGAGCTCTATGGGATGCAAAAAGAAGAGGCCTTTTTTCAGGAATCATATTGGAAAACAACCTAAACATCACTCATATTCTCTTTTTGGATGACATCCTTATTTTTTGCGATGGCTCGATCAGGGATACAACTAAATTATCAAAAATATTGAAACTTCTTGGCACGGCCACAAGAATGAGGCTAAATAAGCAAAAATACACCCTCTCGTCCTACAAATTGAAAGAAGCAGAGCTACAAAGTTATTCAATCCTTTTACCTTTTTCTATCTCTACTCTGGAGGATGGGCTAAAATACTTGGGATACTGGATAAAACCATACAACTACAAAAAGGAAGATTGGAATTGGCTGCTAGAAAAACTGGAAAGAACGATCAATAACTAGTGCAACAGATGGCTCTCCAAGGCTGGCATATTAGTCATGGTCAAATTGGTTTTTGAATCCATCCCAGTTAATTGGTTTTCCCTTTCCTGGATTCCAAAGGCCATCTTAGAAAATTCAAGGAAAATTTGGTCCAGATTTCTCTAGACCAAAAATAACGAGAATACAGTCCTCCCTTGGGTGAGATGGGATCATATTGCAAGGCCCAAATCCCTGGGTGGATGGGGCCTTAAAACATTCCAGCTCTTCGCAAAATCCCTTGCTTCAAAAGTAGGTTGGAGACTTATCTCCACACAAAGCCTTTGGACTGAGGTTATTTGTAAAAATTATATTTCTCTAGACTCTGTCCTTGACTGGATTGGGAATTATTCCTTCCTAAATCCTTCCCCAGGAATATTATCTGGAAATACCTCTGTAATGCTTTTCCTTTTATAAAAAGAAGGCTCACCTAGAAAATTGGCAATGGTTCTCAACTACGCATAGGCATGGACCCTTGGGATAGAAATCAAAATCATCACATCCTCCCTCAACAAATCATACAACACTTAAATCAGAAAGGGCACTACCACCTCAATCAGATAGCATATTGAGGCTCTACAAAGTTATGGAAGAAAGGATGGAAGGGGGATAGAGAGTTGGATCTTCCATCCCACTTGCTAACCAATTAGAACAGATACACAACTTCCCTCAAAGCAACCCACATCAGGCTAACTGACTCCCGGGATGAACTCATCTAGGATAATGTAGCTCATGGTCTCTACACACCAAAGACAAGATATCAGCATCTAAGCGGCATCGCCCATCAAGGAGATCCCCCTTGGTGGAAGAATTGTTTGCGAAATCTCAAATTCCCACTTAAGTCAAAATAAAATTCCAACTTGGGATAGACTGAAAAAATGAACCTGTGAAGGCATGGGATGGTGCACTTTATGCAAAGATGGGGATCAAAACATAACCCAATAGTTATTCATCTCCTGTCCTTTCACCACTCAACTTTGTACTGCTACTCAATCTCTTTTTAACACTCCTCTGGCCTGGAATTGTCAAAACCTGGAATATCCCTGGAAGTCTTGGATGAACTCCAACAACTTTTCCTCTCTGAAATATTTTCCCCTGCTTCACATCTGGGGCATTTGGCTTGCTAGAAACGCAAATATTTTTTAGGATAAATATTCAATGCCAAATAGCATTACAAAACAGGAGGTTGGTATTCTGTCATACTACCCTCAATCCAAGGATTCCCTAGCAATCCACACCATCATTGAAGAATCTATAAACTACTCCATCTCGTGAGCCTTCTTTGATGGAGCCTCTCATGACCTCACTTATGGAGGGGGATAAGATGGACTTTACCTCTCACAAACTCATCATTTCAAGATACAAATGGGAATAGGGAGGGGCACCAACAATTATGCCAAACTCTTTACTTTAAAATCACTGCTATGTTTTTCCTTAGAAAAAAATTGCAGAAATATTAAGATTTTCGGGGATTCAATGATTGTCATCAACTGGCTGAACAAAACTCAAAAATGTAGAAATTTAAATCTCAGTCCTCTTTTTGAAGAAGATGGCATACTTATGGCAAATTTTGAATCCATAATATGTCGTCGTGTGTACAAGGAAAGGAATTCTGAAGAAGACATCTTATTGAAGAAGGGTATAATGCTAGAACAGGGAACATGGAAAATAACAAAGACAATCACAGGAGAAGCCTTTTATTTTTATCATAGACCCTTCATAGATACTCTAATAGTGTAATTCAGCTCAAAAACACCTGCACACAGATGGTTTTTTGGTCTTCATCAGGGGCTCACAAGCAACCCGATTTTTGTATGTTTTTCTTGGGGAACGGTTACGACTCTTTGATACCATGCAGTCACGAGGACATTTAAGCAATTTTATTAGCTCTTTGAAAAAAACATTGTTTCATAATTGATGTAAAAATCGGTACATGAGGTCCTTCAAGGATCTGCCAGAACTAGTCACAAGACTCTGAAAGTATGCACACATACTTGTTTTTGGATGTAATCTCTTTACTTTAATAAAATCAGTTTTTTTCTATGGAATATGTGTGTGTGTGTGTGTGTGGATGTCTTAGATTGAATTTGTATCCTTTTTTTGTTAGAAATTTATATCACTCCATGCCAATGCATTTTAACCATTGCCTAAGAAACTGCAACCTAACGTCATATAAGCCGTCAAGATCACCCATGAATTGCACCCAACTTAAGGCACACCAACCCTTAACATGGATGGATTATTTTTTGTCTCCTCCCAACTAAGCCACCCCGAAGGGTATTGAACTAGGGTCTCCTTGCATATGAAACCCACACCTTAACTGAGTGAGCTAGTGGGAATTGACTTAAATGTTAGGAGGACATGGGGGTGGGATTTGATACACTTATGTGTCCATGGGTCTCGAGATCATTTAATACAATCTCTTTGGGTGGAACCACACGTTCGAACACTACCTCAAGGTTCCCCTAGGTTCGGCCCTCATTGGAATTAAACCTTTCCCACTGGTGAAAAACTCCTCGCTCTTCACCAATGGATCCAACCCCTTTGGGATAGTTTGTATTTTGTTTATAGTAATGTGCTTTTCACATTTATTTCTAGGTATTAGAGATACCCTTGCCTAAATATGACCTAAAATCGAGACAATTGTCATTCCACAACAACCATTAAAAATAATGGAGTTTGAAATGATGATGAAGTTTGTATCAAAATTTTGACACAGGGAAATATTTTGATTTTATGCCAAGCCCTTATATTAAGTTTATTATGGATTACATATTAACTGTTGAAGTTCCCAAATAAGATTATACATTGATAAATGATCATAAGTAGAGGGGTTTACTTCCCTCTCTTCCTAAATTCCCTTGCCTCGAACAATAGTAGCAATATTCGAGTATGAATATAGATCCCAAATACATTTGATACAGAAAAACTACGTAAAGAAAAATTATAATCAGACTAAAATATGAAAGTGGACATCTCATAAATACAAAAATATGCATTTTTTTATTTTTTGAAATTTAAAAACATACATGAAAATAGAGTTTAATAGGCAAGTCTCAACTCATGGCCTCAATCTATGTATTTATATAATGTTGATTAAGTAAATGTGTATGACTTCAATATTCAATTAAAAGATTATGTGGAACAATAGTAAAAAGTATCTTTGAAATAATTCTCAAGTTTACTTTGTTTTTCTCTCTAAAAGCACTATGCTTATTTAATTTGAATTTATATTTATATATATATGACAAAACATATAGGCTAAAGATTCACGATTGTTGTCATTTTCTTGTGATGGTGAAGTTATAAATAGTATGAGACTTGAGTTATCATTGGATATTTTTTTATTATAGTTCCACTCTTGTATTGATAATTAATGAATAGTTAAACTACAGTATAAGCATTAACTATTTTAGTTGAAATTTCACTTTTATTTTAAAATTTTTATAATAACATTTTGTGAATCTTTAAATGATAAAATTTGTAAAGATATTTAACCAGTTAGTCAACTTTATCGTATGTGTAACTCTCATTGCACTCGAATCCTCTTGCTATGCCTCAAACCTTTTTAGGGTTTCGCTCGCAAGACATGGTAAGCATTTAGGTCGTTGTTCTAAGCAAGCAGGTGGTGCAACCAAGAGTTTAAGAGAGTAGCCACAATGCCTCTAGTTAGTCTCTTGGTGTATTTTTTTAGGGAGTGGGGGGGGGTTACTATGAGGCTTATTATTCTAGTCATGGCAGTATGATACCCTCTATATTGTGATAGAAACCCTATCTTATATGTACTTGTATTATATGTTGTTGGCATCTAGTTTTTTGACAGGTTTGTTTGGGACATGGTAATGGTTTGTTGGCATCTAGTTTTTTGACAGGTTTGTTTGGTTCATATTTAGATCAAAATGTGCAGTTTTAAAAAAGGCAATGTAGATTTCTATAACACTATAAAAAACAATGAAAATAGTTAAGAAATGAGATTTTAACATACCTATATTTTATGTGTGAAGATAGATTTGAGGAAATACTAATATGAATGGTTGCTTACCATGTGAAATAATATAGTCGGGTATATTTATATTTCCACAATCATACATTTTTAGAGGGTCAATGTGCATTTTACTAAGCCATGTTCGCTTGATTTGCATTATGTCTAAAAAGAGTAGTTTTAATGTACTTTCCAAAAATGAAGGTTTTTAAGGTTTAGATTAAAAATTCAACATTGTAAAATGGTCTATCAGGTAATGTGGAATAGTTATCAACTTTCATATTTATTATACAATTGATAAAAATTAAAATTAAAATTAAAAAACAATTTGACTTGGGTGTGCATTATGGTAAAGACTAGTTAACTTGGCTTAGAAACAATGCAAATCAAGGAAAGTGTCATTTTGTGAGTTCAATACTTGCATTTGGTGATAGTATGGAAATTTGGAAATGTGAGGTTGTCAAACATGTAATATACTTTGGTTATCAATCTTCATACTTATCATGCAGAATGCTTGTGTACAATGTGTAGTTAATTGTTAAGATCCAATTCAAGGTTATGCAACACATTGTTTCAACTCTAGAAATCAATTTTTGGACACTTGAATCTTAGCACCCTGTAAGCATTTTAAGAACATTGAACAACGAATCATACATAATGAAATGTCATACATGCCTCTAGACCCTTTAGGATTGCATAATGTACGTAAGGTGTTAACTTATTATGATCATACATAATGACATGTCATACATGCCTCTAGACCCTTTAGGATTGCATAATGTACGTAAGGTGTTAACTTATTATGAACATAATATACATAACTATTTCATGTTTAGGGGCTTTTCTAAATTATGGCTTGCATTCCATCGTGTTTCTCAACAATCATTGTTCATTTAGAATGAAAATACCTTTTATGGAACCATTCATGAAATATAACCCTATGGAGATATAAAATAAATAATCAAGAATCCTATAAACTATTCATATCATGCTTTGGGTTCGTATTCAAATCAGGGCATACACTTTTGTAAAGCTAGTGTGTATTTCTATAGCATTATTAGAAACAAACACGATATCTTAGCATGGAGGTTTTATCAGCAATTAATCATTATGTTAATTTTTTTGGAAGCTAACTATTTTGGAGTTTAGAAACAACTCAATGTTTCGGGTGTACACTCTACCCATCATCAAGGGATCACATAAAGCTTTAAAATATAGAAAATTTTGTTTAATTGTTTATAGGAAAATTGAAATTGTAAACTTTTAGGAAGAGTTCAAATTAAGCGTAGAGAAATATTTAATGTGAATGGTTCAAAGAGAGGGACTAATGATGAGAAATGAAGAGAAAGGGAATGTAAAAACCAACAATAAAAATGGATGGTTAAAGGAATAAAGATAAAAGTATAAGGAACCATCCTTATAGATATAAAATATCAAAATATGCATAATGTTGAGAAAATAATGACAATTACATGAAGAACTATACTAAAATAAAGATAAATTGATAGGGATAAAATGGCAAATGATTATAGATTAAAACCAAATAAGATGAGGATATAAAATGGATAACTGAAGTGAATAAAGATGAAAAAATGTATACAAGCATAAATTATAAATATCTACATATAATGAAAGATAATAATATTGAAAGGATCTCATGTAAATAAATATAAAGAGGAAATAGGGGAGGAGTGACTAGATAAAAAAGGACCAAGGATTTTGGATGCAAATACAAGAAAAATAGATGAAAGATGAGGGGAGATGATTGAACAATGAGTGGGAAGGGGTTCGAGAAGGACAAGGTACTCAAGAGTAGTATGAAGAAAGTAGGCATGAGAAGAGTTAATGGCTAATATGGTGAATTAAGAGTTTCGAATATTGACTCAGTTTATAACAATTTTCCCAATTAAAATTGTTTGGATTCTTTTATATTTCTAGAGCTTTCCTAATAATGCAGGAGGAATAATGGGAGGTAGATGCAAGAATTTTGGTTTGATCAAAACAAATGAGATGTTTGGATTCAAAAACGTGCTTCGATGTAGCCTATTAATTGAGGTATTTATTATTGTATCCTCAATTATGTTCTTTAACACATGCATGTATGGATCTACCAATTTGTCCAATGTTTATTTTCCTACAGGAACACGGAATTTTGTAGACCTCGTAATAATTGCTTAAGAGTTTTATGGGGTTTAAATAAAGTTTTGATATTCTTTCTAATTATTAATTTTGAGATGTGATCAATAATGCCATGGATATAGGCCTAGATGAATTAATGCTTGGGTTATTGAATTACGTTATGGATGCTTGGATTTTGGGTGAAGAGTAGCTTGACAATCTTTACTAATTTGACTTTGAGTATAACCATTGGCCATGAGGGCATTAGTGAGGTGGGATTTTTCTTTGTATAAATCTTGGGAGTCAGAAATGCGTGCAACTCTAGTAATAAGGGTTTTGAGAACTGTAAATATTTTAATAGGGTACATTTACCATGTGCAATAATAAAGTGGTACATTTATATTTCCACACGTGTGCATTTTTCTAGGGCTGACATGCATTTTACTAAGAAAATTGTTCATGGCTTGATTTGCATTGATCCATATAAAAATAGTAGTTTTGATGTATTATGAAAAAACATAGTTTTGCAAGGTTATGGTTGAAAATATAACATTGTAGGATGGTTTGTCATGTCATAAGGAATAGCTATCAACTTTTAGATTAAAAAAATCAATCAATGGTTTGGCATGGGCATGCATTTTGGTGAAGACTTGTTAACTTGCCTAGAAACAAAGTAAATCAAGGAAAGTGGTATTTTGACATATTTAGTACTTGTAGATGGTGACAATATGGGAAAATATGACAAAATGGTTTTTGAGACATGTAATATGATTTATTTATCAATGTGATGGCGAGACGGAACAAAGGGTTGAATATGTAGAGGGGAAAGGAATGTGGAGAGAGAGAGAGAGACATGAGGCAAAGGTGAATGGACAAATGGGTTAGGATACAAGGAGGTTTGGAGAAATGGGAAAGGGGTTTGTCTTTTATTTTTGTTATTTTGCTTATTTTTTATTTTTTATCTTTTCTTTCATTAAAAAAATGGTTTTTTAATTACTAATTTTAAGTGGTTTTCATTTTTTTTTAAATACTTTGTTTTTCTTTTTTAATTGAAAATTAACTATTTGAATTATTTAATTGTTTGAATAATAAAAGTGGTATTTAAAAAAAATTAACATAATTGAAACCTAATAATAATATAAATTAAATAGAATAGAACTTAAAGTTTCATTTTCCAACTAAAGCAACTGAGAAAGGACCCTTTTAATGTTTGAATTAGCAAAAATTATGACTTGTAAAGAATGCAAAATATGTACCTTAACATTTTGTTTTCTATTTAAATTTAAATTTTGCAAACCCTTTTTTTTATATGTAATTAATTTTTTAATGGACAAAGTTTGGTTTGAAAAAAATGGCAAGCTTTTGTGAATGGAATTTTTTTTCATCTATGTTTTAAACCTTTAATTTTCATGTATGTTGGATATTCTCCTAAGTTTCTTGTTATTTCACAAAATTTTCATCTATTCGCAACGGTGTTAGGAGTTCCAACTCCAAGAATCATGCACACAAGACCAGTAGAAAAACATGTTTCCTACTTTACAATAGTGAACCTTAGATATAACTCACAAAACAAAATAGAAACCCTTTGATGCCTACTTGATCATTTCAATGAAATCAAAGCATGTAAAATGGCATTAAACCAACTAAAGTAGGGGAGGGAAAATAGGGAGTCATAAGTTTAAAAAATACAACAATGAGTACATACATTGTTATGATGAGGGTGTCTCCAAGACCTTTCATAGTTGGGTCCATTCCTCTTAAGGCTCTCTCTAGTCACAAGTTCTTCAATGTCTATAGAGGTTCCCCTCAAACCTCTAAAAGAAGTTTTGGTAAGTGGATGCAAGGTGAAAATTGGCATTTCATTGTATGAGAATAAAAAGGTCACATTGTCGTTGAAACCTCACTATAATGTCTCTCCAAATATATCATGATTTAATCCAAGACTCTCAAAATCCCATGTGAAGGTATCATTTTTCTAGGATTCTTGGTCCTTCTAGGGTTTTTACATAAATAATAGGTCCACATTTTGGTGTTTTCCAAAACTATTTGTGCTTGGGGTGCACCCTCAATTATCACATTTGACATAATCAACTCAATAGCGTGTTATGGTGAAGTTTGGCCTTATCAAAATGCAATGCTAAAAATAGCCCAATGTAAGAAGAACGACACTAGAAATAGGGAAATATGAGCATTTCTCAAAGTAACTATGAAAATAAAATAATTTTCCAAACTTCAACTACCTCCATACAAATTAGACCATGGCAATGTATTTAGGGGTTATGAGTAGTTTTTAGATCCAAGAAGTAGTCCATCAATAATAGTGTTATAGATTCATTATGTGATAAACCCTTATTCCTTTCTAAATCAAAGTTTAAGAAACTTGCACATATTTGTATACCTCACAAACACACATATGCTTTGTTATATATCTTTTAGGGTATGTGGAGGAGAAAATTTATTGTTTATCCTCCACTCCCCTAATAGGGGAATGTCATACATCCATCCATACTATATTTAGTAATATTCTAGGACTTACCATTGGGGTAGGCTTGTAAGATGGTAAAATGTGTGAGGAATCCACCCACCTAATAAAATTCCCCCAAGCTTACAAGGGCCAATCAAGTTATTCCACATGTCCAAGAACAAAAAGATGACGAATATGACTCAACAAAAGGAATAATCTCATAAGGACACATTCTCATCTTAGAATGTTCCATGTCACTATGGTGAAGTTGACATGCAAAATGAGGCAAGCATTTGGACCAATCAAGTGATGAAATGTGGTCATATGACACAACAAAGTATATTTTGAATAACAGGAAAAACCTCTAGGGTATGCCACGTGGTAACAAGTTGATCTCGTCGAGGTAAAATTCTTGAGTTATTCATTGAAAACTTTCTAAATGTTCAACTATGAACCCGGCTTGAGCTCAAATATATTTTTAATTAAACAATTAGTGCATAGGTTGTTCCATAAAAATGGTGACCTTCGATTTCTAAGTAATCATATGTTAGTACTCTACTTATGTTACATTTAATGAAAATCCCATATCTTTGCATAGTTGGGGTACAAAACAAAGAAACTATATCAATAACCTCTATCCAAAGTGTTTTTAGGGATAATCTACCTTATGGATGGGGGTTTAGAGGCCACAATCTTAATATGTTCTACTTGCAGACAACTAGGGTTTACAAGCATAGATTAGAGATTAAGAGAAAGAGAATATGTACCTTGTTTATGACGGTTGATCCTAGATTTCTTCTTCTTCTCCTATGCTCCTTTTCTTCCAATATTCAGTACCTACAACAAATATTTCCCTTTATTCAAAGTATCTTCCATTGTTATATAAAGGGAGATATGAACATATAATGATTGCATTCAAAACAAATTACAACCTAGATCATTACTCATAACATTAGAAGCATATATCTAGACATCGATAGAAGGAAAAACAATCTTTATTATCAGAGATATGGAAACTTTACAAAGCCTCATGTTTGACCAATATCCTCTGCAAACCAATACCGAAGTCCTCTTGTTCCTCCTCTCAATGGAATCCTCCAACATAAATTTTACTTCAAAGTGGGTCCCCTTTCCTCATACCCTTCCCCTTTTTTTATAGTTGTGAGGAAGGAATCTGAGGCTTAACATGGTTGGGGAAGTTGGAGAAGTTTCCAAACTGAGCCTAACTACCCCTAGTTAATCATATTTTTATTTTTTAACTATTCTTAATGGAATTCACGAGTTCATGTGGATCATCTCGCGAGTGAATCGTGGGTTTCCCTAAGGAAATTTGTGAATATTGATAATACACGGGCTATACATGGCAGACCCGTGAATAGTATGTGAGTTGCTCAAAGGAAAGTTGCAAATACATGATGGGATTAAGAGAAAAAATGGTTGATGCTAGAGTGATCAAGGTTTATTAAGGATCCAAGTCATATATAGGAATATGGATACTTCAATCCATAGTGTCCTTTTGTGCAACGACATATTGGATGTCATTCCTCAGACAAAGAAGTTCCATTTCAATGTATAACATATGCCCCCTAATGTATGAGGTCAGAGGGTAAGGATGGTTGAAATACATTACAATTATTTATTCATAGGACTTAGAATCAAGGCTGTAGAGAAGTACCTGAAACAGACAAAATGAGGTCATTTACAAAATCATCACTGAGGATGCCATGTTCAATAATGACGAACACTAGCTCATTTACAAGATATATCATATGATACGGGCTATAGGGCCATGCATGATTTACAAAGTTGGATCTCGACCACATGAGTACAATGATAGATCTTCAATTGCTACAAAAAGTGTCACTAGGAATGGCACAATATTGCACAACTTAGGTTATAGAGGTTGTAAACCCAAGGTCTTCATCCAAATCCATAGGACCAGTACGAATCCTACCATGTGAATAGGTCAATTGCAGTCGAACATCGAAGGATACCATCAGAATATTAGTTAAGAAGTTATACTGAAAACCAATGTAGAGGAGTCCACCAAAATTTAAAGTGGATCATGAGGTAGTAACTTGAAACTCTAGGTCTTCTTCTTCTAGCAGGAGCAAATTAGAAGCCATATGTGAAGAGGAAGGCAATGAATCCTTCAACAAGTCATGAAAGTAATTGGTAGATTAGATAAGGGAATGTGTACACAGGATAGTCTTAGAGATGAAACTAATAGGGATCAAGGTGAATAGATAGAAGGTAGGGATCCTTGAACAGTGAGTACGACACAAAGATATCCCAAGGAAGCTTTAAAATTTAAGGGAACAACCAGACCAATCTAAAATGTAGGATACATTAACAAATTCCCCATGTATTTAGGAGAAGTAAATAATGGAGGAGTAATGACTCGAAAGACTGAGTTTAAATAGGAAGTGAAAAATTGAAACATGAGTGACAAGAGACTTAAACTAGTGCATGGTTCAAGGGACTTGCTACCAGACCACATACAAAAGAATGTGTTTCCTTCCTTCCTTTCTTCTTAACTTTTAATGAGTACAAGAAAGTAAACTCAATTATTTCTTCATTTTTGAACAAGCTTGAAGAAAAGAGAGAATATTGTTTTATATAACACTGATTTGTGGATTTTACAAGCCCGAATCATTGGATGCTTGTTGGTGATTTCATAGTTTTGAGATTCTGAAAACTCCAAAGAAGAATCTAGGGGGGTGATTTTTCGTAAAGTTAGTCTCCTCAATATGAAAAAGTATAAAACAATCCAAAGGATAAATCTCTTAGCTTCCAAAGAACTAAGGTATATATTTTTTGTACTTGGTTGGTAAGGTCTGAAAAAGGGGTAAACTATCACCAAACCGACACTCCTTCAAAAGAAAGCATATAGCCTTAGTTTAACAAGTGTGAAGGAAGGAAATATCACTCGGAATGCTCCATTTATTTACGAGAATGGGACAAACAACAGTAAACTCGATGCTTTGTACTAAAGTTTAATGAGCATGACAATGAATTAAAGAACGCTCTGAATCTTTTTCATAGTTTAATCCATAGCACGAAAAAGAAAAAGTGAGCTCAAAACAGGTTCATTTTCATAAATTTAGTCCTCCGGGCCCAAAAAAGAGATAAACATATACCTGAAGATGCTCTTCTAGTCACAGTGAACTAGATTATTATTTTTTCGTAAGTAATCCATATGGTTTGGAAAAGGGTTAAACTTGTACCAATATGGATGATCCTTCATTTTATTTAACGAGTTTGAAAGAACAAGTAACTCGGCTATCTAGTCATTTTTAAGGAGTCATACCAAGGCTTGAAAATAAATCCATATGACGGGAGCCCTATGACAAAGGGTGGTCAGCAATAGAGAGAGTATGAGCCTCGTCTTTGCGTAAAAACAACTATGAAGGCTCCCGCCACCTAGAAACATGCATCATGGGCACCATTATTGACAAAAAGTGTTCTAGATAGGGTTTCCCATGTTAGGAAGGCTCTAATCCACAAAAGAACAATGATGTTTGAGGAAAAAGGAAGGTTGCAGATCGTAGTCTATGGATAACAAAGGAGATCCTAGGGTTTGCAAAGGTATAAGGTGTCAATGAAAAATGCAAGGGAACCCAAATCCTATCTATATGTTGGGATAATATACTTCAGTTTTACTCATCATCTGCAAAACTAGGTAAAAACAACCAATATTAGTCAAAATAGTGAAAAAAATTGACCAAACTATATCAAAGAAATTTCAAATTTTTATTATAAATAGTTCATTTGGTTTGTTAAAAACAATTGATTTGGTTTTTTACCATATATAGTGCAAAATATCCCTCAACTTCAAATGCTTCATATGATCTAACCAGTGGATAGATTCACGAACCGCGAGTTGCGGGTAGACCATCTCTTCCTTAGCTTTCATTTTATGCCTTTTTATTTCAATTTTTTGTGCAAATTTGGGCCTTTTAGTAAGGTTGCAAGGGAACCATGCAGGAAATGCGGGAATCCAATTGCAAACTTGCAAATTTGTGAAGCATTCATGGGTATGCAATAGGAAACCCATGAATGGTATGCACTATTCTAACTAGAGATGTCTCAGCTAGTACATTCCATTAAGTTGAGAGACCGTTAACTAGGAGTCAAGTCTAACTTCCAGACAGGTAATACCATGTGCAATAGAATCCCTCATGAGCTCAATAACAGCACTATATTCAGCCACATTGTTATTTTAAAGACCTAAACAAAGCCGCCTGAAGCAACTAGTGGTCTTAGGGGTGCATAAATGACCGAAGCGGCTAAATCCAAATTGGAAGTGTGATGGCTTGTGCCGCCAGCGAATCCTACGAACCATTCCACAGACATCTGAAACAAAACCAAGTCTACCCAAGTGGCATAACCACATCAATTTGAATTTTCCTGCCCCAGGGGTTCTTTATCTTGGTCATAGACCAAGACAATTTCACCTTCAGAAAAAACCCTAGGTTTGACCGCTTTGTCGTATTGTTTTTTGACATGTGCTTTGTGTGCTTCATGTGTTGTTAACGCATATCTTCGTTTTTCATCTAGGTGTTTTAGATGCAGCAGGCGTTCCTAAATGTCTGAAGTGTTAGGTAGAACATCGATTGCAACCTTAAGAGACGGTATCTCGCATTCAACCGATGTAACTGCTTCCACTCCATAGACAAGTTGGAAAGGGGAGAACCTTGTATCGGCCTTAACTATTGTTCAATATGCCCAAAGTGCAGGATACAACATAATATTCCAATTTCTCCTACTTGCATTTATGGTCTGCTTTAGAATGGTATTTAATATTTTATTAACAACTTCTACCTTCCCATTCGCTTGCGAGTAAAAGGAAGATGAGTGGTCTTGTTTAAACCCTAGCAATCTAGTCAACTTAGTCATCATTCTCTTTTGAAAGTGATTTCCATGGTCTATGACAATATTCTTTGGAATTCTGAACCTAGCAATAATTTGGTTAAAAACGAAATATGTTGTCATCTCACCATCGGCTTTAAGGGTAGGCATTGCCTCTTGCCACTCCGTAAAGTAGTCTACAGTGACAATGATGTATTTGTTCCCCCCAGTAGATACTGGGTTGTATGTCATGAAATATACCCCCCACTTGGTGAAGGTTCCTACCTCGATGATGGGATGTAGAGGAGCGGGATGTGACCGCATTTTTTTGGTGTAAATCTGACATGCATGACATTGTTTCATAGCTTCCACACCATCCTTAAAGATGGTGGGCCATAAATAACTGGTACGTAAGATATTCTAGGTCGTGGCTAACCTAGATAAATGACCCCCACACGCTCTGCTATAAGAATCATTTAGGACAAACTCGGCCTCCTCATGAGTGAGGAAACAATGTAGAATAGAATCTACCCCTCTTCTGTACAAAGTATCTGCGATAATGAGGTATTTTTTAGCATTTATTCTCAACTTTCGTCGCTCCTCTCGTGAGAAGGTAGTTGGACATTTCAAAGTTTGGAGATATATGAGAATATCTCTGTACCATAGATTGTTGGTTGAAATTAGGAAGATATGTTCATCAGGAAAGAGTTTGTATTTCGTCATTGTAATTTCATCACTAGGGAACTCAGAGATAATTTCCACACATACTAAATACTTCTTTGATTTGGAAGACTTGAAATCCAAATCAAACTCCTGGAGTATCACAATCCATTTGTTGAACTTTCTTTCGACAATCCATCGGGATAAGACATGTTGAAATGGATTTACATCTGCTACTACGGTATTTGTCATGAGTAATATATAGTGACGCAACCTCTGAATGGCATATATTGTTTCCAAGGCCAGCTTCTTGACATGCGAATACCTAAGTTCAGGTCCATCCAGATCCCGACTGAGATATTATATGACATGTTCATATAGTTTTTCATCCTCCTAAACTAGCACTACTCCAACCGTAGAGTCGGGTGCAACTACATACAATATAAAATCCTTTGTGTAATCTAGTGGGCATAACAACGAGGTTGATAGCAATGCTTTCTTTAAGGCTTCGAAAGATTGTTGAGTGTATTCATCCCATAGAAATGGGGTGTATTGCTTCAGCAAGCACATGAAACCCTTCTTTATCTTAGCATAATTCACAATGAATTGTCTAAGAAAGTTAGACTTACCCTGTAGACTTTGAAGCTGTCGAATATTTCGAGGAAGAGGTAGATTGATAATCGCCTTGACTTTTAATGGATCGACCCTCATACCTCTATTGGAGATAATGAAACCGAACAATTTCCTTGGTTCGACCCAAAGGACACACCTATGGGGGTTTAAGCGAATCTTATAATGTCGGCATATTTTGACAAACACCAAATGTAGATGTTCTGGATGACCTTTTCTTTTCCTAGAATGAGTCGGAAGTTCATCTAAGTAAGGTTCGATAATATGCCTTATATTGTGAAAAGAAAAATTAATAACCCTTTGGAAAGTGGCACTGGCATTCTTCAAGCCAAACGGAATCTTCTTATATGCGAAAAGTACCCTTATAGGGATAGATGAAAGCAGTTTTATGTAGGTCCTCGGGTTTAATTTGAATTTGATTATATCCCGAGAATCCATCCATAAATGAAAAGACTTCGCTACCACCACAAAGCAATGATTATTTAATCTATGGACAGTGTCGGGTAGTTATATTTAGGACATGCCTTGTTTAAATCCTTGAAGTCCATGCAGACATGTATAGTTCCTTGCTTCTTTTCTACCGGTACTAGGGTTGGATACCCATTATATTAAAGATATGGGGTATATGAAACCATCTTTTAATAATTTTTCCACTTCAGCTTTGACGCCTGCCACTTTTCGCAAATTCATTGGGCGTATCTTTTGTCGAACGGGTCTGGAATTAGGGTAAGTTCATATTTCATGCTCTGCTATGGATGGATCGATGTCTAGTATCTCCTAGTAATACCAAGCGAAGACATCACCAAACTCCTTAAATAAGGTCTTATAAGTGGCAATTTCTTCAGGGGAAGAACCTGCGTTGATGTAAACATTCTCTACGACATCAAGTTTAGTGGAGACATTGATGGGTATAGTTGTGTATATGTTGGCCATGTTTCCTTTGGAAAACACTCCTTCCTTGGGAAAAAGATTTACGGTTTGATCAACACCTTCACTTAATCTCACATGGAACTCAGAACTTTCAATCTTGCTCCTCTATGGTAGGAAATAGGACTTGTGATGTAAGTCTTCATATACTTTTTCAGGTCCCATCATTGCCTCCAAAATGGATTCATCAGATGGAAAAACCATGGCTAATAAATCATGTGAATAGTTGAGTTCACTGCCCATGCAAATAAATAGGCTTCCTCTGGATCCTCTGAGACAGAAGGAGTCAAGAGGGTTTTAGTAATAGCATCAATTGAAGCTTGGTAAGATGTTTCTGCTACTGACAAGTGCACATCAGAATCGGCTTATGACGGGAGAACCCATGGATCGGTCCTATCTACAACTATACAAACAGTTTTCCCTACACTAGTCAATCCTATAAAATTAATAGGAGCAGTAAAATCAAAAGTGTCCATCAATGATATATACATCCCAGCTCCTAGGGTTTCATTTGTTGAACGTGATTGATCGATCAAAGGAACATTAGACTCTAATGTGTATCTACGACATTTCCATGTATAATGCAATTGGGCAATAGTCACTAGCTTCCCTTCATGGGGGGGGAATCAGAACACAGAAGATAGGTGGTGGAATAACACACATGGTATATGCCCAACTCCTTCCCAAGAGTAAATTGTAGTCCACGGGGGCATCAATGACCTCAACTTCTATTGAAACCATTTTTCATGCCAATTCTATATCAAAAGAAGGAAGTATACCATGAGGGAAGAAATATCTTCCGTCAAAAGCGGTCAATAAGGTGTTTGACGGGACCAACTCCAGAGAGCTCAAATATTTCCAACATGAAACAACCATCACGCATGTAGATACATCCTCATCTATAAAAATTCCTCCAATGGTTTTTCCACCATGGAGTCCTTCTATTTGGAGTGCAATGTGATAGGGTAAGTGAGGCTTGACATTAGATAAGTCAAACTTGGTTGTTAGGTTCGCATAATCAGTACTATCGATGGATGCCAAAAGTGCATTCCATTGAGATTGACAGCTTTACAACACTTCCAAGGTGGACATAACATAAGGGGTTTGGGATAAATCCTCCACAACTGAGTATTTTGGAGCAACCCAAGAATTAGGATTGTAGTATGTCTTCTTAAAAACACCTTTTGGTATTTTTGGCATAGGTTCAGTCGGTTTTTCAATTGAATTAGGGGTTAATAACTCGGCAGGTTACTTGTCTTTCTGCGAAGACTCTGATTCGTAATTATTGGCTCAGGTTTGTAACAAAGTTTGGGAGTGGACCATGTTGATGTAATATTGATCTGCAGGGGGAGTACTCTGAGTGCCCCTATCATTCTTTGAATCACATGAAGTTTCATTTTGTCCTTGTGGAAAAGGATCCTTAAGGGCAGCAGGTTGATGCTTTAGCAAATTTTGGGCTTCTTCCATTAAAGGGAATTGATAGGTCAATTGATCCTCCTGACAAAGTTTGTGAGGGAACTTTACCTTTTTATTTTCTTTCTTCTCCCCCTCATCATTATTTGTGGGATTTTGTTTGTTTTGGTTTCCCTCCCATTTCTTCCCTTTTTTCTTCCTACTGGAATGTTGAAAGCCCTTGGGGGTGGATTGTGCATTCAAAACTTCTACATTCTAAGGGGAGGAGGTAGAATCCTTGATTGCATCCGTTGTAGACTACTTCACTGATAATTCATTAATTTGTTTTTCCATTGATTCTATAGTGGGTGGTTGGACTGAACCAACAATGCCATCGGCATGCGGTCCAGGATTTTGTTTTGCAAAGTCAATATTAGACCCTGGTGCATCCGGTATAATTTTGTATAGAATCTCACACTAAGCACAAATTAGATCCAAATGTTGGGCTCTAAGGATGGCCTCTTCCTCAATTGTTACTCTTGAATTTGATACGTCCTTTGAAATATTTGGTAGAAAATATTTCAGGAACCATTCCAACAGAAATTCAAGAGGAATATTAGCCTTGATCAACCTCTTCCTTCTTCGCCACTCCTGAATATGGTCATATATGTGGGTGGCTTTGTTCTATAAAAAATTCAAAAAAAATTTAGTACCAACATCATACCGAACCGAAAGTTGAAAGTGGTTGAGGAAAATCTAGTGTCTAAGTCAAGAAAATTGTCATAAGCAGTGGATAGAAGTTTGATATACCATTTAGTTGCTAAACTCGTAAGAGTTCTTTGAAAGAGCCTTAACCAAATTAAATCGTCATTCAATGAGTTATAAGAGCACCATAGATGGAAGGTTGTGATGTGGTCTCTAGGGTCCTCTCCAGTCTTCCCTTCAAATTTTGGGATATCGGAAGGGAGTTTGATAGGGACTGGTGACCAAGTCAGATCATGGCGCATAGGGTCATTCATTAATTTCGAGAAGCATGGAAAATTCAAAGTTTCTAGAAAAGGAAGTCGAGGTTGAGACAGGGATTGATATTGGGGAACTTGATGTTAGGAAGGTCCCACACCAAGGTTCCCATAAGGTTGACTGGGGTTGCCCCCAGCTAGTGGATGTGAAGAAGTGACAATATTCTGAAAAGGAATCCATCCAAAAGCTAAAGGGTTACTAACTTGAGGTGTTTTGTACTAAGTTGTTCTAGTTCTGCCCAAGACAAGTGTCATTGATACTTGAGCTATTGACCTTCCACAAAATAGTGAAAAAGTAGAGCTTCCAATCGGGGTGGTTGAGACCTGAATTGAGGTTTGAAAGTTGAATCTGGATAAAGGATTTGGGCTTCCATCATACACACCTACCAAAGTAATGTTATATTTTTATCATTCAAGCTAGCATTATGATCTTAGGATCTTTAACTGAAAGAATAACATGCACAGCAGTAAAACACAAGCACAAAACAAGAGACAAGAGACACAAAGAATTTTCCTCGGAGAAACTATAAAGGAGAAAACCCCGCAACTTCCTCAGAGATAGAATCAACACCAAAGGTAAAACTGGAAAACAGTAAGATGATCTCTCGATAGCAACAGTCTCTCTCTCTCACACTGAGAGAGCTTCTCCTCTCTCACTCATGTGCCCCAATAAGTGAGTGTGTGTATGAGTATGATAAATAGAGAGGATCTCACTCTCTATTTATATTGTTCTGTTCACTTGGAACCCACTCCAACATGTCGGCCTTACTTAACAATTACTTACTAGAGCCGACATCTCTAGGAGTGTCTAACAACCCTAGTGCCCCACCACTTGTGGGGACTTTGCCTCCTCCGACCAATAGGATGGTAACACAATGGTGGGTACTATTTCTCCGNTAATAACCCAAGGGCCCCACAACTGTGGGGACTTTAACCCTTGACCAATAGGAGGGTTACCCACAATTACTTGACATGACTTTCTCATTATAGAAACTTCCCGGAATAAACATTGGGGTACATCCCAGAATAAACATCGGGTTATAATACATAAGAAATACGGATGAATACATTCCGAAGTTACAATTACATCAACACTCCCTCTTAACTAAGAAGGTATTCTCTCGACACAATTTATTAGCACAAGTCTTCTTCTCTGTATCATCTAGATCATCATTGATTTATCATCATCTTTGTCTTCAAGTCATCTTCATCTTCAAGTCATATTCATCTAGATCTGGATCATCATCACTGGATCTGGATCATCACTCGATCTGGATCGTCATCACTGAATCTAGATCATCACTCGATCTGAATCATCATCACTGAATCTAGATCATCACTCAATCTGGATCATCATCACTGGATCTGGATCATCTCTCGATCTAGATCAACATCACTAGTTTTGGATCATCACTCGATCTGGATCATCATCACTGGACTGGATCTGGATCATCACTCGATCTGGATCATCACTGCTAGATTTGGATCATCACTCGATCTGGATCTCTCAGAGTCATCATAACTGGATCTGGATCATAACTCGATCTGGATCTCATCTGGTCATCATCATGTGTGCTATCTCGTCATAGGAATTTCTACAGAGCCAGCCTTCTTTCATGCTAGTTATAGGCCTATCCATCAGGTAGGTCTTCTCCCAACACTTACATATGACCTACTCATCAGAAAGGCATGCCCAGCACTCACATCTGATCATGTAGTAACCTACAGTCACATCAGAAAGGCCCTACACTCACATCTGACATGGAAGGAACTGAATCCTCTCACCATGACAGAATGGCCTGCACCTACATCTGACATGGAAGGAACTGAATCCTCTCACCATGACAGAATGGCCTGCACTCACATCTAACCTGGAAGGAACCAAATCCTCCACCCTCGTCAGAAAGGCCCCCAGTCCTAGACTAAGCTACCTGGTAACGGACCAGGTGCTTCCACTCTCCCAGAGAGTGGCAGTTTCCCTTACATATGTCCTACTTAATAGAATGGCCAACACTCATATCTGACATGGAAGAAACTGAATCCTCTCGCCATGACAGAATAGCTCAGCCCTTACATCTGACCTGCTCATAAGAATGGATTTGGATCTTAGCACTCATATCAGACATGGAAGGAACTGAATCCTCTCACCATGATAGAATGGCTCAGCCCTTCCATCTGACCTGCTCGTCAGAATGGCTTTGGGACCCATCACTTTCCCTTGGAGGAAACCTCGATCTAGAGAACACCAAGCTTCTCCCTGAAGTACTCGAACTTCACTCTGGCCAATGGCTTTGTCAACACATCAGCTATCTGTTCCTCCATCGCAACATACTGGAGCTTCACTTCTCCTCTTTACACCATATCCCTGATATAGTGATACTTGATCTCGATGTGCTTCGACTTGTCATGGAACACTGGATTCTTTGACAACTTCACGCAACTCTGGTTGTCACAATGTATACAAGTAGCATCCATCTAGAGATCAAATAAATCAAACAGTAGCTTTCACAGCCATACTACCTCACAACTAGCTGAACAAGCTGCAACATACTCTGCTTCAGCTGTACTCAGTGCCACACAAGATTGATTCCCGCTAGACCAAGAGATCACACCTGATCCCATACTGAAGCAACACCCTGAAGTGCTCTTCCTATCGATGGCACTGCTTTCCCAATCTGAATCAACATAACCCTCCAAGTTAATCTTCTGATTCACATCGTACTTAAGCCCATAATCAACTGTACCCCTCAGGTACCTCAGAATATGTTAAGTGAACATTTCTCGGATCTGTCAAGAACTGGCTCAAGGTGTTCACAGCAAAACAAATGTATGGTCTCGTGTTCGTCAGGTACATCAATGACCCAATCATCTAACGATACATCATAGCATCAACCGACTCTAATGAAGCATCACTCAATAGCTTCAAGTTCGATGCCATAGGTGTGGCCATAGTCTTGCAGTCCATCATCCCAAACCTATTCAAGATCTCTACTGCATACTTCCCTTGTCAGGGAAGATTCCATCCGTATTCTGCCACACGTCCATACCTAGAAAATAATGCATCATACCTAAGTCCTTCATCTCGAACTCGGTAGCAAGCTTTCTCTTCGTATCAGTAATCAACCCATCCATACCTGTCACAAATAGATCATCTACATATAGCAGAAGCATCACTGGGTTGCCATCTTCAACCTTGTAATAAAGGTTGGAATCTGCTTTACTCTTAGTAAAGCCTAGAGTCATCAGTAATCTATCCATCCTGTCGTACCATGTCGAACCTCGGGATCTTCTGCAGTCACTCCCTCTGAAGCAGAGCATCATACTCCCTCTGTCTTCCGTACTCTATGCACTGAAACATTATGTACTGGAGTGACAAGTAGTATCCATCTAGGATCATTTGATACCAAGATCCTCTATTTTGAACTTTTTCAAAAGTTCTTCTCACATCCATCTGTGAGCTTGTCATCCTTTATCAACCTTGTAGCAAAGGTTAAGATATTCATCAAGCTCATCATGTATGTGTTATCCCATGGGTGTCTTCTGAACTTGTACAAGGCCTTCTTTCATTTCCACACATGATTATGCATGTCATGTGACTTCACTTCCAGTGGCTGCAAATGTCTCTTCATAGTCTATGCCTTGTATCCCATGATGTTTCCATCTACTACATGATGGAACTACGAACTTCCCTTCACATATCGATACTGCATCCTAGACATCATTCTTATTGAACTTCTTCATATTTGAAAGGTTCTGTATCAATGATGTCGCTACATTCGTCATATTATTATTCATCTTGAACTGTCGTCACTTGTTCTTCAGAACAAGTCTCATCCTTCTTTGCTTGTAGGGAATTATGTACTCGATCTTTCCTACAAGTCAAATGCATTTGTATGGTTAGAAACATTTCATAAGGAATATTCTTACTGGAAAATTCTTATGCATGATCATGCAACTACTTTAGCCAATACAACATTCATCCATATCTCACAGAAAGTTTTCTAGATCCCTTCCATCACTAATCCAATATGTCAGCAAAGAGGTTTCATTCTAGATAAGTAGCAATGGAGATTTGTATAGCCGCCATGAGCTACTTACCCATCACATGCATATTAGTAGTATACTGTCATTAATGCTAACATCCTATCATGCATAATACATCAACTGAATATGAACAAATGCAAAACAATATCATGAAGTGGCAATTGAATACTTATCTTTATTTATTTCGTGGGTAGACTCCTTCTTGAGCCTTCAGCTTCATCGTCTTCTTCATTCATGATAGCATCGTTTCTTATCCAAATGATAAGGTGGATAAGAAGTTCTTCAAGAGTTGAGATCTTCATATTCCTCATCAATTGAGGGATCTTCTTTGGAAGGTGAGAGCTTGATCTTCAGTTGCTTCCATCTTCTCTTCTTATGGGTAGAGCTTCTTCTTCTTCCCAAAGTCCGCTGAAAGTGATCACTTCCTTCTGGCACACATTCCTTGCATGAATGAATCCCATGATCCTGGGAGGCCATTCAAGGTGGTTATCACCACTTCTGCATTCTTCACTTCTTCTTTTACTGCTTCAAGTTGTTATTTGATTTGAGAGACCCTAGTAAAGTATGATTGTATGGTCTCTACATTCTGGATCTTCACATTCTTCAACTGATTTCTTAAGGTCATATTCCGATCTATGTTCTTCCCTTTAAATAGCTTGGTTAAGGAATCAAACCTCATCAGTGTACTTAGGGAAGACACTTGTGGTACAAGTTGATCCGTGACTGAATCAACCATGATATTCTTGGCCTTGACCAAGTTCTTCTTGAGAAAGGCTTCTAGCCTCATCTCCCTCTGAAACTAGAACCTCTCTACTCATGTAGGTGTCCAATTCATTTTCTTCAGAGAGATCATATACTTCCATGCTTGGAATTTGTCAACTTCACCAAGCTTATCATCAAGCTGATGTGATAGATCACTTTGAAATGAGAACCTCAAATGAAAATAGCAAAGGATTAGATCTTACCGATTTGAGGTGTCCGCTTGGTTCCGGGGCTGGTTGATCTAGGGATTGTCACAGAAACCCTGATTTTCAAAACTTGGAATCTTTCAGATTTGATTAGATAGACAGATAGATATCTTCAAATGGATATGTTCAATGTACTCCTTTTCTGAAATCAGTGGAGAGAAGCTCCCGGAACAGAAAGCCCTAGTTTTCCAATTTCTTCTACATAAATGCATGTTACTGTTTCTATGATATCTACAAAATTACTGCTCCTCTACATCTAAAGTTTCTCACTGAGGTAACCTATCATGTCCTTGATCCAACACCATAGTTTTCATTAGAATTGGTTTCACCAATTGGTATTTATGATCCTTTTCCCAAGGTGACCTGTTACAGGACTATTCCGAACAGCAAAGTTGTATGGCATTCCATGTGTCATTGGTTCATCTTATGAGTCTGATATTTGGACCACTGAACGTACAGTCCATGACCTTTCTGGAACATCTTCAGGAATTCCATTTGGACCTCTGTAGCCAAATATATTTCAATTCTCCCCAGGTGTCCTGTTTTGGGATGAATTCTGGAAGAGGCTGAAACCCTAACTTGGAGGGATCATATCTCTCAGAATATAGCAAATATGAGGCTGAATTTTGGAAACACTGTACATCAGGATTTTATATTTGTCCCCTACAATTTTCCACTCCTGAGACTTCACCAATCTTAGGATATAGCGAATTTACAAAAACTTAGCAGTTTTAGTATTTAGGGTTTTTCTAGCTCGAGGTCAAACTAGGGTTTGAATTTCCTGGAGTTTCACCCAACCAATTTTCTTGATCTAGGTCTCTAAAATTAGGTTTTGATGAGGAGAAAAATCCTATTCTAGGCTCACTCAAAAAATCCTCTTTTGTAGAAAGCCCTAATTTCTGCATCGAAAACTGAAAATGCTCGGAATTGAATTCCGCTTCGACAGAAAGATGCGCCCTTCAATGGAGAGTCAACCTAGCATACTTTCGCTGATGGATTGTGGAGAGAGACCCAAAAAGTAATAAGCCCTAGATTTTGTAGCTGCATAATGTCTTCTTCTCAGGTTAGCTCTGATACCATGTTATATTTTTATCATTCAAGCTAGCATTATGATATTAGGATCTTTAACTGAAAGAATAACATGCACAGCAGTAAAACACAAGCACAACACAAGAGACAAGAGACACAAATAATTTTCCTCGGGGAAACCATAAAGGAGAAGACCCCGCAACTTCCTCAGAGATAGAATCAGCACCAAAGGTAAAACCGGAAAACAGTAAGATGATCTCCCGACAACAGCAGTCTCTCTCTCTCACACTGAGAGAGCTTCTCATCTCTCACTCATGTGCCCCAATGAGTGAGTGTGTATATGAGTATGATAAATAGAGAGGCTCTCACTCTCTATTTATATTGTTATGTTCACTTGGAACCCACTCCAACATGTCGGCCTCACTTAACAATTACTTACTAGAGCCGACATCTCTAGGAGTGTCTAATAACCCTAGTGCCCCACCACTTGTGGGGACTTTGCCTCCTCCGACCAATAGGAGGGTAACACAATGGTGGGGACTATTGCCCTGACTTACAATGACTCACCTAGGCTCAACTTCACTAGGATAGTCTAATAACCTAAGGGCCCCACAACTGTGGGGACTTTAACCCTTCACCAATAGGAGGGTTACCCACAATGACTTGACATGACTTTCTCATTATAGAAACTTCCCGGAATAAACATTGGGTTACAATGCATAAGAAATACGGATGAATACATTCTGAAGTTACAATTACATCAACAAGTAAGTGTAGGGCCTACATATGGCATGGATGGAGAAATGTGTCCTCCATACCAGGGATACCCTTGGATGGGAGGATTGGAACCACTAGGATTGTTCTGAAATTTTTGAAATAGGGGAGAGGACATAAAAGGAACATTGGGTACACCAGTAATGAGCATATTAGTCGAGCCAGTAGTAGGACTCGCGGGTGTTGAAGGTCCAACAACTCTAGCACTCAGAGATAAAGGAGTAGATGGAGTAAAATTTAAAGAAAATGTCAGTGCATTAAATATGATCGATAGTGTCACACTTACAAGCATGGGAGATGCTCTGTTGACTGACATGGATGAAGTAGGGGCATTGATATCCCCTGGTCCTTCTTCGGTATTTAACATGAAAATACTTGATGAAACACCAAGACTAGGTTGACTAAAAGGCCTAACTTGAACAAGCACAAGATCTCTCAAATCAGTAAGAGGTGAATTATAGTTCCTTGCAAACTCTTTAGCCTACAAGTCTTCAGTTTCTACTGACAGATGATCAAGTTGATTGTACCTAATTTTAGGTTCCCCTATAATTTCACTAATACCAATCGGTTCGGAAGAACCACTTATGTTGATTCTCTTCCTTCTAGGTGGTGGTGGAGGAAGGCCTTGCAACCTTTGAGATATACGACGATGTTGATCCTCAACATCTAAATATTTCTAAATCGCACACCTAAGAGGTCAGACTATATCACAAGAAATCCAAAGAGTACACCACTAAAAATTTCCCTAAGAATCACAACCAATCAGGGTAAATATGTGCCTTTGAAAGGAATGTCTGGGATGATGAGGGCCCATAACAGACCAATGAAGAGCTGGGGAGTAGTTACCTGATGTCCTGATACAAGTTCTCTAGGTGCAAGCAGTTGAATCACTAACCACCCTCCCAAATTATCGCACGTGGTTTCCTCCCACGTCAGCCCTAGGTACAGTGGAAATAGCCTTCCACCTTCACCCATGTATAAACCCTAGGTCAATATATTATGGTTACCATATCTACAAGAAAGTTCCAGCAGAATAGTCGTCGGTATGATCAATGTGCATGGGCAGGGTAGCAAGCCCAAAATTCAAGTAGCATCGGCACCACACGGGTCCAAAAGGTGAATGTACCCCCATATGCACAGCAATCCTGGTTTATGATCCACTGAGTATTAGAGGGGTATATCCACATCTCAAGCTTCACATGACCTCGTGCTTGACTCTTGTATTAGAGGAGTTTTCTGGTTTACCTTCATGTGGAATTAGGTTTCCTAAGTGATGGAACACTAAGTCTGAGTTTAATAAGTTTCGGATAGTTATAGATAGCCCTAGTCTAAAACCCTAGCCTAAGCTAGTTGATGATGTCCCTAAAAATAAATAAAAATGTTACTCGTTAATTTTAACTATTGTCGTTCTTTTTAAGGCTTCTTTTTAGTCAGTGTGATGCTCGTGCAACTTGTGATGTTGTGTACTTAACTAGAAAGCAAAAGCATGATGTAAAGTGATTGAAATTGACATTGCCATTTTAATTTCTCTTTTCCTTTTTCGAAAAATAATGATACTTTTAACTATTGAACTTTGCAAATCAAATGAAAATTTTTTTTTTCGTTTTTGAAAAATTCAAAGCAATATACAATAAGCCTATCTAATACTAGACATGCACCTAAAAATGATTTGTTTTTATATTTTTTTTCAAAAATGAAAGTAACAAATGTAACTTATGCACCTATATAAGTTACATCTAAGAACATATGTATCAGTAAGACTCAAAATCAAACCTCACAAAAACAAACTTTGAAGACTTTACAAAGTTGAGAAATCCCTACTTGGACTAAACTACTCAAAACTTTTTAAACAAAAATCATAGTTGTCTGAAAAATGGGAGAAGTAACAGCAGATAAACCACTTTAGTAATATGACAACAAGCAGAAGCAAGCACTAACGGAGGTTAAAATCTCAGCAACCACTCATACTCCAACCAAAAGTGCCAAGAGGAGAGACCTAAAATCCTTAACCACACACTCAAACTAACTTAACCAAAGCAAGGCTTACAAAAGAAAACCAAAAAATACTTGCAACTAGTCACAGACTAATAAACCTTCAGGATGAATCCCCAGAAGCAATCATATATCAAAATAAAACTCAGAGAAAGAAAACCCTATGCTTTTTGACATCTACCTACAACAAAACATGACTGTGTAGTGACAGTCCTGCTAACTACTCGTGACTCTACTTTAGGAAACCTGCGAATTCAAATGGAAAAACGCAACTGTAAGTATAGGAAACTTGCGAATTCCTCAAAAAAATTTCAAAAAAGAAAAGAAAAAGGGGGCCAAGAACATGAAAGATTCAAGCAAACAGATTGAGAACAGACCACTGCAAACCTTTCCCAAGACAAGAAACAAAAATAAATTGGACAAACACTTCAAAATAATAGGCCACAAAACAAAATAGACTCCCCATCGAAGTCACCAATTTTGTTGTTAGGGATAATCTACCTTATTGATGGGGGTGTAGAGGCCACCAACTTACTGTGTTCTACTTGCAAACAATTAGGGTTTACAAGCATATATTAGAGATTAAGAGAAAGAGAATATGTACCTTGTTTATGACGGTTGATCCTAGCTTTCTTCTTCTTCTCATATGCTCTTTTTCTTCCAATCTTCAGTACCTGCAACAAAGATTTCCCTTTCTTCAAAGTATCTTCCACTTTTATTTAAAATGAGATGTGAACATATAATGATTGAATTCAAAACAAATTACAACCTAGATCATTACTCATAACATTAGAAACATATATCTAGACATTGATGGAAGGAAAACCAATATTTATTAGCAGAGATATGGAAACATTACAAAGTCTCATGTCTGACCAAACTCCTCTGCAGACCAATACCTGAGTCATCTTGCTCCTCCTCTCAATGGAATCCTCCGGGATAACTTTGCCTTCAAAGTTGGTCCCCTTTCCTCATACCCTTCCCCTCTTTTTATAGTTGCTTGTGAGGAAGGAATGCAAGGCTTAGGATGGTTGGGGAAGTTGGGGAAGTTGGGGAAGTTTCCAAACTAAGCCCAACTGCCCCTAGTTAACCATCTTTTTTTATTTTTTAACTAATCTTAATGGGATTCGTGGGTTCATATAGATCATCTCATGATAGACTCACGAGTTTCCCTAAAGAAACTCACGAATATTGATAATACGTGGGGTGTACATGGCATGCCCGCGAATAGTATGCGATTTTCTCAAAGGAAAGTCGTGAATGCATGATGAGCCTAAGAGAAAAAATGGTTGATGTTGGAGTGTTCAAGGTGTATTTAGGATCCAAGTCATTATAGGGTTATGGCTACTTCAATCCATCGTGTCCTTTTGTGAACCGACATATTGGATTTCATTCCTCAAACAAAGAAGTTCCATCTCAATGTATAACACAAAGGTCTGAGGACACGCCATGTAGCAATCATCAAGGGAAAAAAGGTGGTGATTAAGAAGAGTAAATGTCACCCATGTGGGTGTGCTACATTAGAAGGAAGATGGCATAAGGTGGTTGATAAGAGGTGCATGGACATATGGCAATCTTCCACATGGAAAAGTGGCATTATCATGGTTGATCCCACTAAGTTTTTTGGGAAAATTTTTTAATTGTTGAAGCTTAGCTACAAAAGAGATTTAAACATAGTTTATAGAAATTTGACTATGTCAATCATGAGATAGAAAGAGTTATTTTTCCTTTTCTTAGTTATAAATTCCAACCATCCTTTTAGGACACATTATATGAATTTTTGTGTCTGCAAGTTGTCAAAGTTGAAAGGCTTGCCTCTATTTGTCCCTTATTTGATCATCAAATGTTCATCTTAGCTAAAATATATAAGACTTTGTATCCACACACTAGTCAACAACAAAAGGAGCCTAATGATCACACTCTCAAAATTCAACAATCCACCTCTACCATGCTTTGTTAGATTTCAACTTCATGGATGACGGAATCCTAGATATATCAAAGGGTTGTGATTCTAGGTCTCCTACATTGTGATAGAACATGTGGAAAATACTTCTAGTGGTAACATGGAATGATACTACTAGGCATATTTTTCAAATAGAAATCTATATTGAACTTATCACTTATTTCCATAATCAATTGCAATAAAATGCCTTAGGTTTGAAAGACATATATTAAAGGAAATTAATGCAAAACACTATGTCAAATCCTTACAAGTGCTTTAAAGGCATTGATAAAAAAATTATCTAAGGAAAATGAAAGATTATTTTTCAAATGCATTTCTCATAGTATTATGCAAATTAGCAATGTTTTATCATCATTGTTTCAATTGGGCTACCTCACTATTATGTAGAGTTTCAAGCTAAAAATACTAATCTTTTCACTATGTACAATCATCGCCATGGCTTCAAAAAGTCAAATGTCCATCAACAATACTAAGAACACAATGGGAGCCTTTTATATGAAACATAAATAGTTGACATTAAAAAAAAATAAGAGATCTCTAAAAGTTTATCTTTGGAATTCTTGAATGGTTCAAGCTATATGTGTCCTTGAAGTAACTGAATTCAAGGAATTGGTTCATTGGTACATCCAACATTGAAATGTTATAACAATGCAATTCTATCATTAAAATAAGGCAAGGTAAGGTTGATATTCTCAATGATTCCCCATCCATCAATAAAATGTTTTCTCCATCCTTCCACATATCAATTCACCAATGATGAAGCCCACTATTACATAGTTGCCCACAATACTAGCTTGATAGTAAATTTTTTAAGTGAACATCTAGTAGGTGGTAGATCTTCATCTGCCATGAATTATGGGATAAAACACTCAAGGAATCCATTCAAAGGACTGTCATGGAGGATAGTTAAGATCATGAACTCTCAATCCATAGAAACCTTTCCAAGATACATGAGTTATGGCATTGAAAAGGTCCCTGGGAACTCTACTTTGTTAAATAGAGGAAATTTGAGGGGGGGAAGCTAAATCTTTCACCACCTTCTATGACACACTATACGGGAAAATATAAATATTTTAAATTTTAAACTAGGTATAAGTGGAATATTTCAGTGAGAAAAATACAAAACACATTTTTCATGTATTCTCAATTTACTCATTGTAGGTTTACTAAAAGTGTGAATTGTAGATATCCATTGGATGCAAGAGTACCCACAGTTAATTATTGGAGTACACTAATCAATATAACTAAAAATACATGAAAATAATTGTATTTTTATTTTTTCTCGTATAAATTGTACTTCAAATTTAGCAAATAGAATGCATCTATCTTGGGAGGACAATTTTTTCCTCGAACTTGCTCTAATAAGTTTATTAGCTTCAAGGAAACCAAGCATTTATCTTCCTTGCAATTCCATTTTCTTTTCTTGCCTCTCCTAAAGATTTGTAGTGGGTGATAGTGTATATGGTTGAGAAAAAAATGATAAATAATTTACAAAGCCCTTGGCTTTAGCGGATAAGTTTTATATATGCACTAAAGTGTTGGTTTCCACCCATGTCTATTGTTCCTCCTAGTTCGCCTATACAAAAATACTAGAAAAGGGATCAATAAATTTGTGTGGGCCTATAATTATATGGGAACGAGCTTTCATAAGAGTCAATTGGGATCTATATGTTGGGTGTGTGTTATATTCTCTACATGACTACCTTGCTTCTGGTGGGGGTTTGGGGGATAGCTACCGAATGAAGGGGGTGCGGGCAGTGAGGGGGCCTACCCCCAAGCTAGGGCGTATGGGGTTCGGTAGGCCCCCATCCAGGGGTTCGAGGAAGGAGACCCTAAGGGAAAAAAAATTGGGTCATTTTGTCCTCGTTTTTTGTTATTTTCGACGAATGATTTTCAACCCATTATGATCCAATTTCGGTTAGGTAATTAGGGTTTTGGAAGCTGGTGAATTCCTATAAATTGTATTGTAAACGATTTAATTAATACAATGAAAAAAGAAACAAAGAGAGTGTTGAAGCTCTAGGTTAAGATAGTTTTCCCTTTGGTGTTTCCAGGGTAAATTTTGGTGTACTATGTGTGAATACCATTATTTAATTTTTATTTTTTTCATAAGAATCATATGCATTGTTACACATAAACAAGTTTAGAACTTTATTTTGGTATCATAACAGTATTTGGATTCAGGGAGACGCTTTTGTAGCTGATGGTTTAGCTTATCATTTCTTGGGCTTGTAATAAACCCAATTTTAGTGGGAGCTTTGCATGGGTGATTATTTTGCTAAAAGAATGGCGAGCAGTCCTAGAGTGGATATAGAAAATTTAATGGATGAATTTTTGAGTTATGGAAGCTCAAGTTGGAGGATCTTATAGTAGACAAGGAACAGTGGGGGGCATGGATCCAAGTGCAAAACCTATTACTATGTCAAAAGAAGGCTAGGATAAGTTGGATAGAAAGACAAGAAGTATGTTTCGCCTTTGTCTCTCAGATACGATACTATTGAATATATTTGGAAAGACACTCCAAAGAAGTTGTGGGAAAAGTTAGGGAATCTACATAAGTCAAGGTCCTTGGTAAATAAATTATTTCTGCGATATAAATTGTATCATCTCAGGATGAAAGATGGTGTCTTCATGACAGAGCATCTAAATGTGTTCAATACTTTGGTAATTCAACTAACCTTGGTTGATATTAAGATGGAGGAAGAAGAGAAGTGCATTACCATGTTGTGTTCTCTATTAGACTCTTGGGATAATCTAGTTGTAGCAATAGGTATTATTACTCAGTCTACATTGAATTTTAGTATGTTAAAAATTCCATCCCTGTTATCAAAGGAATGAGGAAAATCCATGGAAAATCATAGCATTGATGCCTTATCAGTGAGAGGTCATCCCAAATACCAGAAAAATAAATCTACAAAGGGGAGATCTAAATATAGGGGAGTATCTAACTCTTCAAGAGAATCTTTGAAAATTATGTTGGAAATGCGGTAAGGTTTGGCATTATAAGAAGAATTGTAGATCAAAAAGTGTATAGAAAAGTAAAGGGTCAGAGGATACTTCGTTGACTAAAGGAAAGTATTCCTCAGAAGGAAGGGATGAGTACTTGGATTCTACAAGTACACAATAGGAAGTGATGTTTGGTTTATTGACTTGGGTGCTTCCTTTCATATGACTCCTAACAGGGAGTGGGTCTATGAGTATGAAAGGTATAAAGGAGGGGATTTCCTCCTCAGAGATGATTCGTCGTCCAAAATAATAGGGCATGGAAAAGTGAAGTTATTATTAAAGCATGAAAAGATTTGTTGGGATTATTATTAATCCTCCCTTTGTCTCATTTGACCACATAAAGTATATTTGATTAATTTCCCTAGCTTAGGAGGTCTCGTCACTTCACTCATGCATAGGGGACATAACTAGTGGACATCCACCACTTATTGCACGTGTCTGCGTGCATTTGGGAGCTCCGTGGATCAATCCCTATTTTATAGGAACGCACTCGAAGTGCCACAAGCAGTGTCCAGCAATTTACTCCAATAGGTCATTATTTATCATTTTTTAATTCGTATCCCCATTAGTTAGATCACTTCCAGTGTCTCTAGCGCCAATTTGCATGATTCATGGGAATATGGGTGCCTTTAATCACCTACCCCCTTCAATTAACTAATTGTAACTTATTATAACTTATTGTAATTGGTTATAATTGTTTTAGTGATCTGCAGTTGCACTAGTTAGCTATAATGGTGATTTTCCCACTCCTAGTTAGCTCTAGAGTCAGTCTAGGTTGGTAGATTCAACTACCTGAGTAGGTATTCGAATTATTCATTGATGTTGTATTATATATTCACCCATAATGTGAATAATCAATTAATGGAAGATTTCTCATAATGTTCTTCAATTATTCTTCTCTTATTTTGCTTGTGCAATCTATGTGAAGACTATTTTTTGCCCAAGATCTTTCTGTCAAAATCTAATATGGCATCAGAGCCTGGTCAGGCTATAACAAAAAAATTCTTTCTAGTTTTGTGCAAGTACAATTTTAACAACAAAATTTAAAAAAATCAGTCGACTTTGAATAGGTACCACGACCTCTACATATCATCTTAAAGGGCCTACCATATCTTGTTTAAAAGGTATTTCCATGATCTGAAATTTGTTTTTCACGGAATTCAATTTGAGTCTCTGGTTTGAGAGATATGTTCAGTTGAATATAGGAGGTTTGCAACATCTCACGTTCATATGTACCCTCTATTTCAGCTTGATATCTATCACTCCACAGGATGAGATAGGTCAATTTTCTTATATGATTTGAAATATCTCTTCGATATCTCAAATGGGTCTTTGACGAAATTTGATTCAGTTGACTATAGAAGAAGTTGTGATTGAATTGGAAACATGACATCATTCACGTTTTTGAGTTTTTATTTAAGCTTACATACATGATTTGATTTACATGTACAGCTTCTTGGATTCAAATTTGCTCCTGAATTTTAAAAAAAAATGCATAAACCTCTATTGTATAACTTCAATATGGATTTGATATCAGTTCCTCCTCTATCATCATTCAACTGTCATGAATAGAAATTGAAGATGATTGCATATCTTAAGAGCCATGAGAGTCTTAGATGTGTGTATTGGAGCTGTGGCAATGCCAAAATCCGATGATGAGAGATGTATTTGCTTCAATAACTATTACAGAGCATATGGAGCCATGTGTCTAGCCATTCCTCCTAGGATGTGTTATCTCATAGATGTTGTTGAACTCCCAAGTGAAATTTGGTACAGATTGGACAAAGCATTTGGCTAGCAGACTGAAGAGATTAGTGCAAAGCATTAGGAGAGCGCATCTGACATCTCCTTTCAATTTCTTCCAGCCTCCATTATTTCTCAAGAAGATGAAGTTCTGCAAGATGAAGAAACGACAGAGTCTTCAACTAATTCAATTCGAAACCAGACTCATTATGTTGTTGCTCTCGAAATTTTTGAGAAATTTGACGTCTCGTGGTTTCATGCAACTACTCCAAAAGAGGAGATTCAAACCTCCATTGTTGAAGAACTCTCCTTCCATCCCACTGATTCTTCAACTGATTCAATTCGAAACCAGACTCATTCTACTGTTGCTCTCGATTTTTTTGAGAAATTTGATGTCTTATGTTTTCATGCAGCTACTCCAGGAGATTCGAACCTCCACTGTTGAAGAAATCACCACTGAGTCTCTCACCTTCTATGGTTCAAATTCAAAGATTCAAGACCTCTCAGTTATGCTTGTAATTGATCTCGTTAGTTTTTGTGAGAAAAATCAAGCACCTCAAGGCTCTTTCAAAATTGATGTTAGGGATCCGATGTCAGTATATTCTTATGAATTGTTGATATTACATTTTGTGATTTCATGGATATTTTTAGAAGCTACATCAGATTTTGGACCTCAACCATTCACTCTCCATGGTCCCAAGTCTTCTGTCTCTTCATGCTCAATCACATACTCATCTCCTCACTGTGCTAGAAATGATGGAGACCTATTGCATTCGCTTGGATGCATGCTCCTCTCATCTGGAGCTGAATCTACTTCACATGGTTGGAAGTATCAAGCACATCAAAACTCATTTTAACATGATTTCAAGATCAAGTTGAATGAGCACTCTATGTTGCTCTTTTGTCAAATTATCTCAGTTGCTTCACAACATCCCATAAACACTTATGCAGTTGTATATGTTCTTGATCAATTTGAGCATATTCCTCTTCCTCCCAAGAAGAATATCCCTCCATACATTTAATCAAGTTCACACCTACTTGGATTTGGAGCAGTTTATTTTTTGGTGTATATCTCATGTCTATTTGTTAGGAAGGGATTTTCCCCATGAGTTTTTCCTTTTTTCCTCATGGATAAATATTTTTTACATTTAGATTGTAATGGGTGAACACTGATCTCAGTTACCAGGTCCCAGGTAGTCCAAAGTTAGGATTAAAGGGGGGTGTTGGGATTATTATTAATCCTTCATTTATCTCCTTTGACCACATAAAGTCTATTTGATTAATTTCCCTAGCTTAGAAGGTCTCGTCACTTCACCTGTGCATAGGGAACATAACTAGTGGACATCTGCCACTTACTGCCCCTGTCTGCATGCATTTTGGAGCTCCATGGATCAATCCCTATTTTATAAGAACCCACTCGAAGTGCCACCAAGAGTATCCAGAATTTGAATCTAGTAGGTCATCAATTATCCTTAGTTAAACTCTGATCCTCATCAGTTAGATCACTTCCAGTGTCTCTAGCGTCAGTTTGCATGATTCATGGGAATATAGGCACCTTTGTTCACCTACCCCCTTCAGTTAACTAATTGTAACTTATTATAATTGATTGTAAATGGTTATTAATTGTTTTAGTGATCTGCAGTTGCACTAGTTAGCTATAATGGTGATTTTCCCACTCCTAGTTAACTCTAGAGTCAGTCTAGGTTGGTAGATTCAACTACCTAAGTAGGTATTCGAATTATTCATTGATGTTGTATTATAAATTCACCCATAATGTGAATAATCAATTCATGGAAGATTTCTCATATTGTTCTTCAATTATTCTTCTCTTATTTCTCTTGTGCAATCTATGTGAAGACTATTTTTGCCCCAATATCTTATTAATCTGTCACAGTAATCTAGGGACTAAACACAAGTCTCATCAAAGATTAATAACAATAAGTCATGAAAATGGTGTAATTGTGCTACAAAATGAGTAGTCGCTCTGTATATTCATACAAAGAATGAGTAATACAATACAAGATCATGCTGCAAGCATGAATGACAAAGCAATTCAAATTCCCAAGGAGATCATTCAAATTGAATGAGTGAGTATAGCTTAACTGAATGTAAGCCACAGTCAACACTCAAGTTAACCACTGATCAAAACCCTAATTGACCCAACTGAGCCCTAACTGAAGTCGGAGTGCAATAAATAACTGAGTCTAACTGAAAGTAGGTTAGACACATGTCATAGCAAGCCAACCATCAAGTGGTAGCGCATCAATGACTCCAATGAACCCCGATGAGGTTAACTGAAGTGTAACTGAACATCAGAAGTGGTTGGAAGCACCCCTATTGACTCCAGTTCATTAAATAATCAATTTAATGATGGAGGGCGCCTTCACTGCTCTGTTTAACTGATTGTAACCATCAATTAGCAATATGGGGCATTAATGACACTCAGATCACCCCCCGAGTGCTCTTGTTAGCCTCCCCGAATTTAGGAGAATGCTAAGTTAGCCTCCTTGACTGAAGGTAGGCGTGGGTGTGATCTAGCTGATGTCATCTAGTGCTTCTCTGATGTTAATTAAGTCAATAATACTTAGGATAGTGGTTTAACTAGGCCAAATGGACCAAAATGAGTGTGTAAGGTGGCAAATGTCTCCAACACCCCCCCTTAAGCTATACTCAGGAGGAGTTAGAAAACATAAAATGCATAAAAATGCTAGGGCCCCAGAAACTAAGGCCATAGGTCACCCTGTATAATACTAAAACTGAAACAATGCTCAAAAACAAACTTAGTGAGGAAAAGAGGGAAAACCCAGTGGAAAAACCCCCCCCTCAAGATGAACACTGAAAGTATTCTGATCACCTTGATGGACTCACCCCCAACAATGAACGGAGGTAAGTGAACTTCTTTTCTAAAAAGCTCTTGGTGAAGATGTCTGCAATTTACTCATCAGTCGAGCAGTATTGCAGAATGATGGTCCTGTCATGCACTAGCTCCCTGATATAGTGCATGTGGATCTCTGCATGCTTGGTCCTCTACCTGGTAACTGGATCTGTGGATATCTTAATAGCACTTTTATTGTTACAAAAGAGGACAGTGCACAAAGTACTACCAAGATCAAACTCTGAAAGAATTCCTTGCAATCAAACTGCTTGGATGCAAGCATTCACCACTCCTCAATACTCGACCTCTGCTGAAGATAATGCTATGGCAGCCTGATTTTTGCTAGACCAGCAAATGGGGCCACCAGCAAACATGCATACATATCCATAAGTAGACTTCTGATCAATAGAATCACCCACCCAATCGAAATCTGTGTATCCAACCAGCTCTAGCTCGGAGTCTGCAGCATAGTGAATGTCGTAGGTCTTGGTTCCTTGAATATACTGGAGGATCATCTTGGCTGCCTTCCAATGAAGATCATGGGGCTGCTGCATGTATCTTGATACATAGTTCACGGCATAACAGATATCAGGCCGAGAATGTGTCAAGTACAACAAGCTACCAATCAGTTGTCAATAGATAGTGCAGTCCATGGGAAATGTGTTTTTTCCTTCTTCAAGGCTGATCCCTAAAAGGAAAGGGAATGGTGCAGGCCTACATTCAGCCATGTTAAACTTGACTAACAGGTCTGATATGTATTTGGACTGAGTGACCATTATCCCATCATAATTTTGCTCAATTTCAAGCCCCAAAAATTGTTTTAAGAGCCCCAAATCGTTCATTTCAAATGCATTGTGGAGAGCAGTTTTAATGGCTAAAATGGAAGAAACTGTGCTACCTGTGATCAGTAAGTCATCAACATATAAAAAAATAATAATCAAATGACCATCAGACTGCTGTATATACACATTTTTATCTGATCTACACCTTTGGAAGTTCTGCGAGAGAAGGAAGGCATCCATCTTGGAATACCACTCTCTTGGGGCCTGTTTTAACCCGTATAGTGACTTCTTTAGCTTGCAAACCAAAGATGGATCAGAGATGTATCCCTCAGTATTCTTCATTTATATCTCCTCATGAAGATCTCCATGCAGAAAGACTGACTTAACATCCATATGATGCACTTCTCAGCGCTTAGATGCTAAAATTGCCAAAACTAGGCAGATGGAGTCCATTTTTGCAACCGGTGCAAAGGTCTCATGGTAGTCCACACCTTGGACCTGAGAGAAACATTTTGCCACCATCCTTGCCTTATATTTGTAGGTGCTTCTATCAGCAGCAACCTTTGTCCGAAACACCCACTTGCATTGAACCAATTTCCTTCCCGAAGGTAGAGAAACTAGCTCCCAAGTAGTGTTTTTCTGAAGAGAATTCATCTCTTCATCCATAGCAACTTGCCATCTCGGATCCTTCCGAGCATGGTAGTAGGATTTTGGGTCTGAACTAATCATCAAATAACAAGTTTCGAACATCAAATTATTAGAACAAGAGAGCGCAATACCTGCTCTTTGGAAATCAGACCGGGTTCTCCTTGGATCATCCGAATTTCCAATACTATCTCCTGCGGAGAAGAGTGTCTGTCGAGCCCATGTGGGAAGATGATTTTGTAATTCAGCATCTGATGTTTGTTGTACACTGATATCAGAAATCATAGGATCTAAATCAAGGTCTTCACCTCCAATTTCATCATCCAAATATTCAGTAGAATAGGAAGAAAATTCAGCAGTTTTCTCCTTCACTAGTTCCACCTCCTGAAGAGGCTCATCGAACTTGACACGTATCTCGATGATGATCTGTTTTGTTTTGATATCCAATAGCTTGAAACCTTTTGATTCATCAAGATACCCAATAAACAAACATTCCATGCTTTGTGGTTGCAAAGCCCTTCTTTTATCAAGTGGAATCTAGGCCCATGCAGTGGACCCAAACACCCGCAGGTTCGACACATCTGGCTTGTGTCCGAAGTATGCTTCGAAAAGGGTCTTCCTTTTCACGAATGAGTGTGGCACTCTGTTCTGAATGTATTCTGTAGCACGCATGGCTTCAGCCCACAAATTTGCAGCCAACTTCTTTGATTCCAACATACAGGTGATCATCTCCTTGAGAGACCGATTATTCCTTTCCGCTACACCGTTCTGCTGGGGAGTGTAGAGAATTGAATGTTGGACCTAAATACCACTTTGGGAACATATGTGCAGCAACTTATTACTGACATACTCCCCGCCATTATTAGATCTCAAGATCTTGATCTTAAGCCCAGAGGCATTCTCGATCAAGGCCTTCAGTTCAGTGAATTTTTCACATACTTCAGACTTCTTTTTGAGAAAGAAAACCCATGTATACCTTGAAAAATCATCAATAAAAGTCAGAAAATACCTTGATCCATTCATGGATGTGACAGACATCGGACCGCTGATATCAGAATGTATCAGCCCCAATATGCATGTAGCTCGGTTTGCCTTCCCCCGATCATACTTGTGTTCAGGATGTTTTCCAATGACACAGCCCTTGCAAATTCTAGTGGTTGCCTTGATGATCGGGAGGCCTTCAACCATGGAGTTTTTCTGTAATTGCTGCAAATATTTGAAATTCAGATGGCCAAACCTTTCATGCCACATCCTACTAACTTCATTTCCATGAGTTAGCAATGCGGTGGGCTTTGCATCCACCACAAAATGGGAGAACTCATAGGCTTTTGCATGATGGTTTGCAAGGCATTTAGCAATGAGTTTTCCGGATGCAAGTTCCGTTATCTCAACATCATTCAGGATGAAAGATATTCTCTTAGACACTCCTGTATGTGTCATCTGATAGACACTAAGGAGATTTGATGCCAGAGACGGTACATACAAAACATTTGAAAAATAGCCATTCCCAAGATCAACCGTACCTTGTCCTTCTGAAATGATGGTGGAGTCATCTCCCATGTGGATGGGGATGGATTTGTCGGTCTCCAAGGATGAAAAGGAGTCTCTTTCAGCCAACATGTGGTTCAAAGCTCCAAAATCAATCAAGAGTGCTTTGGACTTCAAAGTGCTTGCCATGAGGGCATGACCTTTTTCATGCTGTGGTTCCTGATCTTGTTGATCTCTCCTCCGAAAGTTTTCTGGAAGATTGATGTGATTTCTCTCAAAGAGAGAGGTAGCTTCATTAAGCTTCTTCTTCATGCAGGCATGTTCAGGTTGGAAGCCCTTCCTGCAGTATGAACACTTGACTTTTTCCTTTCCATGATGCCCTTTCTCTTTGTTCTTCTTTGAGCCGAAAGACTCATCATGCTGCTGGTTTTCAACTTTAGGCTTAGAAGCTTCGAATTTAATTTTTTGGTTCTTTTGCTGCTTTCCTTTACCCTTCATATCTTTGGGCCCCGAGACATGGAGGGCTTGATCACGGGAGGATCTGATGATCCCCATCTAGACAAGCTTATCATGTTCACTTGTTAGGGACTCAATGAAGGCATTGAGTGTAGGCATCTTCCATCCAAGGGTTGTGAGCTTCCCTGCACGGAATGCAGAGACAAACTAAATAATCAGTTCCAATTTTGGAGAGTATGACGAGGATGAGCTGATCATCCTCCTTCTCCACTTTGCATTGCTTCAACAGTAAGACAATGTGCTTGAACTTTGTGAAAAAGTCATTCAAGGTCTCGAAATTGGAAGGCTAGAGAGACATCAATTCATTTTCGAGCTCATAAACTCTCAAATCATCCTGCTTTCCATATAGGGTTTCTAATTTGTCCCAAATTTCCTTTGGATTCTTCAATCCCGAAAGATGGAAAAGAAGATCCCGGAAAACAGAGAGGCACAAGAATCTGAATGCTTTATCCTTCTTGTTCAAGAATCTAGATTTGTCTATTGCAGAACCAGGCTCTTCTTCAATGTCCATGGTGACCCTATAAAGTCCTCTGGCCCTGTAGCTGGATCTCCATGTCTCCTTTCCATGAGTGGAAATTGAACGAAGTCAAAAGATCTAAAGAAGAAGCCATCTAAATCTGCTGGAGCGAATGCTTTCACCTGTTAAAAACCTAAAAATCACAACAAAAGGGACAATGTAAGGTCAGACACCCTGCACATTTTAGGCTTTCATCACACCCAGCATAGTCAATCAAGCAAGCTTGATCAACAAGTTCTTTACTTGGGGTATTAAGTAGTAAGCCTTGGCTTCTAGTGCAGTGCTGGATTTTTGAGCTATTGCTCAATTTTCATGCAAGATCTATCAAAAACCTTGTTTTTGAGATATCTGAGCTTCGTCCCGTCATGTGCTCTGATACCATATTAATCTGTCACAGTAATCTAAGGACTAAACACAAGTCTCATCAAAGATTAATAACAATAATTCATGAAAATGGTGTAATTGTGCTACAAAATGAGTAGCCGCTCTATATATACACACAAAGAATGAATAATACAATACAAGATCATGTTACAAGCATGAATGACAAAGCAATTCAAATTCCCAAGGAGGTCATTCGAATTGAATGAGTGAGTCTAGCTTAACTGAATGTAAGCTACAATCAACAATCAAGTTAACCACTGATCAAAACCCTAATTGACTCAACTGAGACCTAACTGAAGTCGAAGTGCAATAAATGATTGAGTCTAACTGAAAGTAGGTCAGACACATGTCACAACAAGCCAACCATCAAGTGGTAGCGCATCAATGACTCAAATGAACCCCGATGAGGTTAACTGAAGTGTAACTGGACATTAGAAGTGGTTGGAGGCGCCCCTGTTGACTCCAGTTCATTAAATAATCAATTTAATGATGGAGGGCGCCTTCACTGCTCTATTTAACTGATTGTAACCATCATTTAGTAATATGGGGCATTAATGACACTCAGATCACCCTCGGAGTGCTCTAGTTAGCCTCCCCGAATGTAGGAGAAGGCTAAATTAGCCTCCTTGACTGAAGGTAGGCGTGGGTGTGATCTAGCTGATGTCATCTAGTGCTCCTCTGATGTCAATTAAGTCAATAATACCTAGGATAGTGGTTTAACTAGGCCAAATTGACCAAAATGAGTGTGTAAGGTGGTAAATGTCTCCAACATATCTGTATGTCGGAATCTAATAGGATTAGAACCCTTCTTGGTGTTTTGCACGTTCCACATCTTGCTAAAGCCTTATATTTGTTAGCACAATGAGCGATGCATATGTAAATATTGTATTCGAAAAAGAAAAATGTAAAATGGTTTGAGGAGCAATGTTTTTAATGAGGGGGGTTCAATGTGGAACTCTGTACAAGATATTAGGAAGCATCGTCATTGATGGATCTAACAGCTCTATTGTTCATGAAAGTAAAAGTGACTAGAAGTAAAGAACCTGGTGTCTCTAAAGTAGATATTATGTTGTGGCATTGAAGGTTGGGACATACTATAGAGAAGGGACTTCAAGCATCACAAGGTAAAGGTATGGTTGAAAGTATGTCTAATTGCAAACTAGATATTGATTTTTGTGAACATTGTTTATTTGTGAAGCAAAATTGAGTTAAATTCCCTTCTGGTGCTACAAGGGAAAATGAGATCCTTAAGTTAATATACAGTGATATGTTTGGTCCTATACTTGTTCCATCACTAGGAGGATCTGCATATTATGTGGATCATTTATAGATGATTTCTTGAGGAATACGTCGCTATATTTCCTAAAAGTGAAATCTAAGGTTTTCAATAAATTCAAGAAGTTCAAGGATCTAATGGACAACCAAACAGAAAGAAAAATATAAGTGTTGTAAACTAAAAAAGGAGGTGAATTCTATGTTAAAGAGTTTGATTATTTTTCCAAATGTTGTGGTATAGCACGGTAATTTACAACTCTGTGTACAGCCCAACAAAATGGGGTTGCAGAAAGGATGAACAAGTCGTTGATAAAGAAGGCAAGTAGTATGCTTAGTGGTACAGGGATACCACAAGAATTTTGGGTTAAAGTTGGCAGCACTGCATGTTATCTAAAGGATCGATCACCCACTTCAGCATTGGTCGACAAGACTCCTCATGAAGTATGGTTTGGTAATAAGACTTCTATTGTACATCTCAGAGTTTTTGGGTGTAATTCTTTTTTGCGTGCTCCTAGGAGAAAAGGATCAGGTTGGATAATAAAGCATAGAAATGCATCTTTATTTGGATAATAAAGCATAGAAATGCATCTTTATTGGATACAAAAATGGACTGAAAGGTTACAAACAGTGGAAACATGTAACAAGGAAAATAGTGTACAGTCGAGATGTGGTCTTCAGAGAAGTTGAAAGCACTTTCATGAATGAAGATGAATCAAAAGAAAAAGGACCAAAGAAAATGGATTTTGAGCTGAAGGATATGATTCAAATCAGGAGGAAGAGTCATCTGAATCATATGATGAGGTGAAACCATAGACACCAATTTTGAGGAGGCCTGACTATGTAAGGTGGCCAATTGAAAGGTATAGTCCACCTGATTTTTGTTCTAGTTTTGTTCTATCAATTATTAATGATGAGCCTAGATCTGTTCAAGAGGGGATTAATTTTGAAGAATACAAACTCTAGAAGAATTCCATGGGAGAAGAAATGGAGGCCTTTGAGAAAATTAAGGCCTGGGATTTGGTCAAATTTCTTGATGGACGGAAACCTGTTGGTAGCAAATGAGTGCTCAAAAATACATTGAATGCAACAGGAACAGTCGAGAACATGACGCCCGGGCTTTGGGTCCTCATGGAACCCCACACAAACCTGGTGGTCACCAATAGTCACGTCCTGCCCAGAGTTGGGATTCAATTTCTCGGTGTCCCCTCTGGATATAATCTTCACGATATTCTTCTCTAGTTCTCTTCTCTCTGCAATGGGATCTTGTTCTCGTTCGTGATGATGCAATCGTAGGAGTTTGATATGAAGGAATTGGTGTCCATAAAAGGATTGTGCATGTTGAACCTATTCATCATGGTACTCACGACGAGGCATTCAAAAGAGTTCTTGAGAGAATACTTATTGGCCATTTTCCCTGCAACTGCTATCCATTCCCCAAAGTTGGATACATTTGTATTTTTCTGTAAGATGACTCCACATAGAATACTCTGGAGATACATATCCACTTCAAACGTAAATATGATAATCAATTGCATATCCTAAAGCCCTTAGAGAAAGAAAATAATCAGTGACAGAAAAAATACAAATAGTTAAACTAAAAATGCATCCGGACAAACTACTCTGCATCAATTTCATAAACTATAAAGTCGCTAACGAATTTCCTTGTTCAATTCCAAAAAACTAAGCAACAATCACCATGCACAGACTTCACATCGTGGAAAAAAGAAATACTATTGTTTCATGATAAGAATATTACCATGAAAAAGACGTCTGGCGATTTGAACTACGCAATGGAATGCCCCATTATGTAGATGCCCAGAACTAAAAAATCAATCTAGTTACCGAAACCCAAAAAAAAGCTTTGAAAAAATTTAGGGAAATCATACCATTTTCCTAAGACTATTCCCAACATCCACTGTTTGGAATCAAAGTTGTTGTCTTCCTAGTATCATAAACTGTTGCCATTGTAACATTTTAATTAAATAATCCAATAATCCAAGATGGGTAGAAGAGATTTTACTATATCAGCATCAGAGATTTTACTATATCGGCATCAAGGAAGCTAGTGATATATGAAACAATGAGGGATACGAGAACAGACTATAAGTATTGAAATACCTTTAAAGATCGAAGATTTTGGAGCTTAAATAAAGCAAATATTCAACGTTTCCAACTTTCAGTGAAATTGCAAACCTTTGGCTCGAAATCCAAAATTTTATGCACAATGAATGAAGAACTGTAACTAAACATCTGTGAGACAAATGTCCGTGGTGCACAAAGTAGAAGATAAATCTAGAGAGATTGCTTGATATTGCAATGACAAGTGAAACGTTATCTCGAGCTACAACTGCTGTATTGCAATGACAAGTGAAACGTTATCTCGAGCTACAACTGCTGGATAGACAATGGGAACTCGACCTGGCAAAGATGTATCCCCTCCTATTGCTACTGCAGAATCTCCTGGTGAAACAGCATCTGCTTTTTCCAACCATTTGCTTGGATCTATTTTGTAGAATGCTTTTGTATCTTCAAGAATTTATAGTGAACAAAATTAACATTGTTCTCCATGGAAACGTCGCAGAGGAAGAGGAAGAGCCTGGAAGTTGAATAGAGGGAAGCATAAAGACAATGAACCTGGTTCCTTATTGGTTCACCATTAACCCTACATCACCGTGAACATTATGATCTTTCGGCGATCAATAAATTAGCCCTGGACTTACCCTGACCGCGATCAATAAATTAGCCCTCGGCTTACCCTGACATGACCTGCTTTGTACATGAAAGTGATCCTAATTAATTAGTTGTTGCAGAGCAATGATTTTTGTACATGAAAGTGATCCTAATTAATTAGTTGTTGCAGAGCAATGATTTTCATAAATGCATGATAATCTCAGCCATCCCCACGTCTTGGGCGTCTTACGAACCAATCTCATTTAGGAAAAGTAGTTAATAAAAAAATAATAAAAATTACATACTATACTCTTAACTTTAAAAATACAAAATTTACTTCCATCGACATGAACAATACCACCTTCGTGAAAACTATAGTCCCCCGCCAAGAACAATAATATTTAAACACTATAGCTTACAAATCAATAATCATAATAAAGGACAACAATTTGGAAAAAGGTGTAAAACATCCACGAGTCTCACCCAAAAACAGAAGTTTCAAGCTAAACTTTGATGGTGGCACCAGAAATGGCATTGCATAGCACAATAAACCTAGAGTAACAAGGGACAAATCTAGAGAAAGCTTATTTATATACTTCAAATACATTGGCAAGACATCAAACTAGTTAGAGGCAATAGCACTCGTTGAAGTGATAATATTGTGCATATACGAGGAGCTTTACTCACTTAATATTAAAGAAGATCAAAGACTTTTAATACACATCTTCAATAAGCATGCAATTAGATTAAATTGGTTCATTAGGGGGCAAGAACCTCTAGGAAAAGCATACCTTTGAAGCCCATAACTTATGGGCATTCATGCCAAAGATAGGCAAATAAGATTGCCAACTCATAGAACAACCCAACAAAGGACAAGGAAATATCCTCATCCATGTTAGAAACTTTAGTTAAGCAAGAGAAATGGTTGACAAAAATTAATTAAAACCCAATTGTAGAATATATTTGATTTGACTTGAAAGACAAGAAATTATGAGGCCTTCAAAAAGGTCTCATTTAATTTAGTGGGGAATGGAATATATTTTACCTTGCGGATGCGGCACGATCCTCAATGAGACATTTTCTCCCCCAACAATTTGCTTTCAAGTCTTTTTGTTATGCATTATTTTCATTTTCACTCCTCTTCAATCAAAATGCAAAGTAACGTCATTGAGTAAACAGCACAAAAGCTAGCTACCCCATCCATACATTACTTAGGGTGATTAGAATAACATGATCACTTTGAAGCGAAAGTTCCTTTTGAGGATTGCACGTAACATCAAGGTTCGAGGAGATAGAAGCATGGGAGAAGAAAGTAAGATGTCAGACCCATAGAGAAGCAAACACGCCTGGTCACAAATGAATGTCCTTTATATTGGTTTTTAAGTTTACATTGTTCACAAATTAGCCTTTAGATAGGTTTGATATATTTGGGTTTATCGGTTAATGTAATTGCTTTAATCAATGTTTTTAGCTTAATACAAAATATTTTTATTTTAGCAAAAATATTAATTTGATATATTATAATCGGTTTAATACTATAATATTTTAGCAAAAAAATCTAATTTGATAAAGTATAATCAATAATATTAAATAATATTAATTGAAATCTAATAATCTTTTTTATTATTTAATTTTAGAATAGTGCTTGATAGATTGGTGTTTAAGATTGATCTATGTTTTTTATTTTTTATTTTTCATTAGTCAACATGGAATTTTTTAATAACTTTTTATTTAGTTTTAAATTTCTATTTTACTAACCTACTTTTTATTTGGTTTATTTTTTTATTTTACGAGTCGACATGAATTTTTTAAATTATTTTTAATTTTTGGTAGACTAATGTTTCAAAAAGCATCAGCATACACAAAGTAGGAAATGTTTAAAGCTTATTTATGTCTCCTTAAATAAGAGATCCCATAATACTGAGCTAATCAGTATAACACATGGGAATATATTTGAAATAAAAATCAATATAACACATGCGACTATATTTGAGATAGATATAAAAATCAAGGAGGAATTAATAGGGAGGACTCGCCAATAACTGGGATTGAGAACCAAACCTTGTAGAAGGTGATTAGAAACTATTGTGTGGGATTCTCTTCATCTTCCCAGAGGCCCTTTAGTAACTTTTTAAAGCTTAGATACACCGTGTCAAAGTTCACTGCACATATACACACATCATAAAATACGAACAAATCATAAAATTCGAAAGAAAATTTATACTAATTAGTTAAGAAACAGAACCAAATCTTGTAGAAGGCGATTAAGTTCTATGTGATATTCCCCAAATTTAATTGTTGAAAAGATGGATACATCTTCCACCAAAAACAAACACAAACAAATATTATCCTAAATTTGATTAACCCCGCTATAATTATTGAAAATATGGATAAATCTTTAACCAAAACCAGAACACCTTGTAATAGACAAATATTATCTTAAATTTGGTAAACCCATTATTATTATCAAAAGCTGAACGCCCATCTAAAATGAGATATTCGGACAAATCTACAAAACAAGGTGCTATCCTTCATAGAATTGAGCTCATCATTTCAACCCCGCAGCATATGATTGCAGAAACATCTCCAAAATAATAAACAAAATAACAATCATTTCAAAAGGCTTATACATGGCGTAAACACAGGAAGCACTAGCCTGCATGACTTGAAGCTGGGTGCCTCCATCATATAAACTACCGACAATCATTTCAAAAGGCTTGTACGTGTAGAATGCAAATGAACAAGAATTGCATGATGTATTTTTAAACATTATTTAGAATAACAATCATTTCAAAAGTTTTGACAGGCTCGGGTGGTGGTACCACCACCTGCAGCTTCCTCTGGCTTGGGCCAATAGTTTAATTTTTGTTCTCCTAGCGTTACTCCTAGTTTAATTGAATTTGCAGCGTTAAAATATTAAAAAAAAAAGACAATCTTTTCAAAAGACTTGTACATTTAGAATGCACAAGGAACAAGAATTGCATGGTGAAAAATACGTAAGCAGTGGCCTGCGTGACTTTATGCTAAGCTGGGTACCTCACCGGAGTGATGATAAAGTCTGATAAATAATCAGGCTTGTGCTTTGCCTTTCAGGTTCTGAAGTCAGGGAATCGTCATAGAAGAGAGGATCTCCTCATGGACTGAACTTAATCGAGAATGATCTCTTGAATGACTGTATAAGATGATCTTTGATTCCATTTTATAATAGAATAACAAGATCTGGTATTTTTTCTACTGAAAAAGCTAAGCTGGGTACCTCAATATGAATAGTATTTTGAAATATTACTTAAAAGATTCTAACACTTACCACCTCGTTTGCAAAACAACATACAGAGATTTGATATACTTCAAATACTTGAATATTAAATGGAGGATCATGTGTCGTGTAATTTCCATATATAAAAACTGGAAACAATATTTTAAGATGTCATTGCACATGTATATAGGCATACTCAGCTCCGCTCGTTGAATCAAACTTCAATTTTCATTACATATGAGCCCGCCCTCCTTGCAGCCCAGCCACATACAACCTCAACACAAATATATGGGGTTTCAACAGGTGATAATTGTGTTAAAATAATAAACAAAATAACAATCATTTCAAAAGGCTTATACATGGCGTAAACACAGGAAGCACTAGCCTGCATGACTTGAAGCTGGGTGCCTCCATCATATAAACTACCGACAATCATTTCAAAAGGCTTGTACGTGTAGAATGCAAATGAACAAGAATTGCATGATGTATTTTTAAACATTATTTAGAATAACAATCATTTCAAAAGTTTTGACAGGCTCGGGTGGTGGTACCACCACCTGCAGCTTCCTCTGGCTTGGGCCAATATTGTAATTTTTGTTCTCCTAGCGTTACTCCTAGTTTAATTGAATTTGCAGCGTTAAAATATTAAAAAAAAAAGACAATCATTTCAAAAGACTTGTACATTTAGAATGCACAAGGAACAAGAATTGCATGGTGAAAAATACGTAAGCAGTGGCCTGCGTGACTTTAAGCTAAGCTGGGTACCTCACAGGAGTGATGATAAAGTCTGATAAATAATCAGGCTTGTGCTTTGCCTTTCAGGTTCTGAAGTCAGGGAATCGTCATAGAAGAGAGGATCTCCTCATGGACTGAACTTAATCGAGAATGATCTCTTGAATGACTGTATAAGATGATCTTTGATTCCATTTTATAATAGAATAACAAGATCTGGTATTTTTTCTACTGAAAAAGCTAAGATGGGTACCTCAATATGAATAGTATTTTGAAATATTACTTAGAAGATTCTAACACTTACCACCTCGTTTGCAAAACAACATACAGAGATTTGATATACTTCAAATACTTGAATATTAAATGGAGGATCATGTGTCGTGTAATTTCCATATATAAAAACTGGAAACAATATTTTAAGATGTCATTGCACATGTATATAGGCATATACTCAGCTCCGCTCGTTGATTCAAACTTCAATTTTCATTACATATGAGCCCGCCCTCCTTGCAGCCCAGCCACATACAACCTCAACACAAATATATGGGGCTTCAACAGGTGATAATTGTGTTTTAAAGCAACTGATTCGTGATTTTTATGGCCAAATTTCTAGTCAATGAAGTTCAATATAAAAGAGCAAATAAAACTCATAATTTTACTTGGAAAAGAAAGTAAAGGCTAGAGCTGACTCTCAGAAGGAAGCACAGCAAAAGCATAACGGCATTGTCAAACCAAATGCTGGTAAGACGCATGCAATGTGAAAACAGTTAGAATGCCGTATATGAAAACTAAAAGTAACACCCCAAAGTTGTGTGCCATCCAGTAAACTTGATAACCTTCAAAAATTATATGAAATAAAATCTACCAAATCATATTTACGACACAGGACATCTAAGTGAAAGAGAAAAATGAAATGTTTTAACAAAATGTTCCTAGAATGCAGTATGTATCTGGTATTCCTGCCACCAAAAAAACATAATATTGTATGCTTCTCATAGATACAGCAATCGTCGTACAATGCCAGCTCAGACACTTCAAAACATACACCTCCAAATCATCAATTCCTTTTGAAAAATGTAATCAGCCTGTAGCTGTGGCATGCTAGTCTTTATTTTATCTTTCTTATATGGGTAAAATGATGCTCCATTAAATTGAATATCTTAGCATGCCGTTTTGAACATGGTACTTGTGCAAGACTTACTCCCAGTCGTGTACCATATTGCTTGTAGGGTCCAAAATGCACGTTCAAAAGAATAGCCATTTGTAGCAATTCTCTTTTTATTGCACTGGTATAACATCATATACCAACCAGGGCAGCTACTACTCTTGAGTCTTTCCAGCGTTCTCATTTGATGATTTTGTAGCATTCCGGATATAAGTAAGAGGTCGTGGCAACTGTGCAGCGGCTAGACCAGCAGGATTTCCACCAAATGCAGGAACAGAGTTAAGTGCCGATGGAGGTTCATTAAGAGAAGAAGCTGAATTATCAGAGGTTCCACCTGATGACGTATCTCGCCTCCATTGTAGACTGCGAGAACCAAAAGGCCTCGGCATGTAGCCTCTCCTGTATGTACTGGCTATGCCTCTTCCATATACAGCTCGTGTTGGACGCCAGGCACTAAATTGAGGAGGTCGACGTAATGGGGGGCGAGCAATGATGGAAGGTTCAACATGTGAAGCATTTTTTCGCACAACCTGTGCATAAATAACAGCATTAGCACTAAACATTGTAACTCTTAATGTAAATTTATAGTGGAAATACAAACCCAGTAAACTTTAAAAACGTGCAGCACTACCTTCAGCATCCGTGACATAAATGATGTCTCATTCAAGGTCAACGCAATTTCAGCTGTTTCTCTTGAAGAGAACTCAATGTACGCTGACCTGATATTAAAGGACAAAAGTTAGAAACCAGAGATACTAGCTTTACAGCTCCATGCAAAAAAACAAATTAGTTAAACAATGTAAATACAATATATACATCGCAGTTGCTCAGAGAATAAATCAAGCCAATGAAATCACTGTTTACCCTTTTGGCTGGCCAGTTGCAGCATCAGTTAAAATGATAACTTTAAGCACTTCTCCGCAGCGACTGAAATGCTTGGTTATTGCCTCTTTTGTTGCTGCAAAGTGAACCTGAGTATCCGTCAACAAAAAGAAAGTTAAAAACTATCTCAAACCAAAAGATAAAATCTTTCCTATCCAACATGGAGAAAATTTTAGAGTCCCTACACTAAGATGGTGTGACACATTATATCAAACCACCTGGATTTAATCATTTTTAAAACAGTAATGCTGGCAATCTTTATAACAATAATAATAATATAATAGCCAGACACCAAATTGATGTCTGAGACCCCATTGTTTTTGGAAGGCACCCCTCTGTGCAGCATTTTGACCGCTCAGGATTCAAAACTGTGTACTCCAAGAAGGTAACACGGGTTCTTAACTGTTAGCCCCACTCAAGCTATATACAAAGGTTGCAACATGAATAATGAACAAAATTCATGTCATAAACAGCACAGTAAAGAAAATTTCGGAAATACAGAAATTCAAATTGTGTTAAAAAGGGAATTGTATGGTGGCACACCCCCGGACGCTAGTAAATAAGGAACAAAAAAAGTAGAAAAAAACAGGTTCCCACCACTTACATTAGAAACAAAAACTGTCCTTGAATCTGTATCCTCAGGTCGGACTGAAGAGTTAACACCTGCAATAAATAAAAAATTCTCTTGAAATATATTATATAAACATGAAAGTAATAACGAAAACTTGGAAAGATGAAACGTACAAAAACATGCTAGTATTTTCAGCATTCTAGATGGTCTGAACAAAAAGTTGTCAAACCAAGTATGAAACATTGAATAGTAACAGCATATCAATAGTCAAGATTGATGATCTGCACATTGACAATTCCTTTACAAGATGCCAAAATAAATGCTTTGATTGAATAGAAATTGATCTATTATGCACAACAGGATAAATCGAAGTTAAGTGAATTTTAAGATATTCCACTGAAGCTCCAAACTTTAGCAAAATCTCCATGACTATTTCTGTAATGTCCTCTTTGCGCCGAGAGGCGCTCTACAGCCTAGTATGGGGGAGATCTTGTAACGTTATGTAACGTTGTAACGTTACATAGATGTCGGCTATAAAAAACAAAACTTTTAATTATCTTCCAAAATAAATGTCGGCCACAAAAACAATCTAATATGGGTGAGATGTTGTAATGTTCCTACCTAACATAATAATAAAAAATTTAATTATCTGCCATAAAACAAGATAATATAGGGGAGATGTTGTAATGTTTCTACTTAACGAAATAATAAAAAATTGAATTATCGGCAAAAAAAATGTTGGTCATGCACATGGTTTTAAAACCATGTGCAAGGCCTCTTAAAAACCCATGGTTTTGTTGTACATGGTTTATGAGGGCCTTACAAATGGTTTTAAAGCCATGTGCAAGGCCTCCTAAATAGCCCATGGTTTTGTTGTACACGGTTTAGGAGGTAGTTGCAAATGGTTTTAATACCATGTGCAAGGCCTCCTAAACAACCCATGATTTTAGGAGGGCCTTGCACATGGTTTTAAAACTATGTATGGGGGAGATGTTTTAATGTTTTTTCCTAACAAAATAAAAAATATTATATGCAGCCATAAATAGTATTAAATATTAATAATAAAAATATTATTTGTGGACCTTAAATAAAAAAATGTGTCTTTTGGTCTGAATCACATTAAAGCTGATAGTTGAGTGCAATACTTAAGAAGAGGTCTGCACCTCCAAAGATTTGATCCCTCTCGACGCTTGATAGAGCCTGGGATTTGGATCTATGCTGGTCTACTTAAGCAGCAAAACACCCGCTAAACCTACTTAATTCTCATAGGTTCAAGCGGGTACTGCATAAGAGGGAATTGACTGAGAACATTTGATACTTAGAACATATCGGGACACTCATTCAGTATTAAAGTCATCAATCTGATAAAGGAAGCCTTATTTCTTTAGGCTTAAACTTTAAAGTCAACAAAAAATTAGAATTGCATGCATGCAAAAGTGAAGCATAAACCCTAAAAGTGACATGCAAACCCTAAAAGCGCATGATGATCTATTTAAGAAGGGTTATTAGACTAAAGGAGGTATCTATTATTATGATTGTTGATTTGGAGTATTTGAGCAGCAGCAACAGTTGGGGTTGAAGACAGCGTCTTCAGCTAACGAGGGTTCGACAATGAGATAATCTGCCCTACTCTCTTTCAGGGTAGGCCACTCAAGTCTATCATCAGCACTCATCATATTCATCTGTATCTAGTGATTCAGCATCCACCGGAAGATTGTTTGCAGGTTCACGTGTGCAGCTGGGGGAATTAGCTGGAAAACCCAAAGTATTCGCTGGGTCTCAAAATCTCAGTTTATCTTTCGTATACTAGCTTCATCTTCATCGACAGGGTCACTCTACTGCACTAAGTGACAATCAGCTTCCATTCTGCTCATCCAAAGCAGTTATCAGGATTCAGCAGTTCTGTAAGGTAGGTGGCGTGAGCAGCTAAGAGCCTGGGATTTGGATCCCTCTCGGCGCTTGATAGAGCCTGGGATTTGGATCTATGCTAGTCTAATTAAGCAGCAAAACACCCGCTAAACCTACTTAATTCTCATAGGTTCAAGCGGGTATTGCATAAGAGGGAATTGACTGGGAACATTTGATACTTAGAACATACCGAGACACTCATTCAGTATTAAAGTCATCATTCTAATAAAGGAAGCCTTATTTCTTTAGGCTTAAACTTTAAAGTCAACATAAAATTAGAATTGCATGCATGCAAAAGTGAAGCATAAACCCTAAAAGTGACATGCAAACCCTAAAAGCGCATGATGATCTATTTAAGAAGGGTTATTAGACTAAAGGAGGTATCTATTATTATGATTGTTGATTTGGAGTATTTGAGCAGCAGCACAATGTGCAGCAGCAATAGTTGGGGTTGAAGACAGCGTCTTCAGCTAACGAGGGTTCGACAATGAGATAATCTGCCCTAGTCTCTTTCAGGGTAGGCCACTCAAGTCTATCATCAGCACTCATCATATTCATCTGTATCCAGTGATTCAGCATCCACCGGAAGATTGTTTGCAGGTTCACGTGTGCAGCTGGGGGAATTAGCTGGAAAACCCAAAGTATTCGCTGGGTCTCAAAATCTCAGTTTATCTTTCGTATACTAGCTTCATCTTCATCGACAGGGTCACTCTACTGCACTGAGTGACAATCAGCTTCCATTCTGCTCATCCAAAGCAGTTATCAGGATTCAGCAGTTCTGTAAGGTAGGTGGCGTGAGCAGCTAAGCAGGAGGATCAATTCGCTAGCCAGATTAGAGGGATCAAAACCTCTGCATGCACCGGTCATTCTCTTCGACAAGAGAAGACCAACATCCCGGCAAAATCTCAACTCCATCAGGCACTCCCTTCACCAAAAATGTCACCTTTAGTTGAGGAGAGGGTTCCATCAGGCACTCCCTTCACCAAAAACATCACCTTTAGTTGAGGAGAGGGTTCCTTTGCTATTGGGCATCAACACCGAGAAGGAAGCATCATTACTTCACCGGTCCAGCTCTATATGCATGCATCTTATCTCTGGAGTATCATCAGCTTGATTATCACTGGTAAGTGTTTACCTCCTTTCTATAAATCTTTGCCCTAGTTCAGCGATAATTTAGGGCCATTGGCACGTCACCTTGCATGCACATTTTTATTCAGTATTCTTGCACAATTTGAGAGTACAAGTAAGCCCTAGAATAGTGAAACAGTAAAATATCAGTATTTGGGATATTACAGTGGTATCAAAGCATGTTCCTTGCCAGCTGTGGGCTTGAACATGAGAAGTAAATGAATACAGAAGAAGACACTTTTGTAACCTATAGGAGAAGGAAGAGTAGGTACACTGAGGAGCAAGAATTTGAGGATATCCAGTTAGAAGATTCCAACTCAAACATGGACCCAACAGGTATACACTCTGACAGTGGGAAAGGAACAGGAGAAGAGGAAGATAGGTTGGAATTTCATAGATTGGTGAATGCATTGAATGACCTAGCTAAGGGACAAAAGGAAGTATTGCATGCAATAAACAGATTGGCTCTGAAGCCAAAACCGGGTCATAGCAGTATACCTCTTGCACTCGTAGATAAAGGGTCCACCAGATGTAGTGGGAAGCATACTTACACGAATATGCAAAACACACCCCATATATATAACAAACCTTCCAACAGACCTACTATGCCTCATTTCTTGGGAGATGCAGTAGCAAGACCAATCATGCCAGTAGAACCTAGTGAACCATTCAGAGCTTACTTACAGGAGTACAAAGATTTGGGGGATGAGTTCCATGCAGCCATGTCATTTTCAGACTTCTACAACATGAAAAGTAGGAACTGGCCAAGAAACTTTCACTGGGGATTTTCCCATAATTATGAGTTGCAGAAAACCTTGGGCAGGTTGACCATCCTTAACTTTGACGGGACTCACGGAGGTTCAGCGAGGATATGGGTCCAGAAGTTGGATACTTACTTCCAACTCAACCATATGACGAAGACAGATGCCATTAAATTGGCTACCCTACATCTAGACGAAGAGGCTCATGAGTGGTGGTACCGCGGGCTAGTGACATTGGGTCACAACACTATCAGTTCCTATAGTGAGTTCACACAGAGGCTCATGGAGCGGTTTGACAGGAAGGACCCGAAGATACACTTTAGAGAGTTAGCACAACTCAAACAGACATGTAGTGTCGAGGCCTTCATCTCAGAATTTCAGAAAGTCGTCGTTATGGTGACAGATGTGTCGGAGAGCAGGTTGATTATATTGTTTTCGAAGGCCTTGACAGAACCTCTACAGGGGTGCTTTCATTGAAGATAAAGACCGGCATAAACATTGCAGAACTCCTACTCAAAAACATTGAAGCTATTGGTCCATACAATGCCATCCAAGTGATAACAGATAATGCTGCTAATTGTAAGGCAGCGGGAGTGATCATTGAAGATAAATACNGATAAAGCCGCAACCTACCGGAATGCAAACTTTAAAGTTTAAACAATAACTTAAGCCATCCGAAGGTGAATACACTATATGGAGGGCAACAAAGACAGGAATAATAAGAAGCCCCATCGTGGCCACCGATAAAGCCGCACAACTACCGGAATGCAAACAACGACACNGGAAGGACTCGGGACAAACTCGGGAAATAGAAAAAAACCTAAAATATAGTAAATTTTGGTAAAATATAATTCATTTATATATTATCCTTCAATTATATTTTAATTTTTATAGTCCATACTCAGATATATATATAAAATCCTAAAGTATATATATATAATTCTAAAAGTATTTATATATAATCCTTCAATTAAATTTTAATTTTTATAATCCATTCTCATATATATATATATATATATATATATATAAAATCCTAAAATATATATATATAATACATATTATATTAGAGTAAAAGTAAAGTTANAAGACGTTGCCGAATGTGAGGAAATTTCAACAGTTGAAGTTAAACCAATTGAATTTGACTTTTTTTGGTAGAAGTTCGAGTATGTGTCCAGTCTTGGGCGAGTCCGATCGAGTAAGTGTAGAGTCTAGGCGAGTCTCTCGAGTTTGTCGATTATTTCTGCGTTGGCGAGTCTGTCCACGAGTACGGGCCGGTTACTCGTTTTTGGGTCTGACTCGGGCAGACTCGCAAGTCTTGGCCGAGTCATGCTTCACTGATAAATACCCCAACATATTTTGGTTCGGGTGTATGGTTCACACATTGAACCTTTTGATGCATGACATTATTAAGTTGAAAGAAAATGAATACAAATGGATTGGTGAACTGTACAAAAAGTGTCAGCACATGATAAGATTTATTACCAACCATAGCAATGCCCATGGCATTTTCCGCGCTCACTCAAAGTTAGAGCTATTAAAGATAGCAAAGACTAGATTTGCTAGCTATTACCTCACCTTCAGGCGCCTTTTGAAGGTAAGAGAGGCATTGGCTAGCATGGTATCAAATGAATCATGGAAAGTCTTGAAAGATAGGGCTACATCCACATCTAACAGGCGTGATTTTCAGGACGTGGAAGACACAGTTCTTGATGGTCAATTTTGGGCAAGTGTCAAGTTTGTTTTGCAGTTCACAAAGCCCATTTATCACATGAATCGATTTGCAGATACAGATAAGCCGGTAATTGGGGAGGTGTATGAGCAGATGGATAGGATGTTGAGCCAGATTAAAGATATTGTTGAATCGAAGGATCCCATCCTGTATGACCATATTCACACACATGTGGTCAAAAGGTGGGATCATCTCAACGTTCCACTACATGCCTTAGCACATGTATTAACACCAAAATATTATTCTCCATCTTGGTTGGCCAAACCAACACCTGGGGGTGGGGTTAGAAGAAAGCCCCACACAAATCCAGAGGTACAGGTTGGGTACATGGCTGCTATAGGCAAGTTGGGCCCTGATAAAGAGGAATGTACCTTATTGCGTAGTGAATTAAGCAAATACCTCAATGAGATTGGTCCGTTTGGTACGTTGCATGCTAGAAAAGATCGAGATAGGGTGCCTCCTATTGAGTGGTGGAACATGTATGGCTCATCATGCCCATGCTTGCATAAATTGGCAACCAAAGTGCTTTCACAGGTGGTAAGCAGTTCCTCTGCAAAAAGGTGTTGGAGCACCTACAGCTTCATCCACTCGGTGTAAAGAAACCGATTAAATGAAAATCGGGCAAAAAGCTTGGTTTATGTACATTACAACTTGAGGTTGTTGACTCATTGCTATGAGCGGGCCAAAACCGATATATCATGTCACTTGGGACAACAATCCGGAGGAGCATAACTTGGAGGATGGAGCCTTAACTTTAGAGCGCTTGGAGGAAGAGCTTTTGGGTGATGAGGGTGACCATGCAGCAGCAGCAGGAATAATGCCACCACCTCCTTTGCCCCTAGGTTCAACTTCACAACCCCCACCTGCATCAGTGAGGGGGGGGTCATGCAGGATCAAGTCTTGGGCATGGCTCAAGCCACTCAACATCGGTAGCTACTAGGGATGAAAATCCCACTCCCTTTGTTCATGAACATAGACAACTGCAAAAGAAATTAGATAGTTCCCATGGCAAGAGGAAACATCCATAAAATCTACTTTTCTTGTCTTTTCTTATTTACAGTACTTTCAAGTTTCTGCACTGTTGAGATTCGAGAACTTGAGTCATTGACTCTTTTATATTTATTATGGTATATTTTGTGAACATTACATGGCAATTCAAGTTGAAGTTTGAAGTTGAACTCTGAAGCTGTAAAGTTGATAACTTGATGTTATGGATAATGGACCTCTGTTTGATGAATTCACTAGTATATGATATATGATTTAACCATTGATAGTTGATGAATGATGTTATATGGTATTATGATTTATCATGTTATGGTATATTTCATGTTTTTATGCTTTCCATGACTTATTCAACATTCTACAAGCATTTGTTGGCATATATGCATCAAAATATATCAAAAATATATATTATATAAAAAACGCTTCCAAACCGGAAGCTATTAAAAATTTTGCTTCCCGCTCCCGCTCCCAAGTAACCTTGAGTGAAAGCCTACAAACCATCCACTCTGCAAGATGCGATTGGCAGAGCCAAAGATCTACAACATTCAGTTCCGAGAACAGGTTTCCACTTAAAACAAACTTTCCAGTTAAAGACAGAAAACCTTTTCAACAGGAAATGCCAAAGAAAACTTGGTTGGACGACGACAGAAGGAAAGATTTGAGACAGAAGAAATTGTGTTTCACTTGTCAAGAACCATGGGTTCTAGGCCACAGGTGCTCAAGGAAGGCCAAGGCCCACTATATAGAGGTCTATTCAGACCAATGTTGAAAAAGTTGGCATCTACAAAAGGTCGGCAAAGGTTCCAAATACAACTTCTCGGCAACATCGGCGAAAAAATAGGGAAAAATCGGGAAAAGTCGGCAAGCATTAAAAAATACAAAATACATTCATTTTTTTTAGGATTTTAAACATTTAAAGCAACAATAACATCAGATAAACACATTGGAACATAAATATGGAGAAAGCATTGATATATATCATCATGTAGTCATGCCAAATGTAAAATGATACATCAAAGTCGATACTGTATCATGAAACATCATAGTTGTCTAGTCAAGGACTTAAAAGTGGATAACCAATACAACATGACATCACATATATTATATATAGTTGTATTCGAGGAAAACTAGCATCTAGCTATCTAATATCAATGCTCTCTTCCCAAGTTTTCCATTCATACTTCATATTTTTCCCTACTCCAATAATTAGGTTTATATAAGATTTTCATAAATGCTTTTTATTTGTCCCTCCATCTTATGACTTAAACCTAATTTTTGAAAGGTATATTTTATTGATTTGGTTGTCAGCCATTAAATGTATTTCTTGTTTTGTATTTGTGATAAATCATAGATGTATTTTTCACTCCTCCCAAATTGAATTTCCAACATGAGCCTCACATTTAGCCCTAATTCATCTACCACTTGAAACATTGCTCTCTTTTTCCTACAATGTGCTATGATGATCACTCAAAAAATTCCCTAATAGTGAAATAAGTAATTCAATTACCATTGTGATCTTTGATAAATGGATACATATTTTGTGAAGATTATCCTTGCATGGTTTGATCTCCAAATACAACAAAGTTTTGAAATATTTATACGGTAGAGGAAAGGTGTTAGTATACAACAAAATTGCTAAATTGACAAATTTTTGGAAAATTAGTCATTTTAGCAAAAATAGAGATTTTCAGGAAAAAGTCGGGAAAAGTCGAGACTTTTTGGAAAAAGTCGAGACTTTCCATTTTTAGACCGATTTTTCGGTTTAGGGAAAAACTCGCGACTTTTTGAAAAGTCGGCGATTTTTCAGAGAGTTTTTCAACATTGATTCAGACAGTGAAGGGGAGGAATCCGAATAGGAATCAATAGAGGAATTGAGGGCAGTAGAGGAGGAGTCACTTCAAGGAGAAGCACCAGAGGGAGTTATTGCTACATTATCCAGAGTACCTAGGTTTCATACTCTCAGGGTCAGAGGAGTAGTACAGGGCCACAGGGTAGGTGTGTTGATTGATGGGGGAGCAACCCACAATTTCATTGATGCAGCATGGGTGGCTAAGCAGGGTATTCCGACAAAGAAGTTTGAGGGATTCACTGTAGCGGTAGCAAGAAATACTAGCATGGAGTACAACTATTGGATTCCCAAACTGAATGTCACATTAGGAAACTACAATATGACAAACTCATTTTATGTGGTGAACGTGGCTGATACAAATGTAGTATTAGGTGTCCAATGGATCTATTCAATAGGAAAATATACTACAGATTGCAGGGCAATGGAAATGGAATTCCAGGGGTCGGATGGAAAACGGGTAGTTTTGAGGGGCATGAACACTTATCCCCCAAACCAGTATCATCACAAAGAATGGAGGTCGTACTCAAACAGGGTGACATAGAATGGTCAACAGAGTGCTTGGTCACTTTTAGAAAACCTCCAAAGAACAACACCCAACATCCAGTAGATATTCAGGCACTATTGCATAAACATGAGAAGGTCTTTCGAGACCTTCTAGCAGGTCGACCACCAAATAGGGGATTTGAGCATATTATTGAGTTGGAGGAGGGGACACAAGAAGTCATCACCACTCCATACATACATCATAAAAGATACAAGGATGAGATCGAGAAGACGATCAAGGAATAACTAGAACTAGAATATATTCGATCGAGTTCTAGTCCATTTGCATCATCAGTGGTCTTAGTTAAAAAGAAAGATGGCACTTTGTGAATGTGTGTTGATTACAGAGCACTTAACAAAAAGACCATAAAAAACAAGTATCCCATTCCCAGGATTGATGAATTAATGGATGAGCTAAGGGGTGCCAAATACTTTTCAAAGATTGATCTTCGGTTGGGGTACCATCAGATCCGAGTAAGGGATCGAGACATTTCCAAGACAGCTTTTCGTTGCCACTATGGTCACTATGAGTTCCTAGTCAGCCTTTTGGGCTTACCAATGCTCCAGCCACTTTCCAATCTTGCATGAACCACACTTTCAGGGCTCAGTTACATAAGTATTTACTAGTATTCTTTGATGATATTTTAATTTACAGTAAAACTTGGGAGGAACATCTAAAACACTTAAATGAGGTATTGAGAATTCTAAAAGAGCACTCGTTTTACGCGAAAATGTCCAAGTGTGAGTTTGGTATGAAGAAGATGTTGTATCTAGGATATATAATCAGTGCAGAAGGGGTACAGGTTCATATGGAAAATATTAGAGCCATCTTGGATTGGCCTACACCAAAGACAATTACTGAACTGAAGGACTTTTTAGGCCTTTGCACATATTACAGGATGTACATTAAGGGTTTCTCTCAATTTGCCACACCACTCATCAATCTCACAAAGAAAGGGGCATTCACATGGACAAAATTGGCACAGCAAACCTTTGAGAAAATGAAAACAATCATGAGTTCTTGTCCAGTTTTGGCACTACCAGATTTCTCACAGCCGTTCATAGTGGAATGTGATGCTTCAGGAGAAGGACTAGGGGCGGTACTGATGCAAAACCATCACCCGATTGCATTTGAAAGTCGGAAACTTAAAAACTATGAACGCCACTACTCTATATATGACAAGGAGATGCTAGCCATCTTACATGCCTTAACTAAATTCGGACAGTATTTGGTGGGAAGCAGGTTTAAAATCAAGACAGATCACAACAGCCTCAAATACTTCTTGGAGCAGAAAGAATTAATGAGTGCCAACAGAAATGGGTCAGCAAGGTACAGCCATATGACTATAAAATAGAGTATGTTAAAGGTAAGAACAATGTAGTAGCTGATGCCTTATCCAGACGACCAGCCTCATTATCCCTCATGAGTATATTCACGGATTGGAGGTCTCTTCTCTTAGTAGAATATTCAAAAAACAAATTTGTTTGTGAGTTACTAGATGGACAAATCCAGGATGACAGGTATAGGATCATTGACGACATCATCTATTACAAAGGTAGGATATACCTCGTCCCAGAGTCAGTTTTATAGAGGAAGATCATACAGGCATCGCATGACTCACCATTATCAGGGCATCGAGGATTCTTGAAGACTTACAAACAGATCAAAGAGAGATTCTCATGGAAAGGACTCAAGGGGGAGGTAATACAGCACGTTCGTGAATGCACTATCTGCCAGGAGAATAAAATCGAACACACTCATCTGGCAAGGTTACTTCAACCATTACTGATACCGAAGCAAAAATGGAAAAGCATCTCGATGGACTTCATTACAGGGTTACCCAAGGTACAGGGACAAGACTGCTTATATGTAGTGGTAGATCGATTGACCAAATTTGCTCACTTCTTTGTTATCTCTTTCAACTATTCATCATCGCAGGTAGCCGATTTATTTTTCAGAGAGGTTTTCAGACTCCATGGGCTACCCAAAACCATTATCAGTGATCAAGACAGTAAATTCACTAGTGCTTTCTAGCAGGAGCTGTTCAGATTGGTAAGGACAGAACTTGCTACAAGCACGAGTTATCATCCTTAGAGCGACGGGCAAACAGAGATTGTCAACAAGTGGATTGAGGGTATCTGAGAAACTATGTAGCAGGGAAACAAAGGACATAGATTAAATGGCTACACCTAGGAGAGTACTGTTACAATACTACACATCACCTGTCTATTAAAATGACACCTTTCAAGGCTTTGTATGGCTATGAGGCACTGAACTTTGCAGACTTGGCATTTGGAGATAGCAAGGCACCAAAGGCCAAAGATTGGATATAGGACAGTCAAGATATTCTCAAGGTACTAAAGGAGAATCTATAGGCAGCTCAGAATCAGCAGAAGCTATATGCACACAGACACAAGACTGAGAGGAGCTTTGATGTAGGAGATCTGGTATATTTACAGCTACAACCTTACAAGCAATATTCCCTCAAGGAAAAAGGAGCGAAAAAACTAAAACCTCGTTTCTATGGTCTTTACAAGGTAGTCATAAAGGTTGGAGAGGTGGATTATGAACTAGAACTCCTAGAGGAGAGCAAAATTCACAATGTGTTTCATGTGTCCAACCTCAAGAAAACAGTAGACAGTAAATTCACTAGTGCTTTCTAGCAGGAGCTATTCAGATTGGTAGGGGCAGAACTTGTTACAAGCACAAGTTATCATCCTCAGAGCGACGGGCAGACAGAGATTGTCAACAAGTGGATTGATCTGAGAAACAATGTAGCAGGGAAACAGAGGACATGGATTAAATGGCTACACCTAGGAGAGTACTGCAACAATACTACACACCACCTTTCTATTAAAATGGCACCTTTCAAGGCTCTGTATGGCTATGAGGCACTGAACTTTGCAGACTTGGAATTTGGACATAGCAGGCACCAAAGGCCAAAGATTGGGTACAAGACAGTCAAGATATTCTCAAGGTACTGAAGGAGAATCTACAGGCAGCTCAGAATCAGCAGAAGCTGTATGCAAACAGACACAGGATTGAGAGGAGTTTTGAGGTAGGAGATCTGGTATATTTACGGCTACAACCTTACAAGCAATATTCCCTCAAGAAAAAAGGAGCGAAAAAACTAAAACCTCGTTTCTACGGTCCTTCCAAGGTAGTCACGAAGGTTGGAGAGGTGGATTATGAACTAGAACTCCCAGAGGAGAGCAAAATTCACAATGTGTTTCATGTGTCCAACCTCAAGAAAACAGTAGGGCAACGCATTGCTCCATCTACGAAGTTGCCACCCTTAGATGATGAGGGGATTTTGGTACTAATTCCAGAGAGGATCCTACAGGTGCGAGAAAGGAAACTCCGAAACAGGGTGATTCGAGAGTACTTGGTAAAATGGAAAGAATTACCTATGGAGGATGCCACATGGGAGGGGGAGCAAGTGTTGCAGCATCCTAGTTTGCAGTTGCTTGAGGACAAGCAATTTCAAGCGAGGAGGACTGTAATGTCATCTTCTAATTAAGCACCAAAACACCTGCTAACCTACTTAATTCCCATAAATTCGAGCGAGTAATGCATAAGAGGAGATTGACTGAGGACATTCGATACTTAGAACAGATCGAGACACTCATTCAGTATTAAAGTCATCAGTCTGATAAAGGAAGCCTTATTTCTTCAGGCTTAAAGTCAACATAAAATTAGAATTGCATGCATGCAAAAGTGAAGCATAAACCCTAAAAGTGACATGCAAACCCTAAAAGCGCATGATGATCTATTTAAGAAGGGTTATTGGACTAAAGGAGGTATCTATTATTATTATGGTTGATTTGTAGTATTTGAGCAACAGCAGTTGGTGTTGAAGATAGCGTCTTCGGCTAACAAGGGTTCGGCAGTGAGATTATCTACCCTAGTCTCTTTTAGGGTAGGCCATTCAGGTCTATCATTAGCATTCATCCTATTCGTCTGTATCCAATGATTCAGCATCCACCAGAAGATTGTTTGCAGGTTCACGTGTGCAATTGGGGGAATTAGCTGAAAAACCCAAAGTATTCGTTGGGTCTCTGAATCCTAGTTTATCTTCCGTATACTACCTTCATCTTCATCAGCAGGGTTACTCTACTGCACTGAGTGATCATCAGCTTCCAGTTTGCTCATCCAAAGCAGTTATTAGTAGTTCTGTGAGGTAGGGGGGAATGAGTAGCTGCACAGGAGGATCAATTCGCTAGCCAGGTTAGAGGGATCAAAACCTCTACATGCACTGATCATTCTCTCAAGCAAGGGAAGACCAACATCCCGGCAAAATCTCAACTCCATCAAGCACTCCCTTCACCAAAAACGTCACCTTTAGCTGAGGAGAGGGTTCCTTTGCTGCTGGGGGTCAACACCGGGAAGAAAGCATCATTACTTCACCAGCCTAGCTCTATATGCATGCATCTTATCTCTGGAGTATCATCAGCTTGATTATCAGTGGTAAGTGTTTACCTCCTTTCTATAAATCTTTGCCCTAGTTCAGCTATAATTTAGGGCCATTGGCGCAGCACTTTGCATGCACATTTTTATTCAGTATTCTTGCACAATTTGAGAGTACAAGTAAGCTCTAGAATAGTTAAACAATAGAATATCAGTATTTGGGATATTACAATTTCACATTCAAAAGCCCATGCCTAATAAATTACTAACCTAACAACTGAGTTTTTAGTACAATGTTATAACCAACCAGAAATTAAAGATGTACCCTTCCTGACATCACTGCAATAATCCGTACCTGATATATCCTGCAAAAATAAAGAACATATTACATAAATAAGTGCCTTGCAATAATTAAATAGCACATTGCGAAGGTAAATACAAAGGCAATTCTAATTTGCTTACATTTGGATTGGTCACAGGGGCAATCTGACCACTTCCAGCCTGAAGCCGCATGTCAGAGTTCTCAGGCAAAGTGCCATCAATATCCATTTCATTGTGATCAGACAAGATCTTTGTATCTGTATTAGAGGTTCTTGTTTCCCTGTCAACTGCATCCCTAGATGACTGGAAATGAGGTGACTTCCATGTATTGACATTCACGGATATGTTCACAATTTTCCTCGAAGGACTTGGGGCTTCAGATAATGAAGCCTTTTGCATTCTGCTTTCCCTCGCCACATCATCAGAGTTCCCTGCCAGACGATACTTTACAGTAACTGATTCCTCATGAGGCTTCTGTGTTTCTTGATCCTGTATAGGTTGCCTCTCAAAGTTTGATAACCTTGAGATACCATCACTCTCTGTGTTTTCCAATCGTTTTCTTCTTGTTGACACACTGGCATAACGACGTGTGTACCTTGCATCTTCTTGTACCTCATCATATCCCTCATTATAAGTAGCTGGATTTGAGGGATAATTGCTTTCACTATCCATCAATGCTACATTATCTGTTAGTCCTCTACTTAACCTACTATGAACTTGAGTCCTTTGTTGATATTCATGCCCTTGATACACTGATGCTGTCGTTGTGTTTTCAATGTTGTTTCCATCATCCAGCATATCTTCTTCAACCGCTTCATGCAACCCATTGAAACTACTATCAATCCTTTTACCCAGCCTATCAAAGACACTTCCTGCTGACCTGAACTTAGCTGCATCCTCCGCTGCTTCAGCTGCTGCCTTCATGGCAACAGCCATAGCTGGCAAAGATTTTGCAAGTGCCCTTGGTCTCTGATGGGCTTCAACACCATCCAATGATGTATCCGAATTCTCTGTGGGAAGAAATTACAAAGGGATTGTAAGGCTTAAATTTCAATCTAGGGCACTCTAAATGTAAACTGACACTGAGAGTTTTTATAAAGATAAACATGTATAGACATCCACTGACCAACAGTTGTAGAAACAACTGAGCGCAGACGCTTTGATGATGATTCTGATCGTTTTGAATTAGCTGGCCCATTAGGACCAACTGCTTCTCGTACTGCAGATTGAAGAAGTCGTCGGGGAGCATGTACACCAGTAGGTGAGCTCATTCTCTGCATAATGCCAAAAAAAGCCTTTTTACATCAAACTACGAAAGTATATCAACAACATGCTTTTCAGCTCAAAACTAGAAAAAAAGTTCACCAAAAATGCATTTGACACCAGCAAATGATGTATCTCTAACCTTGTTTGAATGACCTTCATCATCCCGAAACCGCTCTCTGTGTGCCCATGGCTCTGGAGAATGTGGTCTCTTTAACACTGACTTGCCTTTAAACTGAGAATTTTGAACTGCTCTAGAGTCAGCTCTTTCATCATACTTACTTTGCTGTCTCGGTGTTTCCTTTGCTTCTCTTAATGGTTTATGATCAGAAGGGTTCCAACCCCTTCTTCGTCGATTCTCATGGGACTTAATAGGTCGTTCATTGACCTCTGTGTGAGTCAAAACTGAAACTGATGCTCCATTGTCACCTTTAGACTGTCATAAAATTCATCATGTTAGCATACATTTATTCAGATAAAGATCAATTCTGGAGTTCCTGAAGGAGCTTTTAAAATGCACATGCCTCTTTTATGAAAACACAATGGAGAGCACTAAACAGCTGTGTACCTTTGTTTCTGCATCAACATTCCTTTTATTCTGTTTCTCAGAGCTCCTTTTCACTTGCTCTTCAGAACTAACTTTTGCTTGCTCATTTACTTCAACTGGTGGTGATGATTCTGAAGATGACATGTACAGGTTTATGTTGGATGCAATGTGGTCCCATAGCCTGCAGGAATAATATGTCATGAAAGATGTATTTGCAATTGAACTCGAAATCTTGGTAAAGAAAATGCCACTGTATAAAAGAATCAGACTAATTAGACTGTGACATTGGATGAATCTTCAAAAACTCAACAAGGCATTTATTTTGGGCACAAGTTTCCTCTAACCAAAGCTTTAAATAATTAGCACCAAGGCATGATGACTGCACATCACAATGAAGATTTTACTGCAAATGTGCAAAAAATGATGTGGCATCACTATGATACAAATTAAATGAAAATGCAAACAGGGCATCCTAAAATAAACTTGGATGGAAAATGCACACTCTCATAACCTAAGATGTTGCCGCCTAATCTGCACCTCCAGGTGAAAAAAAACCTTCAACTCACTGGATGCAGCCTTGGGGGCATGCCTCAAGACGGGTGAATTGTCACCTGACACTTGACTCCTCCTTTTAGGCCAACTCCTAAACAAAACCAAGGGGGGTGGTCCCTAGTAAAAGAATCTAAGGATGATCTGTTTCAAAACAAACTTTAGGAGTTAATAAATACAAATAAAAAGAACTTTAAAGATTCTGCACAGCAAGTGGTATCTAGGTCATGTATGATTTGCTTAAATTAGGTGTGAAGTATGGCTCAATTCTATAAAAGACTTCCATTTATTAAAAAAAAGGACAGGTTAGAAAAACAAGGAAGGTTTAGAAGGCAGCTTCATGGCTGTTAAAATCTAACGCTGAGGAAGCCTAAATGAAAAATCAAACAGCCCTCCCTGTCAATCACTTCCTTGATGAACGTATTAACACTTGCAAAGTAAATTACCAGCCCAACATTGAACAATAGGAATCCACAGAGGATGGGCAGAGGTTACAGAAAAATCAGTTTTCTGTCAGTAGACGTAGCTAAATTGGGCCTGGCTTTTGGAGAGAATAATCTGCATGTTAGTGCAGTCTTTGAGTCCATAACAGTCAGGCTCATAAAAGGGGATCAATCCCACTGTCCATCCCTAGGCCCATCCACAAGAAAGCTTTTGTTGTAAAACTATCAGGAGACACTTGTTTTAAAAATTTTAAGAAAGTTAAAAGCGACATAAAGAGTTTAAAAAGAGGGGTTTGATTTGCTTTTCATTACTCATGGATTGGGTAAATGAGAAATGGTAAATAGGATGTCTCAATCAATGTTATCAGAACCGAAAGGATGTCTCAATCAATGTTATCAGAACCGGACCAGTCATCAAACCGGTCAAAAACAAAAAATCTGAACCGGACTGGAATTGGAAAAAAACACGGACCAAAAAAACGATAGACCAACAAATACATAAAATATTTGAATTTAAAAAGAAAACATATTTTCATGTGCATCCATATGAATCCAAGCCATTATACAGAAATATGCAAAGTTTCTCATGTATATAACAAGTAAAGGTGCATACAACTAAAACAGCATCAAATGCAATCCATATCTGACCCAAAAAAATAAACAAAGATGCTCAAAATGGCCTCAAGATTCCAAACTTCATACAAATAACTACATATCATCAAAAGTGTTGCCTTTATTGGGTTCCTGTTCATCAATAGCACCCTGTGCCGCCCTCCTCTAGGCTCTAGCCATTGCCTCTACCTCCAACCTTGTAGTTGATCCTCCAAGGACATTAGTCAACACCCTACAATTTTGATGAAACTTCCTAATCCAAGCATTAAAATAAGGTAAAAAAAGATTTGCATGTTTAATAAGTAATTTTGCTTGACTGAAAGGCACATTTTATTAAGTTCATGACAGAGGAGTTCAACAATCAGCACCACCAACAAGGTACATAGGGGGGTTGATATGCCTGATTAAATGCCAAACCCATACCCTCATACATGATAGAATCCAGTGGAAACTTTGCAATCTTGAAATCCTGAAAAACATTAAGTCTGTTATTCTAAATGGGATCTAAAATTCTACATTTTGCATATTAAGCCTGATGAGGTTGGAACCATTCTCAAACATCCTGAAACAATTAATGTTAATTTCAAAAATCTAAGTAAAAGTGACACTCTCCTTATCTTTCATTTTCTATCCTTCTACACCATTTAATATTACCGATGATTACTAGGGTCTAGGGTTTACACATTTTTTTAGTTTCATGTTCAAAACCATGATATACATGTTGAATTTTAGCATTAGCAGAAATACTTAAAAATTTGCTGATTAACTTAAAGTATTAAACAGATAACAAGTGCAGTAAAATAACATTCATCACATCATCACAATGGACACGAGTTTTTCACTCGGGAAACCTTCAAAGGACAAAACCCCAAAAAGCATTAGTAGCTTATCTCGTAAATGAGATGACATAGGAAATTCTTCAAAAAGTTCCTCAATCCTAAATCTGGGTTTAACCACAGTTACAGTAAAAAATTTCTCAAAAAAATCAGAGCAAGCGTTTCAAACCCTAGGTACTCAAATTTTCAGATCTGCTCAGAAATAACAAAGACTGTCAAAAACCAGTCTGCTCAACATTTATCAGATCTGCCCAGAGAAATTAGGGCCTGCCCGAAAACCAAAAATTGACTGCCCAGAAGTTAAAACAGGCTGCCCAGAATTAACTTTTTACTTGCGCAAATCTTATCATCTGCCCGGATCTCTGTCACAGTCTGCCAGTTGACTTCTGCCCTGCCTGAAAACTTCTCTGCCTCTGCCCGTTGACCTCTGCCCTGCCCGGAAGGCTCTTTGCCTCTGCCCATAACTGCCCGTGACTGTTTGGGCAGCCTTCTGCTGCTGCTGAAGTGATGGGCAGCCCCACGTAGGCTGGGTCAAGGCTTTAAAGCCTGCCCGAAGCCTCTCAGGGTCTGCTATTTATCATCCCGAGGTCTGTACAGACAGCCCCGGTCTGCTATTTAGCAGCTAGTGGCTGTAGCAGACAGCCAGAGCTGCTGTGGTGGCTTCTGGGCCTACTGTGGAAGCTAGGATCTGCTCCCGGGCTCTGTGGTAGGGCCCTCAGAGCTGCCCACGGTGCCAAGATAGCTGCCAGTGAGGAGGACTGCCGAGAAGGTGATGAGGCTGCTGAGAAGAAGATAAGACTGCCAGAAATTGCTGAGAATAATTTTGCTGATGAAAACCCTAGCTGAGGGTTAGCTGAGAGAGATGGATGCCCTGGCTGGAACAAAAGCATAAAACAGTCTTCAATGGAATCTTCAGCAATAGCAGCTTCACCTATGAGAGCAAAATTGTGTGTGTGATAATGAGAAGACTTGATCTTCTTTTATAATCTTCATTCACCTGTAAGTGGGCCAAAATTAGGAAAGATAAAATAATAATATTTTATTCTTGTCCTAATTTTACTTTTACCTTTTTACCTAAAAGGTCCTTTTAGTAACTTTGACTTTTACCCAAAAAGTCCCTATTTTATTTGACTTTTACCCAAAAAGTCCTTATTTAATTTGACTTTCACCTTTGGTCTTTTTCCTATGGTCCAAAAGTCCTTATTTATTTTTTACTTTTGACTTTAGGCTTTTTCCAAGTGCCCTTGTGGTCATTACCTATGGTCTTTTTTATTCCAAAAGTACATCATCATAAACCAAGAGAGTTACTAATGCTTTTATCTCACACTCTGTGTGAAACCTAGATCTAGTATTAGGGTAACTTAACCAAGGGTAGTTAAGCCTTGGAAAAGTACACAAAGCCCATAGATCAAGGGTCAAAGTGTCACACATGCCTAGACCCAGTCTAGGGATTACAGTGCCTTCCTGGTAACAGACCAAGTGCCTCCATTCTCCAAGAGAATGGTTACTCATAACTAAGCTGAGTCTACCAGTACTAGACTGGTCCACATCGTGGTCCCGGACCAGATGTCTACCATTCAACAGAATGGTCACTTCAACACTGGGTTGAGTCTACCTAGGGCAGAGTTGGGTCTATATCATGGTCCCATACCAGATATCTACCATTCAGGAAAATAGTCACTCAACACTAGGTTGAGTCTTCACCATGGTCCCGAACAAGGTGGCCCCAGTCTCCTAAGAGAATGGCTCTCGATGCTACTCAAAAAAATCGACACTCCCTCTCAGCGAGAGAGGCATTCTCTACCATACCAAGCTTGTCACAAAAGTATACGAACTTTGATGCTGACACAGACTTGGTCAAGATATCTGCAATCTATTCATCTGTACGAATGTACTGCAACTTCAGAGCACCTCTCTACACTAAGTCTCTAATGAAATGATACGTCATTTCAATGTGTTTCGATCTATCATTAAACACTAGGTTCTCCGAAAGCTTTATGCAACTCTGATTATCGCAATGGATGATCGTTGAGTCAAGCTTTCCCTCGAACAAATCAGATAACAATTTTTTGAGCCAAACTGCTTCCTTGCAGGCATCACTTGCAGCAATATACTCTACCTCAGCTGTACTCTGAGCTATGGAACCATGCTTCCTGCAGGACCAAGAGATCATTGTTGATCCCATACTGAAGCAATAACCAGAGGTACTTTTCCGGTCAACTGCACTGCCATCCCAATCTGAATCAAAGTATCCAGATAACAATACTCCACTGCTAGAAGTATACCTGAGCCCATAAGTGATAGTACCTCGCACATAGCTGTGTACATGTTTGAAAGCTACCAAGTGTATGTACTTCGGATCTGACATGAACTGACTCGATGCATTCATTGTGTAACAGATGTCTGGTCTCGTATGTACGAGATACATTAGGGAATCAATGAGCTCTCAGTATAGAGTAGAGTCCACATTTTGTGAACTAGAGGCCGAGTCCACAACTTTGTCAAGTTGGTAGTCATTGGTACGCTCATGGACTTGCAGTCCTGCATCCCAAATCTTTGCAAGATAACCACTGCATACTTTCCTTGTGTCAGGAAGATCTCCCCTGTCTTTTTCCAGACTTCTAAGCCAAGGAAGTAATGCATCAATCTGAGATCTTTCATCTTGAACTCAAAGGTAAGCTCCCTCTTACACTGGTCTATCAACTGTTCATCACCAGTAAGAAACAAGTCATCTACATATAGAACAAGTATCAAAACATGATTATGAATAACTTTAAAGTACAAGTTAGAATCAGCTGTACTTTTGGAAAACCCCAAGCTATGGAGAAATCCATCCATCCTGGCATACTAGACTCTTGGAGCTTGTTACAGTCCATACAAGGATTTCTTCAGTTTACATACATGGGTTCAGTTTACATACATGGGTCTTCTTCCCATGAGTCACAAAGCCTTCAGGTTGTTCAATATAAACTTCTTCCTCAATCTTACCATTGAGAAAGGTTGTCTTTACATCCATCTGATGTAACTTCCATTCGAATATTGCAGCAAGTGAAATGATGGTTTTGATGGTAGTATACCTGGCAACAAGAGCAAATGTCTCGTCATCGTCAATGCCTTCTTTTCTGAGTGAAGCCACAAGCTACGAATCTAGCTTTATACTTCTCCACACTGCCATCAACAGCATGCTTGATTTTATAAAGCCATCTGGAAGTCACAACTAACTTCCCTATTGGTCTAGGAACAACTTCCCAGACATCATTCTTCATGATTGATCTGTATTCTTCAATCATGGCATCAACCCATACCTGTTTACTTGTTGCTTCTTCATATCATGAAGGTTCTGAACTGATAAGTTGACTCATAAGACCGGAGTACTTCTATGGTCTTATGCTTTCTCTGAAAGTCTCGAGAGGAGCTTTATGCTTCTCGACTTCTTGCATCTCGACTTCTTGCACCGTCTCTCGGTACCAAGCAGGTTTCCTTTTAGAAGGAGGAACTTCAAGTAGTTCTTCTAGTGGACTTTCACTGTTCTCAGGAACATCTGGAATTCAATCATAAAATTCCTCTTTCTCCCTCTGAATTTCTGAATCTGGAAACTCAAGTGGAGCAACTACATCTTCCGGTGAAAGCTCTAGTGTTTTACGAAACATGGCTTCCTCATGGAAGATCACATCTATGTTGACCTCAATGTGCCTCTATCTAGGTATATATACTCGATAAGCCTTCGAGCAATCACTGTACCCAACAAATATACCTTTTTTACCGGAGGGCTCTAGCTTGGCCCTTTTCTCTTTTGGCACATGAACATACACAAGAGTACCAAATATCCTCATGTGATCAACTGCAGGTTTCTTCTTGGTGAAGACTTCTTCTAGAGTCTTCTCCCCCAAGATAGCATGTGGGCTTCTGTTCTTGATGTACACAGCAGTTCTTGTAGCTTCAGCCCACAAAGACAAAGGAAGATCTAGGTCAGTGATCATGGCTTTAGCAGCCTCACAAATCGTTCTATTCTTCCTTTCTGCAACCCCATTCTGTTGAGGGTTGTAAGGCACTGTCAGCTCTTTCTTGATTCCTACTTCTCGATAAAAATCATCAAACTCATTAGATTCATACTCACCTCCGTTATCTGATCTCAAGATACAAATGTGTCTGCCAGTCTAATTTTCAATTAGTGTCTTGAACTCTTTGAACATGTCAAAGGTTTCACTCTTGGCCTTGAGGAAGTAAATCCAAGACTTCCGAGAGTAGTCATCAATAAACAAGGCATAATATAAACACCCACTCAAGGAGGGTGAAGACATAGGCCCACAAATGTGAGAATGAATCAAATCCAAAATGCCTTTAGATCTACTCTTGCTTCTGGGAAAGGATTTCTTAGTGTTCTTACCTAGAGCACATCCTTTGCAGATTCCTTAATGTTCTGGAGAAACTTCTGCCATACCTATGACCATCTTCTGCAATCCTGGGAGTGTTGTGTAGTGAGGGTGTCCAAACCTTCTATGCCAAAGTTCACAAGGATCAACTGTGTGATGTACCAACGCATGAGAGGAATCTTTGGAAGCCTTGTAGAGGCCTCCCTCTCGAATCCCAATCTGTACTGTTGAGATTAAATCTGTGTCTTTTGCCCATAAAAAGACCTTCTTGTCCATGAAGAGGACTCCGTAGCCCTTGTCTTCTAAACCAGCAACCGATAAAAGATTCTTCTTTAAACCAAGAACATAAAGAATATCATCAATATGAAGAACCGTACCTGAGTCAAGTTGAAGTGAAGTTGAGCCAACTCCTTCAATCTTGTAGGTGGAGTCATCTCCAAGTTCTACCTAAGTGGTGAACTTCTCCTTTTTGTAACTGGTGAGAGTTCCACGGTTACTTGTCATGTGCCTAGAGGCACCACTGTCCACCAACCAAGAAGTGGAACAAGCTAAGAAAGAACCAATTAGAGTAGAAATCAAGTAGTACTCTCTTTTAGGTTCATCAGTTTTATTAGCCTTGGTTTTCTTCTTCTTCTTTGGTTCTTCATCTTCTTCTTCCTCTACTTCTGCAGCATATGCTTGAAACCTTTTCTTGGGTTTCTTCTTGTTCTTCCTGCAGTCTCTAGTAAAATGTCCAAACTTGTGGCAACTATAACATTCCACCTTAGACATGTCAGAAAACTTACCCTGAGATTTGTTTCCCTTCTTTTGCTGTGGGAAAGGCTTCTTGAACTTCTTTGTCTTTGCTGCAAGTGTAAGGTCACCTTCCTTGGTTACCTTTCCTGAAGTCCTTCCCTCTTCTTCTATGTAGTCATGCCAAAGCCTTTCAAAGGTTGGCTGATTCTCTCGTCCACAGACGGATGCCATGAAAGTTTCCCAAGAGCTTGGGAGACCATCAACCATTGTTTGCACAAGGTCATCATCATCAACTGTAATACCGATAGCAATGAGTTGATCTCTTACCTGTGCAATCTTTGTGAAGAAGGAACCAACGCTTTCATCTTTGTTCAACTTCAAAGTTCATAGCCTCTTCTTCAAGACTCTCTTCTGACTGGGAGCCTTCTTTTCATATAGGTTGACCAAAGTATCAAAGCATTCTTTAGCAGTGTTCAAAGATGTGATGTTGGGCATCACTGATTCTCTGACAGAATCATAGATGATTCTTCTAGCCTTACCTTGCTTCCTCTTGTAAGCAAGCCTACCAGCATTTGTTGTTGGCTCTTCTGTGACATTAAGAAAAATGTCATCCAAGTCATTTTCATCTAGAATGGCTGTTAACCTGGCCTTCCAGGAGTTGAAGTTGGCTGAACCATAGAGCTTCTCTTCCGGTTTGAAACCAATGATGGCCATCTCTGCCACTTAGTCAAATGTTAGATCTGCGACTCTTATCCCAAGATCTAGGAAAAACAACAGCAGTGTCCCTTTACTGTGTTTTCACATGCTAAGCTCCGATACCATGTTGAATTTTAGCATTAGCAGAAATACTTAAAAAATTGCAAATTAACTTAAACAGATAACAAGTGCAGTAAAATAACATTCATCACATCAACACAATGGACACAAGAGTTTTTCACTTAAGGAAACCTTCAAAGAACAAAAACCCCAAAAAGCATTAGTAGCTCATCTCGTAAATGAGATGACTTTGGAAATTCTTCAAAAAGTTCCTCAAACCTAAATCTGGGTTTAACCACAGTTACAGTAAAATTTTCTCAAAAATACAAAGCAAAGGTTTCAAACCCTAGGTACTCAAATTTTCAAATCTGCTCAGAAATAACAAAGACTGTCAAAAACCAATCTGCTCAACATTTATCAGATCTGCCAAAAGAATTTAGGGCCTGCCCGAAAACCAAAAATTGATTGCCCAGAAGTTAAAACAGGCTGCCCATAATTAACTTTTTACCTGCCCGAATCTTATCAGCTGCCCAAATCTCTGTCACAATCTTCCCGTTGACTTCTGCCCTGCCTAGAAACTTCTTTGCCTCTACCCGTTGACCTCTGCCCTGCCCAAAAGGCTCTCTTCCTCTACCCGTAACTGCTCGTGACTGTTTGGGTAGCCTTCCCGTTGACTTCTGCCCTGCCCGAAAACTTCTTTGCCTCTACCCGTTGACCTCTGCCCTGCCCAAAAGGCTCTCTTCCTATGCCCGTAACTGCGCGTGACTGTTTGGGCAGCCTTCTGCTGCTGCTGCTGAAGTGATGGGCAGCCCCACGTAAGCTGGGTCAAGGCTTTAAAGCCTACCCAAAGCCTCTCAGGGTCTGCTATTTAGCAGCCCGAGGTCTGTACAGACAACCCGGGTCTGCTATTTACCAGCCCGTGGCTATAGCAGACAATCGGAGCTGCTATGGTGGCTTCGGGGCCTACTGTGGGAGCTCGAATCTACTCTCGGGCTTTGTGGTAGGGCCCACAGAGCTGCCCATGGTACCAAGATAGCGATGAGGAGGACTGCCGAGAAGGTGATGAGGCTGCTGAGAAGAAGATAAGACTGCCAGAAATTGCTGAGAATAAATTTGCTGATGAAAACCCTACCTAAGGGTTAGCTAAGAGAGATGGATGCCCTGGTTGGAACAAAAGCATAAACACAGTCTTCAATGGAATCTTCAGCAATAGCAGCTTCACCTATGAGAGCAAAATTGTGTGTGTGATAATGAGAAGGCTTGATCTTCTTTTATAATCTTCATTCACCTGTAAGTGGACAAAATTAGGAAAGATAAAATAATAATATTTTATTCTTGTCCTAATTTTACTTTTACCTTTTTACCAAAAAGGTCATTTTAGTAACTTTGACTTTTACCCAAAAAGTCCTTATTTTAATTTGACTTTCACCTATGGTCTTTTTCCTGTGGTCCAAAATTCCTTATTTATTTTTTACTTTTGACTTTAGCCTTTTTCCAAGTGCCGCTGTGGTCATTACCTGTGGTCTTTTTTATTCCAAAAGTACATCATCATAAACCAAGAGTTACCAATGCTTTTATCTCACATTCTGTGTGACACCTAGATCTGGTACTAAGGTAACTTAACCAAGGGTAGCTAAGCCTTGGAGAAGTAAACAAAACCCATCGGTCAAGGGTCAGAGTGTCACACACAGTGTTATCGAAACCGGACCGGAACCGGCAAAACCGGCCGATCTGACCGGTTTACAGGGTTGGCTGGTCCGGTCAGCAAAAAAAAAAATCATAAAACCGGATTTTTTTCCAAACTGGGTACTAAACCAGCCGGAGCCGCTCAAAACCGGCCGAACCGGCCGGTCTGGACCGCGGACTCACGAAACTCAATTTAAAAAAAAAAAACAGAAAATAAAACTTTGCTGATGTACTTTGGAGCCTCTTTGTTAATGTACTTTGGTTCAAAACCTCAGAGATGTATTGCACTAGGTGTTATTTTGGATATTTGCACCCATATTTGCTATATGAGAAACTTTGCATATTTCTGTATTAATGGTTTGGGTTCATATGTATGCACATGAATATATATGTTTTTTACAAAATATGAATATTTTATGTATTTTTTAGTTAGCCAGTTTTTTACCCGGTTTTTTGCCGGTTCCGGTCCGGTTTCCGATTCGGTTCACATTTTGGGCTTCGCCGGTTCGATGACCGGTCCGGTTCCAATAACATTGGTCACACATGCCTAGACCCATTCTAGGGCTTACAGTGCCTTCCTGGTAACAGACTAGGTGCCTCCATTCTCCAAGAGAATGGCTACTCAGAACTAAGCTGAGTCTATCAGTACTAGACTGGTCCACATCGTGGTCTTGGACCAAATGTCTACCATTCAACAGAATGGTCACTCTACACACCCAGAGCAAAGTTGGGTCTATATCATGGTCCCAGACAAAATATCTACCATTCAACAAAATGGTCACTCAACACTAGGTTGAGTCTTCACCGTGGTCCCAGACCAGGTGGCCCCATTCTCCTAAGAGAATGGCTCTCGATGTTGCTCAGAAAAATCAACAATACAAAATCACAGACTCGTACCAAAACCTGCCAATTTAGGCATTTAAGCCCGGTTATGTGCGAAACTGGCCATTTCTAGTCAGAAACAATGAACTAGACCGAAGAACGCCCAAAACCAATTGGATCAGCTGGTTTTGCTGGTTCCGGTCCAATTCCAATAACATCGGTCTCAATAAGTTTCTATGCAAAGGGTTATTTTGTAAATTATTTTGAGAACACCAAGGAAAAGAAACAAAACGTGAAATCTAGACCATGGCCTTGGGGATGGAGCAGAATTTTCCTAAAACCTTGGTTTCAGACTTAACCCATATCTGGGTGAGACTCCCAAAACTTGGTTTCAGACCACCCAGTGATATGCAACAAGGGGTTAAGTGTTAGTAAGATCCATGCACACCATAACCCTAAAGGGTATGGGAATGTTGTAGTCCAAGAGCCTCTACACCACACTATGGCTGATCAGTTGGATGTGTGATCCTTGATTTTGGGTTTGTTGGATGGAGTGTTTGTCTGATTTTATATTTGATCTGCAAGACTAAGTAGACAAACTTGTAAAATACTTGGCATTCATATCCTACACCTGTGACCTCATTGAGCTCGAGCCTTGCTTGAGGGACAGCACCTGGGTACATGTAGTTGTGTTTGATGAGTGGATAGATGCCTCTTGGATGTGATTTCCTCCTTGATTAAAAAGTCTGATCGTGGAGAACTGGTGTAGAGTCTAGAGCAATTGCTATTCTTCATCAATACAAAGGACTACAGTACTTTATAAATTATAAGTATTCCACTACTATGGAATCCATAGATAGTTGTTTTAACTATAATCATGGTTGTACCCTCTATTAGCAGGTTAGTATTATTGGATGTATTGTTTTACTTGTTGATTCTAGAATGGGTTAGATTATATCCAAGTTAATTGCTTGAATTCTTGGAATAAATTATTATGCTAAGGCGGTATCACTTCCCTATGGAGAGCTGTTACATGGAAGAAATTCACTATTACTGGTGTAAATTTATCTTATTGACAAAAGCAAACTTGATGAAGGTATTATCACTTGCACCAAGGTTTGTGTAAAATTGGAACTAAGCAAAGGATTGTTATACATGATAATCATAGATTGCAGAGGAGTTCATTAGGTCCAACCTCCAGACTATGCAAGCGCAGCCTTTGGATGTCGCATATCTTAATGACAACCTATCAAAAGGAGCAACAAATCGAAGAGGAACCAAAGGCACATTTAATCCCCCCCTTCAAAGACTAACCAAGCTGGATTTCAAAATATGAAGAGCAGACACAAAACGAAGGGCACTTGGATGCAAAGTTAAAAGTTAAAAAAGTTAACTACCAGGGTTCAAGTCCAACAAAATTTACATGCTCACGCTTGTGGATGCATGCCAGCACATCCAAAATCAATTAGGGCCATGTGCAAATCTTGTGCAACTTTAACAAAATAGATAACCTAGCAGCTTCTAAACTGAAGGTGACTGAAATGAAAGGTGCTAATGGCTCCCCTGTAATTTTAAATTTAAGCATATTAGCCTCATTGTGAGAAGAGGAAGCTAGTTCAAAACAAAATAAAGGCCAGAGGTATGAATGCCCTCAGGAGCAAAAGCATAGTACAGCAAAGCAACAGGCACAGAAGAAGAAACCCAAACAAAGTAGACTATTAGATACAGCATGAGAGGAAACAGTTTGAGGAACTGTGAACATGATCAGCCCACTGTTCTTAGGCAATGTTAATTTTGTCTGTTTTGTTTTGCTTCAGCCACGTAAACACTTGCAAGTGATCCTCCTTTCTGTAGTGGTGAATCGGTGATGATATAGCAATCTAGTCGGCCTTGTTTCTGTATATGTACATAGAAGATCCTAGTTACATGATATGTGTCTTAATTTTAAAAGATCGTTTTAAGAACAACAAAAGCACTATTTGCTTGGAGAAGTATCAACAGAAAAAATTAAACATCGCTGCAACTCATCAAATGCAACCTTGTCTTGAAAAACGAGTCTTACAGAGCACAATTGTTTGTCTAGAATTGCGATTGATTATTGTGGACCAGAGATATATCTGCCTCTGATGCATTCATCTGCACCTCCAGAAATATATTTTGATGGAAATATTGTTGTTTATAGCCATTTAAAGGAATCTTTGGAATTTTGAGAAGTATAGGCTAATGAAATCATCTGCATTGTTTTAGTTAGTGAACATGAACCCATCTCTGTTATATTTGAAACGTTGTACATTTTGAGCATTATACTGGACAAATCTAAAATGTTTCTTTCATTCTATGCTTGCAGAGATAAAAGCATTAAGCCCTCATAATCCAGAAGAGAAAAAGCACGAAACTTGTAAAAAGATTGAATTACCATGCCACAAATGCACCACTGTGATCGCCAAGAAATGCATCCAGGTCTCTCTTTGCCTGATCCTGTTGTTTTCCATGACAGACAAGTACAGCAACATACTCCTGCAATTGAAAATTCAACCCCATTTATCAGTTCATCAAGCCTCGTCCCCACTAATCTGATGAAAAAACAAAAACCATGGCTGGATGAAGCAAACAGTACTGAATGTAAAATAGAAAGCGAGCTAATATTGTTTGTATATATGATCACTACCCGCGGACAGAACAAAAAACCCTAAAATCCAAACCCTATGGTAAATCTGAATCTCCCATGGTTTAAATTCAAAGGTTGTTTCTGGAATTCCATGTTTTGCTGATTACAGGACATTGCAAAGGACCTCAAAGTTGACAGAGAAGAAAAGGCAATGCAAATTCAGTCACTCGGTAGGTGTTCAAATCCCAGGAAGTGCCATAAAGGTACTATCAATATAGGGATAAACTTTCTGCGGTGTTCATAATTTCATGCAATATCTTGCGAAGAATAGAAAACATAACGAATTCGCCATCAAAAAGCATCAAAGCCCACCAAAAATAAGACTATTCAGTCCAATTCCATGACAATTCGACATAATGGCTATATCCACAAGTGATTAATTTATTTAACCCAAGCCCTAAACCTCCACAATGCACAAACAATCAAACAACACGCAAAATGAAAAAAGCAAGGGAAGAAACCATAAACCCACCGCTAAAACATCATCCGTGTAGCTGCCCATGAATTCTGCAAGTTTCTGCTTAACGGCCTCTCGCAAACGCGCAGCGCCATCGCTCGAAAGGTCTATGGAGAAGGTCCTCCCCTTGGGCAGATCGGAAGAGGCTTCCATACCCTCTTCCTCTGCTGTCTTCCCGAAATACGGATACAGATGAAATATGATCTCAAATGTCTGCTAGACGGTTTTGGCAATCCGCCGAGAATAACTGTGATTTTCGGTTTTAAAAAAAGGAAAAACGGTGAAAATTAAATGGCCGGAGATGCAAGAACCAGCCCGGCAGCCTAGACCAGAGGTTCCAGCACGGAGAATGCGAGAATGCTAATGGCAGATGGATTAATATCACCGGATACATGCAAAGTTACTTGTTTCTTTGTGTTTGCTCTCTAAAATTATCATCATTTAATTATTAGTCCTTCAAGGAAAAGTAGGTCCCCAACTAAAATCCCCTTCATTCATATGATATACAAGAAATGTTTATTTATAAATATACAAGAAAATATAAATTTATTAGAAATGTTTATTTATAGAATTTAGTGTCAAATAAAAAAAACACTATACTTGAACTCCTACGTAGCAATTACTCCCTATGGGGTAGAGATATCTTATTTCAAGAAAAGACGTAGGCATTAATCCCTATGAGGTAGAGATATATCTTATTCAAGAAAATGCAACGAAAATGATTTCATTTATAAGAGTAAATTTTATTTTTAAATGTATTAAAACTAGTACATTTATATAGTGGTTGGACCATGTTGATAGAAATCAAATGGTTAAGAGATAATTATGGAATGAATGACACTGAAAAAAAATGTCACATTTTTCACATTTTTTTGGTTAAACAGGTTTGAGTGTGAGTTATTTATGTCTAGTTATATGTTATTATTGACATTTTTATATATAATTATTTATTCCAAATTTTGAAAGACTGCCATAAAATCAATTTCAACAATACACTTGTCTCATCCTCGTGCAATCCTGGAAAAGTATAGCTCATAGTCCATCCCAAATTATCAAATAAAAACGTCTATCAGCGTAATAAAGAAAAAATTTAATAGTAATTTTAGTTTTTTATATTTTGGAAAAATAAAAAGTAATTATGATGATGAAGAAGATTAACATCAAGTGGGACCCATTTGGTCTATATGACATTAAGAAAAGAGAAATGAATTATTTAGATTTCTATAAATTTTGATTTCTTTGATTAAAAAGTTGATAAATAAGCATTCCTAGATCATTGTAGTTTTCACAAGTTAAAGATCATTGAGATTATAATTGTAGCAAAGATTAGGAAATTGTGATCAAATGTGGGTATGCCTAGGGCACTCTAAAAGAATGTGGGTATGCGTAGCAAATTCTCAAATAAAAACGTCTATCAGCGTAATAAAGAGAATTTTTAATAGTAAATTTTTTTTTTAATATTTTAGAAAAATAAAGTGTAATTATGATGATGATGAAAAAGATTAACGTCAACTGAGACCCATTTGGTCTATCAGACATTAGGAAAAGAGAAAGGAATTATTTAGATTTCTATAAATTTTGATTCCTTTGATTAAAGAGTTGATAAATAAGCGTTCCTAGATCACTGTAGTTTTCACAAGTTAATGATCATTGAGATTATAATTGTATCAAAGACTAGGAAATTGTGATCAAATGTGGGTATGCGTAGGGCACTCTAAAAGAAAGTGAGATTCATCCTCAACACTCATAGGTCGTACAAATTTGACAAATCCTTACCTCCCATGGTGTTTTAGGAATTGATCAACATGTTGTTTCGCTATGAAGCTCATAGGAGTTTGTTCTTATCTTGGTTATATTAATCTTCTTCTTTGAACTCGTTAATACAAAGAGATACTTTTGATCTTCCAGATAAGGAGTAAAAAATTATTTGTGGTTACATTAAGTAAGTTTGGAATTTGACAATACAGAGCTTAATGCCCACCCCCGCCTCCCTGAAAATTGAAGTGGTTTCTTTTTGCACTAGAGCAACTATTACATGGATTCTTTAGCTATGAATAGAGTGTGGAATGCTCTGCCAAAATACATTTTCTGGAAAGTATGGATTGCCTGAAATAGAGATGTATTTGAAGAAAAGGAGATATTGGCGGCTAGATCGACCTCCAGTGCCAAAGATCTTATGGGAGAAGTTGACTGAGTTAGAGGTAATGTAGACTTAAGTAAGGATTAGAATAGTGGGGTTGAGGCAAGATGGATGAAGGATATTTTTCCTCAAGAGTATAGCACTCCAAATTTGGTAAGGCCCTTCCTCCTAGCTTGGAGAATTGAATTTGGACAAGATGAATTTGGTCAATAGATTAATAGTTTTCAAAGACGTGTCATTTTTTTCAAAGGTTCCTCGAAAGGGAATCCTGGGCAGGCAGGTGCTAGGGGAATTATTTTGTTATCTCGGAGGAAGTGTTGTTGTGACTTATGCTTTCGGGATAGGAAATGCCACCAATAATCAGGATGAAAGGTGTTCCTTATATCTGGGACTGAATCAAGTTATCCTCCTAGGGATACAAGATCTCGTAGTTATTGGTAACTCCATGTTCATCATTTCCTAAGCTAGAAAAGAAATCACCTTGGAAGACAAGAAGGCATACAAGATGAAGAGTAGGACCATGCATCTCCTTTGCAACTTACTAAAAGTTGAGTTGTTCCATGTGAGACGTGATAACAACACTCAAGAATGACAACCTTGTGAATGAAGCTTCTCAATTTCCCTACGGGAGGTTGAAGAGGAATAAAGACGTTTCCCAATGGCGGGGGCTCCCCTAACTGATAGTTTATGTCTCTAATCTATCACGATCTTATCCCCACTATCATTAGTGACATTCCTTTCTAGGAGAGTATGCTCTATAAATATGAGTCAAGCTCTAGTAATGGTGGTTTGAGAGATTTTTTACTTCTCTTTACAGGGGGTAAGCTTTGATACTAAGGGGCGTTGAAGCCAACGTTGAATCTTCCCATCGAGCTCAAGAATGGTCTAAGAGTTTGTCATAACCAGAGTAACCAGACTGTCAGTGGTGGGAGAGGAGGCGTCTGAGATACTCCATGTACAAGGTTTAAGAGCATTGAAAGAGTTATCTTAGAAGGAGGAGATGTCACCGCAGTTTTGCTAGAGAAGAACATTATTTTCCCTAAGGAAAATGAAGACCCTGAAGGTGGCAATACAATCAATTTAGATGTTGATCATGAATATAGTATGGGTGAAAATCCTAATTTGAACTGGGTGAACAGAGTCACGATAGTAGAGTTAGTTTCTCAAACTATTAAGTTAAATTATGCAGTGTTTTTGTTTAAAAAATCTTGGGCAATATAATAGAATTTATAGTGTTACAGGGAGTTTAGCATTTTGTCTCGAGATAATAGTATGTTGGCTGAAAGAAATCACGCTAATCCCTTAATTTAGTCAAAACAACCTCATAAGCTGCTTAATTTCTTGCTCTATTCTTTTTGTTGGTATTGACATCAACTCTTTATTAATTTAACTTAATTGTTCTCATTAAAAAAATATGTCTTAATTTTCTTTTAACCTTTGACTCTTTCTCATCCCATATTCTCGCTTTGAACTTATATATGGTAGTATTTTTTAGGTTGTTGATATTTTGTAAAGTGACATTTTTGTCGATTCCCCAATGATTTAACCACGTCATGGCGTCCTTATACCATCCTCTTTTGAGTCTAAGACGGCCTTGAGTAGAATTGAAAGCAATTTTAGGTAGTCTCTGGTCTTCCATGTTATTTATCTTATTCTTGCACATCAGGTACCTAGTCATGGCGATGTTTTCAATGGAGGAAGACCTACTTCTATTAAGAGAATAAGATAGAGCATATATATAATGCAATTGTAATTATAAAAAACACATGTGTAAATTATAATAGGAAACTTTATTCTTTTAATAGTAAATTTTATTTTTAAGAATTTTAGAATTTAATTATATAAAATTCATATATTACTTATAATAAGAAATCTAACCAAAATAGAGATAAATTTATCAAATGAAACCAATATACTCGCAAAATAAACATTATAAAAAACAAGTTGCACATATTTAATTTGTACAATTACAATGACTATTGGTATACCTCCTGCCTGGAGATTGGTGTCGTCTGATCAACGGCTAGGACATGTCAGGGTTATATTATAGGCATAAGACGAAGTAGTGATGGCCACACTAGTGGATACTATCCCTACACAATAATATTAAATTATGTAGCACATATTCTATATTAAAGTATTAAAGAGGGATTCATACGAACATAAGTAAAAATAAATTAATTTATTTTTCTTATGTTCTTATGAATCCCCGTGGTGAAAACAAAATATATATGGTCATCTATATATCTTTTAACAAACTGTGTTTAGTATTTTGGGTTTTTTAAACTTTTAGTACCGAAACAAAAATTATAGAGCAGTTGCCAGTAGATCTTGTTAATATCCTTTGATTTCAAAAACTCACCAATAACATGTATTTTTAATTCTTTTAATATAATACCAAAGCTTTTGGTCTTTTAGTCTCAAAAAAGAAAATACAAATCAACATTTAGTAGATCTTGTCAAATTCTTTTGATTTCAAGAAAACTCACCCAAAGCATGTCAAATTCTTTTGATTTAAAGAAAACTCACCCAAAGCATTTATGAAATAAAAAGAAAAAAGTTGAAGAACCTAGATTATCTCAAATTTGTGACTAACAATAATTTTATGTGAATATGTATTAAAAGTCTATCCCAAATATATCTAATAAAATAACATTGTTGCAAATTAATTAAGGGAAATGATCAATTGAGTTTAGTAAAAAGGAGTGTTCTTTTATAATGGATAAAAAATGCAAAGAAACAGGTGAAAATGCCTTGAATTTTTGGCAAGGTTTTTAGAAAGTTTTTCTTTGGATTAATCAAGGATTTAATGAAGGTTTTAATGGGAAGGAATGTTAGTATTGGGTAGATCCCATTCTTGGTTTTGATGAAAATTTTCCAATCTCATTGGATCTTTGGGATTATCTTTTAGACATTGGTATTTCATCATTGGTAGATATTCAACGACCATTTTGTTTTAGTCACTTGAAACCTTATTGGTTGACTGCTCGAGATCTGGGCATCATGAACAATTGGGCTAAAGAATGGACTATGTTCATTATTCTCTGAATATGGCATGTATTAGGTTGTGTGGAAGAATTGATGAATTGGTGTGGGTTGGTAAAAGACTTCTGGACATGTCTCTACAAAGATGGCTTATAAGTCCATTGTTGTTAGCACAAATTTTGATGTGCCCAAGTGGTGATTTTAATAGTTATGGAAGTGGCACGTCCCTACAAAGTTAAAATGTTTTATGTGGTTGTCTTTTGAGAACTGTTTATTAACCTAGAACAACTTACAATGTAGAAATTGGATCAGGACCAACAATTGTGTTCTATGCATGGAAGCCAAGGAGACTGTAAATCATCTTTTTGTGATTTCTCTTACTGTCTACACCTTTGGAGACAGATTTATAAACAATTGAACTTGCAACAACCTTGGGGTAATCAGACTATTGAAGATAGTTTCTTAAATTGATTAAAAAATAGTCTGGAGTGGAAAATTATTCGAGCTTTTATTTGTTGGGAAATTTGGAAGACTGGGAAAACAATTTTTGTAAGGTAAACCTATCAATATATTTATTAGTGCTACGAGAGCTATAAACTTGTACATAGAATATGAAGTGGATATAGTTAAGAGTGCATCACATAGATAGGTCCAACATTTTACTGTTGTAGGCATGGCCTCGGGATTTTTTGATGGAGGGACTCAAACTGGCAGATGTGGTGTTGGAGCAGTTCTCAGGATAAATGAACATTTCTTCAAAACTTAGACTTAATTGTGGGAATGGAACAAATACCAAAGCAAAACTTTTAGCTTTGTGGTGTCTTATAGAATTTTCAACTCTTCTGGGCATTGATTCCTTAAGTATATTTGGAGACTCTCTTGTGATTAAAAACTGGTCAAATAAGATCTGGCCTCTACAGGTTCCATCTTTCGATCAGTGGTGTTCTAGATTCAATACCTCTTGGCTTTCTTTCAGAATCTTGAAATCAAGCATATCTATAGAGAGCAAAACAAGGAAGTTTATTTTCTCTCGAAAGAGGCTCTTACTTCTACTCCAAGTCTTTTGATTAGGGGATAAATTATTAAAGGATCACTAGAGGACAATTACTCTTTTTTTCTTTTTTGATTCTGTAGATGTATTAGAGTAAAGGATACCATTTAGATGTTTTTGTATGTTTTATGGACATAGTCCTTGTCTTTTTGTATGTAAGGGGATGTTGGGCTTATGAGTCTTTTTGGATCCTCTATGTTATGAAGCTTTATGTACTAGAATTTTTGATATTGGAGACTTATATCATATTTAACTATGATGAGTCATGATGATCTTGGGGGACGTACTTTTTTATTTTTATTAATAGCAAAAGTACAAATTTTTTCTTGTTGAAAAAAAAGGAGTAGAACAAATGCATTTAGTCTCTGATATTTATGCTTTGAATAAAGAAACAAGCATCATATCAATATATTTTAATATCATTATGGTTGTTAGTACTTGGTTAATGTAAACTAATATTAAAGACTAATATTGATATTTGGTAGGGTGTGTTGATCAATGGGATTATATATCAAACTTTATATTATAGAGGTATGGGTATCATGCATTGGGCATCATATACACCAACATAGATCCATCTTAAACCCAGGTCTATCAAGCATAGAGAGGGATCCAAATTCATGAGGTGTACTTTTTTTAATCTTAAATTTTTTAGATGTTCAGGAAAAATTTACAAAGAAATTTGATCCATTCCGTGCTTGATAGATCTGTATATAAGATTAATCTATGCTTTTTATTTTTTTATTTTATGAGCCATCATGGATTTTTTAATAACTTGTTATTTGGTTTAAAAATTTTATTTTATATTTTGATTTGGTTTTATTTTTTATTATATGAGCCGACATTAATTTTTTAATTATTTTTTTATTTTGGTAGCATAACGTTAGTAACGTGACGACATCTCCCCATATTGGGTTATAGATTACCTTGCTACTCTTGTTGTAATGAATATTTCATAATCAACCATATATATTAATGTATCAATCATGCTCTTAAATTAGTTATCATTATTGCGTATTAGATTGAGAACAAGGTTAAGCACGATGTTGTCAATGGATTGTTATTCCTTCTTAAACATGGGTCCCTTGTTATAGTGATATTAATAAGATATGTTGTCAACGTTACTAAAACGTCAAATCTAGAGTACTATACTTGATAATTTGTTTATATAGATAAATTATTTGTGTTTGAAGTAGAGAATTGTTGTGAGGAGTTGGAGAAGCTCAACAAATGCAATTGTTGTTTGCATGTTGGGTTATACAAGTTGGGATCAAGGCTTTCCAGCTAAAGGCCATATGTATTTGGCACAAAGAGGAAAATGATTACTTAAGGCATATCATGCCACTAGATTGTCTTGAGACATGATAACACTTGCAAGGTTCAAAAACGTCTTCAACAAATGGTTGTGATCATGTTTGCATAACCATTGTTTATCCCTATGAACAATTATACCCATCGTGTTTCTATTATTTTCTTAATTTTAGTGTTGATGAATCTCACTTAATGATGATAGTAAACACATAGATAAGAAGCATAGTGTGACACTTCAAGATCAATCATTTAATTCATTCCAAGTCCAAGACCTAAAGGTTCACCCATGAATTTCATGTGACCCGTGGATGCTTTTGGAAACTCATGCTAGAATTGTCAATTGAGTTCACAAGGGTCACTAAGCGTATAGCTTGCCAACATCCAAGTTTTTAAATAAAACAATTAGCCTAAGTATTTAAGTCTATGAAAGAATGTTACATGAATGCTAGTATTTTGTTTAGGCATGTGATAAATTAACTTTTAATTGTAATTAACGACTATAATTTATATCAATTAGTGAAATTTTTATTCTAAGACTTAATTGTTGTTTTTCCCTTATTATTCCCTGCAAGCAATAATTGTTGTTTCTATGAAGTGTTGTCGGTAGTGCAACATAGTGCACAATTTTTTATGCCAAAGTTTTACAATTAATTATGGTGGTTGTCCTAAGTTTTTCAACGTCATATTCTTATCGTTAAAAACAACTTTTCCTTTTGGCATTGTTATGTCCAATGCTCTTACATCCCTGACAACTCTGTTATTTCTGACTAGCTCTAAATTACACGCACCATCTGCCATCTCCATGGTCTCTAATGGACACCTACACTTCATTGCAGTCTCACACATATACGACCATGCACTCAGTCACACAACTACACACTTGCACGACCATGCACTTCCACCTCCACGACAATGCAAATTAGCAAGAGGCCTATATAAAAAACAATTTTGCTTCGCTCCACTTTAGTTATGTGTGAACTCAGATGGTCCAGGGAAATCTTCCACCACTCCACTAAACTAAAAATGATATCCTGAGAGCAAGGGAAAGAGGCTTGTTAATTGCCATATTCCGAGAGCAAGCAAGGCCACTATGTCTCTACCGCCAAACATTGATGGATGATGAGGGTGTGGCGTCAACTACTTTCCTTCTCTCTCACTCAACAACCACGCAATGCAGCAGATAACGTCCAAACATTGATGCTAAGGCCATCTACTGCCTGATTCTATCTCTAACGACAACACTTCAGAGAAATGGCTGGAAATATCTCTACCGACAACACTTCATAGAAATGGTTGGAAAGTTGATGAGCCGATGAGTGTTGATGTTTAACTTCATCGTGGAACTATTCACATATATCTATCTATGTGGAATGTTGTGTATATAGTTAACGTCGTACTCTATAATCTGTTTACCAATGGCTCCATCTAATGTATAGTCCTCTCCTTCATAAATTCAATATTCTGGTTGTACAGGAATGTATTGAACACGTTAGGGTTTTGGCTCTTTCCTTAATATTTCTTTGTGCTTTGAATGTATTGCATATGATTGTGTCACCTTCGAAAATTTATCTCCAAAATGGCATTTTCAAGCTTGGGGGTTTCCGTTATGTTGTAGGCAAGTATAAGTTGTGATATAAAAACAAAGGGTCTTGATACAAGGTATGCAACCCCATAAATTTTGAATGAAAATGTTGATCCCAAAGAACTTGATGTCCAACTACTTGACATAATTGATATATACTCACTTGGTGCTACTGTGTTTTGGCTTGTAAGAGGATTTGAGATACAACATGTATATACCCATTCTTTCGAGCAATTTGTTAGAGTAAGAAATGAGTCTTTTAGCCTAAATTATCCCTGTATTCATGAATGAAATCAATTGTGTTTGTTTTCTAATTCTTTGTTTTTCCAAGTTATGATGCACAATATGCCTTCCTTAAGATCCACTACAAAAAGAACTGTTAATGATTTTAAGAGAAGATTTCCAAATTTATTCTAGAACACCTGTTTCCATGGTATCCAAAGAGGAATGAAACCATTTTTTCATTCATGAAATGAAATGTAATCAACTGTTCTCATGATATTGGAAGAGGAATGGAACCAATTTTTTTAATCATGAAATGAAATGGTATTTACATTACATCTTGATAATTCCCTTTTGAATCTAATACAGAGTGGGAATAATATGGTGCACAGGCAGGTGATGGAGGAAATCTACAACGGAGAGTTTGATATGAGAGACCTTGCTATGGCCCTGGAGTCCAACTAAGTCTGACTCAGTCTAGTACCAACCAGGTAAAAAAGTGGGAAGTACTGCCAGCGTCCAAAAATCCATAGCTCGGCTTCTCTCGTCGTGATTTTCCTTATGGGTTTTTTCCGATGGGCTTGGACTGGAGCCCTTATCGTCAGTCGACTGGAAACAGGCCCGATGCCTCCCCCATGACATCTACCTCACCCTTGGGTTCGGGGGTTTCACCTCCTTCTAACAAACTTGAGGGTCATTTTCTCTTTGGGGACAGGGTTTCAAAAGATGGTGATGTTTGTAATGCTACTCATTGCTCCCATTCATGTGGTGCTACACCGTCCGCCATCAAGACAAAACATGTGGTCTATGGAGGTCGACCTAAGTTTGAAAAAGCTCAGGCATGTTTATGGAGCAGGTTCCTATGGATTCACTTGACAATGCTTCAAAGGTCAGGCACGATGCTGTGAGTAGCGGTGGGGAGGTTGTCTGCTTGGTCACGGATGACCAGTCGTCCCCAGTCATTAGTTCATGGGAGGGGGACTCATTATTTAGCATTGAGGACTTTCCCTCTTTGGCTAGGGATCCTCCAAGTCCCCTCCCTTTCCATATTTTGGGCTCCCCTATATCGGATGCCTCCTCTTCCTCGCCCTTGGGACCCTCAACTTTGAAACCTTTGACAACTTTCACTCGCTGCTCCTTAGACCCTGAGAATGTCAATATCTCTTCCATTAAAAGACCTTTTGTTACGGTCAGAAAACCAAAGAAAAAGGGAAAGGGTCCTCTTAAATCTCCCCCAACTCTTGTTTCAATGGATGTTGATGTTGTTAGCCTAAACCCGCACCTCTCCTCCCTATATGACAGAGGACTACCTAAGGTGGTGGGTTCCTCTCTATCTATTTCTCCCAGGATCTTAGATATTCAGTAGCCCCCCCTGGTGCCCAAATGATCCTTGTGTCATTTAATGTGCGAGGGTTAGGTAGCAAACCCAAAAGAGATGCCCTTAAGAGGTTTTCAGATAGGTTCAAGCCCTGTGTTATCCTGCTCCAAGAGGCTATGATTGATGGGGACTTGGCGTGTGATTACTTCCTCAAAATGAAGCCGACTTGGCGTGTCTCATCCTAGGACTCTATTGGTTTATCGAGTGGGAATTTGGTAACCTCGAACCCCCACATGGCAAACTTCAAAGCTTTCTTGTCCAAGGTTGGGATTATGGTGGAAGCCCATATTTTTGGTTTTTCAAAGCTTATCAGAGTGCTTAATATATATGCTCCCTAGAGCAATAGACTGGAATTTTGGGAAGGTGTTTTTTACTCAAGTATTTTGGACGATAATTCTCTTATTGTTGCGGGTGACTTTAACCTTACTTTGTCTCCAGACTAAGTCTCGGGGGCTGGTAAGATTGAATATCCTATTGTTGGGTTCTTTAAATCAAAGTTGGAGGAAATGAATATGATTGGCATTATGTCGAATGTGATCAGTCCCACCTAGACAAATGAAAGATGCGGTGTTGTGGGATTAGCAAAGCATTTGGACATATTCCTCTTGGCTAAGGATCTCTATGATGCCCTCTGTAATTACAAGACTTGGACCCAAGCGCTAGATATTTCAGACCACAAGGCGATCATCCTTCAACTCGATTTCGATAAGAGAAAGACTAATTACCTATTCAAATTCAATCCTATCTGGCTCGAGGATAAATGTTTTTGTGACTTGGTTAGGGAAAAATGGTCCTCGTGGTCGGATCAACGCTTCTCCTCAAAATTGGATGGGATAACTAAAAAATTGAGAAAGCTAAAAAGAGAAGTCCAAGTCTGGGAAAAATTAAAAAAGAGTGAAGATCATCGAATGCATGATGAAATCGATGCTGAATTATAGGTGCTTACAAGTGTGGTGGACGAGTTATACTTCTCCTTTGATAGGAAAAAGAAAATCTACGATTTGGAAGCCTCCTGTGGTATATTATTAAAAAAAAAAGAAGAAACTCTACGGTAGAAAAGCAAAGCAATCTGGATGAAGGTTGGGGACAATAATTCAAAGTTCTTTCACTGATTTGCTAACCAGCGTAGGATTACCAATACTGTTTGGGAAATAAACTCTAATGCTAGTGATGTCTGCTCCGAGCAATCCTCTATCAGTCGGTCAGTGGTTGACCATTTTAAGGCTCAGTATGAGATGCTTCGTGGTGTTAATATCATGGAGCAAATGTCGACTCTTTGAAATTTCCCTTGATTTTTTTCGGTGGAAGATTGTATTGCTATTGATAAATCTGTATCCCTTGATGAGGTAGCACATATGTTGGCTTTGTACGGGCAGGACAAGAGCCCCGACCTTGACGGTTGGACCGTCGAATTCTTCAGGCAATTCTTTGATGTCTTCAGTTAGGAGATCACTCTGGCAATGGAAGAGGTTAGAACCCAAAGGAAAATCAGTGAGTCCTTAAACGCGGGGTTTCTCACCCTTATTCCTAAGAGGGAGCTTGAGATACATTTAATGATTTCAGACCAATCTCATTATGCAAACTGCTTTATACACTTATCTCTAAAGTACTTGTCGAAATATTTAAGCCATTTCTGGGAAATCTTATTTCTGTGGAACAATTCGCTTTTCTTCCTGACAGGAAAATCTCTGATGCAGTAGGGGTGGCTCAGGAATGCCTTCACTTTGGAAAAAATTGTAAAAATACTGCTTTCTTTTTAAAGTTGGACTTGGAGAAGGCCTGCAACCGGGTGGATTGGTCATATATCAGATTGGTTTTGGTGCAAATCGGTCTCTCACCCAATCTGGTGGAATGGATTATGAGTGTCTTCACTTATTTTCAGTATGCGGTGTTGGTCAATGGAGAGCCTTCTAATTTCTTCAAGGGTTTCATAGGTTTAAGGCAGGGTTTCCCTCTATCGCCCTACTTGTTCATTCTTGCCATGGAAGGTCTCAGTCTACTTATCAAGCAGGCCAGATCTCAAGGGTTTTTTTCAGGATTTAAGGTGTCCAAGGGATTGTCTGTCACTCATATTATTTTTATAGATAACATGCCCATTATTGGGGCTGGTTCACTTGAAGAATGAACCGTTCTTCAGTCTTTATTATTGTGCTTATGTAAAGCCTTGGGTCTTAAGGTAAGTGCAAAAAAATATTTTTCTGCTCTATTCTTGCTTTGATACAGAACTAAAAGACTCTTTATTAAATCTCTTTCCTTATAAATCTGGATCTATTGAGGAAGGATTCAAATATCTAGGCTTCAACATCAAGCCAAATGGCTATGACCCTAAGGACTGAGAATGGCTTCTGAAGTGTGTTTTCAGGAATATCAATTGTTGAGCTTACCGTTACTTATCCTTGGGAGGCATAATGGTTTTGATTGAGTCGGTTTTATGAGGGATCCCTATTTACTAGATGACTTTGTTCTCTTTTCCAGCCTCGATTCTGTCTAGATTGAGATCAAAAAATTTCCATTTTTTATGATCGAGCTCCTCGGAGGCTGGAAAAATTCACTTGGTGGCTTAGAACAAATTGTCAATCCCCCATTATATGGGCGGTTGGGTCCTCAAGAATCTAAGTCATTTTAATGTTTCCCTGTGTGCTAAATATTTGTGGAGATGACTATTGGAAAAGGCTTGTGGGGCATTTTGGTTAAGGTGAAATATCTCAGAGGGTTGGACTCAATTTTTTGGATCAAAGAAGGAGCTAAGGCAAAATCGGGAGCTTCTATTATATGGAAACGCTTAGCTAGGACCTTTCCTTTCATAGCAAATGACCTGGGATGGTAGGTAGGATGTGGCATCCAAATTCAGTTGGGATCCAATCCTATATGTGGGCTGGAGCATTTCTCTACCATTTCTCACGGTCTGGTTTCTAAGTTACATAGGATTAATGTTCATGTATTGAAGGATATTCAGAGAAGTGTTGGTGGTAAGTACTGGGTCGACTCCTCGGTGTTGGGATTATCAGGAAATATTGTCGAAGAATGGGAGCATTTCATCTTGTCCCTGAAGCATGGAAATATCACTCTCTTGGATTCTGTAGATAAGTTGGTTTGGGACTTCAATTCTAGAGATTGCAATGTGACAGCCAAGCTTGCCTATTGTTCCATTATCTCTTTGCATGAATCAGATGTCTTTGAATGGTGGACGAGTTGGTTGTGGAAAGGTGATATGCCATTAAAATTAAAGCTTTTTATGTGGCTGGTTATTAAGGATAAAATTTTGACATGGGAATCGTTGTAGAAAAGGGGTTTCAAGGGGCCAAGAAGATGCTCGCTATGCCTTAGGAATTCTGATGGGACTCATCACCTGTTTGGTGACTGTGTATTTGATAATCTGTGGCTTATGATTATGAACTATTTGAAAATCGATTATAGCTGAAAGAAGGAATCTGTGAGGGTTAATCTCCAGGATTGGAAACAAAAGAAATTTGCACATGAATATCTTCCCCTTTTTTACTTTTTGGGAGGTCTGGAAGGCCAGGAACATCTCCCTATTTACTAGTTCTTTTCAAAGAGTGGAGGTTACCTATCCCCAAGACTCTTTCCTCTGTTTTAGAATGGTATAGAGAGAAACCTTAAAAAAGAACAAGAGACCTCTCTCCCCCTCGTTTCCTGAGCAATTTCCCTTTGATTCTCTTTTATGGTGCCGCAACAAATGGATTATGTGGTGCAGGGTTTGTCTTAAAATTTGATGCTGGAAAGGAGATAAAAGGCTGGTTAAATGCTGGCAGGGGCTCTAACACTAGAGCATAAATTACCAGTTTATGGAGTGGTCTCTTTGTGGCAAGGTTATGGGGTGTGAAGGATCTCCATGCCGATGGCGATTCACAAGTGATTTTTTTTGGTGTTAGACAAAGCACAAGTTTTATCTATGGAATTATTCCACTACCTAAATGACTCCAGAAGGCTGATGAGCGAATTCAATAACTGCTCATTCTACCATATCTATCGTGAGCTGAATGCGGAAGCTGATGCTCGATCAAAAAATTTGTTGGGTGAGCTAGACGGAAAAATCCACTTCTGTTTCTTTTTGGATGGCTCCTGCCATCGGAGGGATATGGTGATTTTCTCCAGATAATTATTTCCAGATCTCATCTATAAAGGGGCGTTAGTTTGCTCTGTTCTATTTTTTTGATTTTTGTTGGTTTATTTTCTTTGTTTTATTAAGGATGGTCAGTTCCTCTATGTTATTGACTGGGTGATTGACCGATCACGATGAACTTGTTGTTTGTGTCGGTCTGTATCGCAAGTGTTTTGAGTCTAGATTTTTGTAGACCAACTCAGATTTAGATGGCAATAGAGGTTATGTGTGGAACTGTTTTATGGCTTCGTGTCGTTGGCAGAGATGTAATGGAGGTCTAAGTTTTTCTGAAGCAACTTTTAATAATAAAAAAGTTGTGTTTTTTCAACTTTGAAAAAAAACATCTTGATGTAATGACATGCTCCCAAATTTCACGTGAAAATTTACGACGAGATCAAAACTGGTAGCACGACCATTCTGTAAATTGTATTGTTGGGATCAACACAAACTTACATCTCAAATTCCCAAAGCTGCACCTCAATTTATTATGTAAACTCGAATGAACATTTTGAAGTGTTGGTGTTTTCAATATGAAGCATTCAATCCTTTGTTATCATTATTGTGCGATGAATCCATAACTATGCATAGACATATATGTAATGGTGGTTGCAATTTAAAAAAATTTAATAACTCTTATATGTTTAAAAGATAAGTAGCCCCAAGAGTTAGCTCAATCGGTCGAGTACTCGTAGTTAGGCCTCCCAGCATGTGAGGTCGCGAGATCCATTCTTATCGACTCTCTTGGGGTTAGGCACGCAGCGGCCGCGGGTGTGAGGCCCCTTCGGGTGGGTCCGCCAGAAATTATTTCCGTGGATGTAGCCCGTCGGTCAAGCCGGCGCGTGATCCACAATGGAAAAAAAAAATTGTTTAAAAGATAAGTAAACTTGCAATATTTCTCTCTATATAAAATTATGAAAAATACCATAAAATTTGAATGAAACAAAACATAACTATGAAAAAATGAAATAAAATGTAAGTGTGGCTAGTTTAATTATGAAAGAGTTATTATTTTTAATTACAACAACTATTACATATAATATTTAATAAACATATATTTAATGAAGTTTTGTTGGGTAGTTTAAACATGTTGCTTCTTTAAAAAATTATATGTATTATTCTCGTATTGTTTTTTCTGAAACAGTATAATTGGTTAAATGTTTTTCTAGTTAGTCCATAATGGAGTTAAAAAGATGAGATTGGAAGAATCAATAGTCATTATTAGCTTAATGACATGAATGTTGGTTATGTCGAATTCACATTTCAATTTGCGGGCTTGGATATAAAACTTATGAATGCAATACTTCAAATTTTATGTAAAACACGTATAAACATATGAAATGAAAAAACTGTGATAACCATTAATACTACTAATATTACAATTTGAAACAAAAATAGGAAAATGCATATCCCATATCACTCTCACATGCCAAAGTATGGTGGCTTGAGGCCCCACACATGGACCATGAGGCTCAAGGACAAATGCTATAGCCAAACAACCTATATCTTGGCACCAGACCATGTATTAGGCACTAAAACTAACCTCTAAAGTGGAAAACCTCAAAATCACCACCATAATGCACTCCTGTGGTGATATTTCCTACTAATTTCCAATGTGGTTGTTGTGGGCCCACACATGACCCATGAGCTCTAAAAGAGGTTTTATGACTCAAGATCTTGAATTTCAACCCTAAAACATTTTATGATTCCTGAAGACCATCTATGGTGTGATAAACCTTGAAATAAACACCACATCTCACTCATATACCAAATATTTCCTTTATAGGACTTGTGTGGTGGTATAGGGTCCCATGTATGTACCATGAGATCCAAAGAAAAACTTTATAGGCCAATAACTTGTATTTTTGTAACAACCTTGGCTTGGACACCAAGAAGTTACATCCCCATTATAGGACCATATCTTGTTGGCATGAAGAAGATTCCATTTGTAAGGTTTATGACCCCAAAAATAGATCATAAGCCCCATATATGAATATTATAGTGTATGCCTAGGGATTTCAGCATTAAACCATGACATATGCATTGAGAACCATGTCTAGTGTTAGAAAGAGGAAAATGTCTATCATATCTAATTTGTAGGCTAATTATTTCCTATGAAGGGTATGTGTAGCGGTTTGAGGGCTTGAAAACGGACCATGAGCTTAGAGAAAAATGTTATGACCTAAGACCCTTATTTAACCTTATATCATCACATGGGGCTTGAAAATAATCCCTGGTGCGCCCTTCCTCAAAATGGTGAACATATCTCGCATATATGCTAAGATTCCCCATGTAGGCCTTGCGTTATAATCTAGGCCTCCATTCAATATGGGCCATGATCCCCAAGGTAATTCATATGGCCTTGTACCCTAAAACCTTGGTCCATGGCCTAGGGACTGAAATCCATACTTGGTGTGTCAAACCTCAAAATGGTCAACATATATTACTCATTGGCTAAATATTACCAATGTAGTATATGGGGCCTTTGAGGTGGTCTAGGGCATCACACATGACCCATGAGCCCCTTACCCTTAGACGTAGTGTTTTGACTTGATAATATGGCCCAATCAATGATAACCATTCTTGGTCGCATAGAGCTTGAAATGGCAATTTCTTGCTTGTAAGACAAATATTTCCCACATAGAGATGACATTATGGACTAGGGCCCCATCTGTGGGCCTCGATCCCTTGAGGAAAATGTTATGGCTTAGGAATTTATATGTTTACCCTAGAACATGGACTAGGCCACGAGAGCCATCCTTAGTGTGCCAAACTTGATATGAACACTATGTTCCACTTACATGATAAAGATTCCCTTTATAAGGCTTGTATGGTGGACATAGGCCTATTAATGTCACATGATCCCTAGAGACAAAATGGCCTAAGGTAAGGTTGATGCATAATAATTATCCTTACTTACATGGCATATCTGGATGTGTGAGGTTTTGAGTCTAATTAATGTGTCCTCCCACCTTGTAAATGACCATCTTTTGCCTTGTATTTGTCCCTTTGCCTTAACACATTAATCACATATTACATTCTTTTACTCCATCAAATTCCTCACTAGTCATGTCTTAGACAAATGAAGGTCAATGTCCAAACTGTGATGATAATCTTAAAAGGTACCATGATGGAATGCCCTCAACATTTGGCAATTTGTGTTGGTAACTGTAACTGGTATGTCAAATCCACTCCAAGTATATATTAGGTCCACATAAAGAAACAACAAGACCAATGTAAGAACATCTCTCCATGCTTGAAAAAATGCATATCTCCATTGTAGCATTCTTTTAAACAATTTGTGAGATTCCTTGATTTTCCCATTTTATATTGTTGGAATATTGGAAAATACTCAAAGTGCGGGGGGTGGGGTGAATCAGTATTGATAATTTTTAACAATTTAAACCACTTTTAATTTATTCATTAACACACATGATCAAGAAGAACACACAGAACACAAATTTATCATGGAAGCCCAAGTGGGTAAACCACCAATACTTCCTATTACTGCAAAATTGTATTTACAAATAGTTTATGCTTACTTCTACAGAAAAGGATGGTACTACACCCTATTTACCACCAACTACTGGAAGGGGCTACGACCCCCTAGTTTATCAGCTACTATTGAAAGGATGCTATGACACCCTATTTACCAAATTCTACTGGAAGGAGGCTATGAATCCCTGATTTATCAACTACTACTAAAAGGATGCTTCAACACCCTATTTACTAGTTTCTACTGCAAGGAGGCTAAAACCCTATGATTTATTAGCTACTATTGAAAGGATGCTTCCACACCCTGTTTACCAGATTCTACCGGAAGGAGGCTACGACCCCCTAGCAGACATATAACCTTCCCACCCTACCACCCTAGTACGTTTTTTTATCAAACTTCCAGATCTTCTTATATCTCCCTTGGTATTTATTTTACTTGCTTCTACGTCGATCTCGACTGTAGAGACAATTTGTTTCACTCATTATTTTGTCTATAAGTACCCTCTAACACATTTTCTATGAGTGCATCTCTTCACCGTTGCGCATTTTCATTGTTAGATTGTGCCTCTTCACGAAGACTCAATTCTTCATTCTAATAGTTCTTTAACTCTATTTAAGTTTACCAGTCAAACCTTTCCACAACACAATTTTACCAGAATTTCCTCTCTGTTATGATAATTCTTCACCATAAATTCTTCTGAATTTTCCTTTTCGCGTTTTGCATTCTGCAAGGCAGACTCCGGGTCATGGAAACCCATATTACTTTATAATTTCTTTTTCACATTCTGCACAAGTTGTGGAAACCAATATTACTTTATATTTTCTTTTTCGCCTCCCGCCTTCCGCCTTTCGCATTCCTCAGGGCGGACTCTAGGTTGTGGAAACCCATATTACTTTATATTTTCTCCTTCTGCCTTCTGCATTCCACAGGGCGGACTTCGGGTTGCGGAAACCCATATTACTTTATATTTTCTTTTTCTCCTTCCGCCTTCTGCCTTCCGCATTTCGCTAATAGCTTGCGGATGCTCTTCTGACCGTTGATTTGCAATCAAATGTTGATTTGCGCTACAATAGTGTGGATCGTTCAACAACTGTTGATCTCTTTGCAGATTCAATCCTAACATTGATTTATGATCTAATGCGGATTGCGGATCTTTCTCTTTTCTTTGTGCGGAAAGGGCATTCACCACCACCGACCTTATCAAATACATCTTCTGCAAATTCTCTTAACTAATCTGGACCGTCTAATTCTTCTTTGGCGCTTTGGAATGTTATCTTCCACTGCTTGCTTTGTGTATTTTTCCCTTGTCATTGATCCTGTTACTGATTTTCCTTTGTCATTGTTGAACTCCTTTGACATCAATTGACAATCCACATATATTTACTTTGCGGATCCTTTGTCTTTTACTGAGTTCATCCTACCATAATGTCTATTGGTTATTCCTTTTTCATTCTTGAGTTCCTTTGACAACAATCACTATTCAGATTCTCAACATTATCCCCCTTTGGAATTGATGGAAACATCTAAACATTCTCCCCCTTTGGAAACAATGACAAAGGTTAAATTGTTATGCCTTTCCAGTCTTTCTTCTTTTAACTTCACTTTGTACTGACCACTGTGTTGTTTAACATTTTTCTTCATGTAGCAAGTTCTTTTGAATGATTACTTGGATGATAAATCCATGGACTCCCCTAACACAGTGCTTCCTTATGTCAGCTTCCCCTTTCAACATATCTCCCTTAAAGATGAAATCTGCTTTGTATATGCATGTAGCTTGTCCTGGGACAACTTTATGTCTTCAATCTATTATCTTATCCTAGAGATCATCAACTATGAAGACACGATTTATCGACTACTCCAAATGCACCATATGGAAAGTCATTTTTAAGAAGGTGCAAGTAGCCATTAAGGACTAGACAACATACATATCTCCCAAGCTATATTCATCATTTTCTTTCAGAGTTGTCATGGATTGATCTTGTGTACTATTAATTCCATAGTTCTTCAATGATTGTAAGTGCCATTGTTCAAAGCTTTCAAATGATCCTCAACAATCCAATTTTTTGACAATAGGATCATTTCAAGTTCAATACTTACCTAGAATATGTAGTCCTGTATATATTGTCTGCCCATTTAATGTGAAAGCAATGTTATCTTGGGGTTTTTCAGCTTCTGCCCAATTATAACTTTTTGTTAGGATTTTCACATATATTTGCAAGTATCATTAAAGACATGCCACTAGAGTTCTTTGTTTAAGATATAAAGAATACCGGATATGTTTTCCTCCACATATTTCCCTTAAAGCCGTATCACATAACTTATTCTTCTTAAGGAGTCTTAAATCCCATGAAAACAATTTCTCAACCTTATGTCCTTACTCCCCTTTTTGACATACACCAATAATCAATGTGATATGCACTAGATTAATTGATACTCTATTGTCTCCCAAGGTTATTGAGGTCATTCACTTGCCATTACTTTTATACATGTTTAACCCCTCAATATAGTTCATCGAGACTATTCAGTTTTTAGAGGTAATCTATTATCATAATTCTTGGGTGCAATTAGCTTTCTGACACCAAATGATGCCTAATTGATACCATGTGAGTGTTGCAGTCTTGTAAAACACAATTTTTGTGTACTCGTGTCCTCAATTTCCAATAAATGATTTCAACTCACAAAAATGACTATTCATACTTGCCCTATTAGATATTCCTTAAGATTGTCTAAATGGTATCCTTCAGATCTGTTCTTGTATTTAATCTTTACATGTGCTCATCAACCATAAAAACATGATTATTAAATCCTTCTGGTGTGAAAAATGGAAGATCACCCCAAACAAATGTGATTAAATGAATACTTTTTAGGATGGACAAGGTTTTTATTGATGTGTCATGACTTCATATTCTAAGTAATACAGATAATCTTCATCTTCTATTGGATTATAGACTTCATGGACTTCATGGATCTCATTGATCATGCAATTTAATATTCTCATATTACTTCACAGGTCTTACACTTTTCTCTATGTCAACCATACACCAGTCTTTCTTTGAACTATGATAATCTCTTGTGTTTTTTTTCAGGAAGGTAGCCTTTATCAAGTATTTCTTATGACTCTTCTTCTTCTTTTTTTGATGGCGACTTCAAAACATTCTTTCCTTCTTACCAACTTATATTTTTCAAGTACCAATTTCACTTCTCTGATATTAACTCCCCTTGAATATATGATTCATTCTATTGTTAATTTCAGGGTTCTCTTCTTGGTCATGAGACATTTTAGAAAGGACATTCTCCTTTAGTTCCACCATCATCACCTTTATCTCTATTGGTGTATTCTTTTGCTTCTTCATCTTTCTTTCCATCATAATGTATGCCACTCTTATCGACAACACAATTATTCTCAACATTATCTTTGGAAACTTTATTGATGCTTGGAAGCTTTGTTTCTTCTGAGTCTTTGTAACATGACTTTCTTCTCCACATCTCTCCTTGGGGTACCCTTGCTTACTGGTCTTCTATTTCTTTGTCTTTTGGATTTTATCTTATATCTCTTCTCCTGTATTTTCTTAGACAATTTGCATGTATTGTTCTTGCAATGTTTTGCAAAGTGTCCAACATTGTGACATATGAAACATATAATAAGTCTTTTTCTATTTGAGATGTTAGTGCATTCTTTTCCTTTCAGCCCTTGATATTCTTCTTTGATTATACAATCAGCATCCTTGTGGCCAAACTTGTGACATTGATGACAATATCCATAGAATTCATTGCCATATCTTTTGAAATTTTTCTTTTTAGGAGGATGAGCCAAATTCTAATGACTAGAATTAATCTTCCTGTAATTCTCCTATTGTATGGGAGTATCTTTGGAAGCATCATCCCGACATTTAACATCTTCAACGTCTTCTTGAGTGATGGAGCTTGATCTTTTAATGGCATGTTTTTTATCATATCTAAGACCTGTTTTATCCCTGGGGAATCTTTCAAAGTTGAGGACTTTATTAAGTGCTTCAGTACTTTCCTTGAACCTCTTACTAACATATAACTAATCTTTTAGCTTCTTTATTTCTCCTTTGAAGTTAGAAATTTCTTGTTTTAAGGTCTCATCCTCTTTCATGCTATCCATTGCTTGTTGTCTTAAATTGCGCAGTTCCTTTTGGAGGGATTTACTTCCTCTTCTTTTAATTTCTACTCTCCTTGGCATTTTGACCATTTTTCTTTCAAAGATTTGTTCTTCATTATGCTCTTTCTCAATTCTTCAAGAGAACTTATGAGTTCTATCTTTAGGTCCACCTTTCCTTCAACATCTGGATCATCTTCTGAAGTTACTCTCTCCATGGATAGATTTTCTTCATCTTCACTATCTTCCATATGACTACAAGGATCTACATCATCACTATAATTCTCAAAAATATCAAGGATTGCTTATGCTCTTTGTTCAACTGAGTAAAGTTTCTCCAATTTGACCCAAAGTTCCTTAGCTAAGATACATTATCTTGTCTTCTCCTTGATGGGTTGAGGTAATCCATCAACTATAGCCTCCATTTCCCTTGAGTTATTTTTCTTGGATTTTTTTTTCTTTTTTTTTTGAGATGTGGTCCTTATTCTTTTTGGTGGGATGTAATCAGAGATTACTGAATTCCATACTCCATATCCTAATGACTGTAAGTATACCCTCATTCTTATGCTCCATAATGCATATCCTTCTTTGTTAAGCACTGGAGCTCTGTTGGAGGCAATTTCTTCTTGTTGATCCATAGTGGTTTTTAATACGATCTTCCTTCCAATGATTAAACTGTAGTGATGTAACACCCCGGTTTTGACCCCATGGTATTGAAATTGTACATGATGTATATATTGTATTTAAATCATGGCAAGGAGCTCAAGGCCAAGGCCCTGCCATAGATTTGGTGCTTTGTGTATCGGTGATCAAGGTTGATGCCGATGGGTATAGTGCTGAGTCAAGCATAGTATATATTTTTGAAGTCATCATGTAAATACACAATTTAATAAAATACCACAACTAGCTATGCACGACAACGTAAGAGATGGGGGCATGATTTCACAAGGAATAGGGAGGGGAGTTAGTCAAACTCCTAAGCCACAGGGTGAGACCACATGTCAATGGGGGAACCCATAAACCCTCAGCTACCTTTTTGTCCTCTGTCCTCAATCATTCAATTCTTCTTAAAGAGCAGTTGAGACAGTTAAGGGCTTTGACAGAGCAAGGTATGGCAGTCGATTTCATGACTGAGCCTGCATGTAGCTTGCAGTCTGGAAAGTCGTGTTCTTGCTTCTGAATCAAGTAAGCACGTGGATGCATGCCATTTTGTCTTTCCATCATTCAGGGGAAGGTTTGTGGTTCCTCAATGTTCTTTGTTCATCTGTCATTCATGAGGATGCATTGTTCACTCTTTGGAGTCGTGGAACAGGATGTTCTGCAACGTCTTAATGTGTGATAGTGTGGTATGGAACCCTGGCTGCTGTGTTACAATGTTATCATGAACTACAGAGTGGTATGAGACCCTATTTCATTGTGTTACAGAGTGAAGCCCTGTGTTGCTGTGTCTCCCTCTCATTTGTTGTTATGTGCACCCTGTTTTGGGTCTAAAATGTCTGCAAGACTTAGGAGTGGAAGAGACACCGAATGGGCTTGATAAACCTAGTGCATAGAGGAACCTCACGGAAAGATAAGAGTGGTTGGTGAATCTTATATGCACACCTTGAGGAGCACTGGAAGGGAAGTCATAACTGAGGGACTGTGGAGCAGAGAAGGGGATGCTTCCTTGTGTTGGGTGTGTAGGTATTGTGGATGCCAGGCCAGATAGATCTTGTGGAGGTGTCCCTAGCTCTTGAATGAGCCACTACCTTAGCCATATAGTCTGTTGTTTCGTAGCTCCTTGTGGAAATCATGCCCAAATCTGGGGTGGCAGTTGTGTTGAGAGATTGATGAAAACAATTGGCCTATGGTTGGGTGGAACGTTGCTGTGGCATAGTTAGTTGCGAGGCAACTTCATCTTCAAAGATGATTATTCTGTTGTATTATTTCTGCAATGTATTTGTTTATGAATATGTTGAATATGATGAATGCTTGTTAATGATTTTAGTAGAGTTATTATTGATTAAATGTTCCCGTATTTGCATCTATATATGCCTTGTATGTTTCAATGCATTTTGCTTATGATCATGGAGGCTAGAAGCCTGGTTATAGAGTCAGAAGGCATCTGACTTAAGTGTTTCTACACCCTATAGAAGCTGAGAGGTGGAAGACAGAAGTTGAAACAAGGCAGAATGTTGGTTTTCGCATCCCAGAGTCTGCCTGGGGAAGGCAGAAGGCGGGAAGTGAAAATAAGAAAGCAGAAAGAGAAATGAGGCTAAGTGTTGGGTTTTCACGATCTGAAGTTCGCCTGTGAAATGCGAAAGGAAGAAAGCGTAAAGTGAACAGGTAAAGGTATAATTTGGTTGGTTTTCTGAACCTTGGAATCCACTCGTGAAATGCAGAAGGCGGAAAGTGGAAGGTCAGAAGTCAGAAAGCGGAAGGTCGGAAGTCGGAAAGCAGAAAATCGATGGATAAAGGTAAGCGATGGTTGAGTTTATGATTCCCGAAGTCTACCTATGGAAAGGCAGAAGGAAAAATGTGGAAGGTGGAATGTGGTCAAAGGATTCCGTTGTATTTTTAAGTTTCGATTCCTACAAGCCGCACTACGGAAGGTGGAAGGCCGGAAGGCAGAAGTTGGAAAAGTCAGTTTCAGTGCGAAAACAACTTTTCTGGTTGCAGAGTGGATCTGTAAGCTATGAAACACCTTTTACAATGATTTCTAAGCCTGAGAATGAATGTAAAAGGATGAACATGACCCATGACTGTGTTCCAAGAAGAGAGAATGAGAATAACAAAGGTTCTTTAAGAAAGATTAAATAATTCTGCATATCAGTCAGGTGTATGGGAACTGGGTACACGGTCATCAAGCTATCAGAGCGCAGTTGTAGTCACGTTCCTCCCTTATATGCTGATGTAGAGTGGAGGGGACGTGAGAGTGTGGTGTGAGAGTGAGCATCAGAGAGTCACTTTCTCCTCCAAGATGGGAGGGGACGTGACATCGTGGTATCATAGTGCAGTAGCGGTCGTGTTACTCCTCCAAGGCGGGATGGGACGTGACAAGTGAAGGATTCTGATTTGATACCGATTGCTGGATTATTGGACAATACTGAGAGGGGGGGTGAATCAATATTGATAAATTTTAACAATTTAAACCACTTATAATTTATTCATTAACACACATGATCAACAAGAACACACAGAACACAAATTTATCGTGGAAGCCCAATTGGGTAAACCACTAATACTTCTTATTACTGCAAAATTGTATTTACAAATAGTTTATGCATGCTTATACAAACAAGGATGGTACTACACCCTATTTACCAACAACTACTGGAAGGAGGCTACAACCCCCTGGTTTATTAGCTACTACTGAAAGGATGCTACAACACCCTATTTACCAATTTATACTAGAAGGTGGCTACGAGCCCCTGATTTATCATATACCAATGAAAGGATGCTTAGACACCCTATTTACCAGTTTCTACTAGAAGGAGGCTATAACCCCCTGATTTATCAGCTACTGCTGAAAGGATGCTTCCACACCATGTTTACCAGCTTCTACTAGAAGGAGGCTACGACGCCCCCATCAAACATATAGCCTACCTTAGCGCCACCCTACCACCCTAGTATGTTTTTATCGAACTTCCAGATCTTCTTATATCTCCCTTGGTCTCTGTTTTACTTGTTGGTACATCGATATTGACTGCAGAGACAATTTATCTCACTCATCATTCTGTCTATAAATACCCTCTAACACGTTTTTTGTGAGTGCATCTCTTCAACGTTGCGCCTTTTCATTCTTAGATCGTGCCTCTTCATGAAGACTCAATTCTTCATTCTAACAATTATTTAACTCTATTTAAGTTTATCAGTCATACCTTTCCCCAACACAATTTTACCAGAATTTCCTCTCCGCATTGATAATTCTTCTGAATTTGCCTTTTCTCCTTCCGCATCTCGCAGGGCGAACTCCGGGTTGCGGAAACCCATATTACTTTATATTTTCTTTTTTGCCTTTCGCAGTCTGCAGGGCGAACTCCGGGTTGTGGAAACCCATATTACTTTATATTTTATTTTTCTCCTTCAGCCTTCTGCATTCCATTGGGTGGACTCCAAGTTGTGGAAACCCATATTACTTTATATTTTCTCCTTCCGCCTTCTACCTTCCGCATTTTGCAGGGTGGACTCCGGGTTGCGGAAACTCATATTACTTTATATTTTCTTTTTCTCCTTCCGCCGTCTGCCTTTCGCATTTTGTTGATTGCTTGCGAATGCTCTTCTGACCATTGATTTGCAATCAAATGTTGATTTGCGCTATAATATTGTGGATCATTCAACAACCATTGATCTCTTTGCAGATTCAATCCTAACCGTCGATTTACGATCTAATGCGGATTGTGGATCTTTCTCTTTTCTTTGTGTGGAAATCATTCACCATCGTCGACCTTCTCAAATAGGTCTTCCACAAATTCTCTTGACTGATATGGACCATCTAATTCTTCTTTGGTGCTTTGGAATGTTATCTTCCGCTGCTTTCTTTACGAATTTTTCCCTTGTCATCAATCCTATTACTAATATTCCTTTGGTATTGTTGAACTCCTTTGACATCAATTGACAATTCACATATATTTACTTTGTGGATCCTTTGTCTTTTACTAAGTTCATCCTGCCATAATGTCTTTGTCATTCCTAAAATCCTTTTACATCAATGGCAACTATATTCTCAACATATGTGCAATCCCAAATCACAACATTCCACAAGACAACATTATTCTCAAGCATGTTATTAAACATTGTTGAGCTTTGTCCATCCTACCATTATGGGCATATTTCATAAACATTATAGTCCACAAAATGGTGTCTCATTGAGACATTCTATAAGCCACGTGATTAGCATATTATAATCAACCCTCTGTACCAATTGTTCCAAGTGAAGATGGCATTCTTTGGGAATACATCCACAAATGATCAATGCTCTAAAAGTTCCCAGAGAATCTAGGTTGTCGCATCCAACCTTTACACTCATCCTCTCTTTTCAAAGAGGGACTTTGTTGTGGTTAGGATGTATTCTATAGTGATTCAATGTTCCTAATTGTGTAGGACATTAATCCTACTTAATTTTTCCAAACATCAATCTAGATTTTGTCAGGGATCAATGAACCCATATACATTAGTTATATTTACCTTTACCCTTGAGTCTAAAGTATAAATTGCTAGTCATCTATCAATAGATGGTAAGTTGGTTTTCTAGATCCATGTTTATGGGATCCTACATCATTTCCATAACTCTTGAAAATCCTCTCAATCCTCTAGTCGAGCAATCGCATCCTCCCCATATCATTTTGGTGAATTTATACATGTTATACATTTTTCATTTTGTTTATTGAATAAACACTAAGTCTAGTTTTTCTACTCTTATTTTGTTTTTCAAAATGATTTGTTTCTTAGGTGCATTATTGCCCCTTATGTTCCACAATATAATTTTCATTTAGAAGGCCTAGGCGTTTGAAGAAATGTCTTCTTAAGTGAGGTCGTTTGTCTTGGGTTAATTAGTTGTTCCTTTTTCTCCTTCAAGTTATCATTGACAAGTTTTTTGCCTCGTCCCAACTTAGATTTTGTCAACTTTGTGGGATTTCTATCCTCCCATTTCATTTATCATGTGCTAGTGTGGATTCACCAGTTGTTAACTTGAAAGGGAAATTATAAATGCTTTATTATAATGCAAGGATAATAACTCCATGTCCACTTCTTCCACATCCTCCTCCTCCTCTTGCATTCAATTGTAATTTATATAGCTTCTTTATGCTCTCTTTTCCTTTTTTAGTATCAAGGTAATTTTCAATATCACTATTTTACCGTTGCCACAATATCATTCCTTATCCTTTGTTGATTCCATTTCTTTGGTGTTGATTCCATTTTGGATCATGACTTAAGAAAGTCATCTCCTTCAAAGGTACACTTTTGAAATTTAAGAATCCCTCATCCTAAATGTCACTCTACCACTTCTTCTTGATGGGGGTCATCCCCTTCATCTTGATGGTTTCTTTCCTCCTTATCCTTTGCTCATAAGGTATTGAGGATTCTAAAGTATTTGATTGAGAGTTATTCTTTAATTCTAGATATAGGCACCATACTAATTAGCAATTCCATCCCTCGTTGAAGAGTAAATTTGGATTCAACCTAAGTCTATCTATAATTCTAGATCACCCTATTGAGTTTTTCCTTGATCCTTCTATCCACATATAATAAGTAAACATTCTTTCCTCCCTAGCTACCTGGGTCATCATTGATCATCTTCAATGGTTCCCTACCATCAACAATTTATCATCTACTGAATTTAGCAAGCATCACCTATGGCATTTTAGCCTCAAAAGTTAGAAGCATGTGCTGAATTTAGATACACATTTCTTTAGATAATTTGAAAGTTGTCTCCTTTGGCTATCAGAGACTTGGAGCTACTAATTTTACTGAGATGTTATTTTCATTTTTTCATAAATTTGATCATAATCTAAAAACAAATTTTAATGAAACTCTCTCGTGTTTTTTCTTAGACATGAAATTGTTTTTGTTATTTTGATATCGAGCTAGGTTTTAAGACTTGTGAATGACAAAGGCATGGGTTTAGATTCGTGACTGACAAAGGCATGGAAACATGGTTTTGTTATGGGAGGCTCCCAATCCCACTTTGTACACTTCCAATATTTCCAAGTTAAAATTTATAGGTCTTGTTCCTAAAATATTTTCAAGTATCTATTCACATTTTTTTGAAAAACATTTATTTGATATTAATCATGTGAAAAAAGCTTCTAAACAAGCTTGAATTATTATCCATTTATAGCCAAGGGAAAGTGAATGGCCAAATGAAAGCAAGAACCAGGAATTGGTTGGGAATTGAAAAATTGTTGGTAGGGGTTTTGGTAAGTGAGTTGCGTAGCGTCGCGGTAGCTGCGCAAGCTCACACGGTACCACACAAGGCTAGATCAGTGCGATGGGCGGCAAAATAACTGTTTTAAATATTTTATATATTATTTGACCAAGTTTGTCGAAATAGGTCATTAGCGGTTCTAAGTTAGTTAGAAGTGGACCTTCAATGTAATGGCGCATGCCTATTTATAGATCTAGTTTTACAATTAAATAGGAGAAGTTGAAGAGAGAACTGAAGCTAGAGAGATCTTGAGTCTATGAGTATCCCATGAGATCTAGTGCGATCTGAATCTTAGAGAATTCCCTGTTGTATCTAGGACCTATCTGGGTTGCGTTTTTGATGTGTTAAGTCATGAATTTGTTTCCTTTAATTTTATATTTTGATTGTGATTTTATCTTTAGTTTGCTCATATGCTTAAATTTTCTCATTTGCTTACTTTAGGAATTTTTGGTTTTAATTGAAATTTCGATTTTTTGCTTTTATTTGTTTTATTAAGTTTGTTTTCTTAGCTGTTGAAGGGTTCTTAAAGTCATATTATTGAATAATGAAGTCACATTTAGCATCATGAGTATGGTTCAGCTTTTAAACCGCATGCAAAATGTCAAAAAGCTAAAAATAGCGAAAAAATAGCACTAAAGATATTCTTGTAGCGCTGGAGCGAAAAATTACAAAGGGCGCGCTACAAGAATATCGCGGCCTTTTTTTTTCCCAATTTTCAAGCAAAATTTTGTCATAATTTTAATCGGTGAATGATTAATCCCATATTGTGAGTTGTTTGATACGTGTGAGCTTCAGTGTTAACACGATTCCAGGTGGTTTTAAGTCATGAAGCAAATCATGGCCATCATTACTCCAAATGCGGTCGATCATGACAGAACAAAGATCAGGCAACGATTTTGAGCATCTACAGCAGCACATAAAAAAAAAAGCGTTTTTAAAAATTGTGCTACAATTCTGCAAAGAAAATTCCTTGCACTAAACATTCCAAACACTGCAAAATGAATGCCAAGTCAGACTAGTTTTCATGCTCGAGAAAATGGTTTTTACCAGTTCTGGAGAGCAGGGGATTATGATGTTCGATCCACTCAAAAGAAAACTATAACAGGTGGAACGGACCATGTTTGTGTACACTCTAAATATCCAAGGAGAATTCAAAGGTTGCAGTTATTTCCACAATAAAAAACAGAGGAGGAATTGCAGCCAATAGATCGTTTTGTGGTTGAGGAGTATTTGCTTGATGTGCTGCTATACATGAACGGCTGCCAGAAGGAATTTCCTATATACATGATTGGCTTACCAGTCTCATTTCGGTATGAATATCTTATGGCAGAAACAATATTCTCTCAGCCATTTTTGCTCCCTCGACCACCTTTTAAAATGGTTTATTACACTGTGGAGGGCTTCCAGTATAGGAATCTGATTCCTGCCTCTTCATGGATGGATAGAATATCAAAATTTTCTACCTCGTCATTTCCTTTGGTTAGATACATAGGTTGGATGGCATTGGCTTGCTATTCAAAGGAACACCAAAAGAGAGGACTCCTTCTCTCCCAAGATATGCAACAAATGACGAGCTTACTGTTTATTTTCTCAGATGAGCTCACATCTGTCAAAACATTTAAAGGGAAAGGGAATGAAGAATTACAAGAAGCTTCCCTTTTGGAATTCGACAGACGTAAATCTAAGAAACCTATTAAGAAAAGTGATCATTTAGATCAAGTGGATAGTGATGGCTTTGTCCAAGCCCTTTACCCTGAACTGGACATGATCTTTCCAAACTTAAGAAATCAATTTTTCACATATGCAGAAGTTACGCTGGAGGCTGTCTGCTCCCATTTAAAAGCAGTCCCACCTAGTTCTATTCCAGATATACTAAGTTGGTTTCCAGAGTTGTGTTCTAATCCATTCTTAGACATAGATAGAGATCAAAATATAACTACTGATGCCAGTTGTGGCATGCTGAAAGGTGTCATAGCTTCTAATGTCAAGTGCATTATATTGCGGATACTAGAAGTAATTGTTTTGGAACATATGGAAGTTATTATGCCTGAGATACCAAGGGTGATTCAGGTGTTGCTGTCTTTGTGTAGCAGTTCCTATTGTGACGTGCCTTTGTTGGATTCTATATTAAGCACTTTAAAGCCTCTGATTTCTCATGTTGTTGCAACAGCAGCTACTTCAGAGCAATTGTTAGAGGATGACCTATCCATGATGAATTTTGAATCTTTATGCTTTGATGCTCTTATAAATGAGCTGAAGTCGGGACCTGAGCGTAAGAACAATAACATTCCACAAGAAGGTCTTTGTTGGCTGTAACTTCCTGGCCCAAGACACTTTAAGAGAACTAGGTGTTCCATCCATGAATGAACATCCTTCAGGTTTTAAGAAATATTCATCTACATTTGTTTGCAGTGACCAGTCAGTAACGTGGCAAATTTCTGAGAGAGATGAGCAAAAATTTGATCAATGTGAAGTTGATAGACAAGAAGACAGATGCCAGCTAGGAGATTATTCACAGATCAGGGATCATGCCAATGGAGCTGAAGATGGGATTAATGGACATGGCGCTAACCGAGGTGTCAGTAGTACTTTAAAGTACTTTTCATGTATTTTTGATATGGAAGAATTCACCAAGGATTTGCAGGCACTGATTTTTACACAAATTCCAACACTCGAGCTTTGCTGGAAATTTCATCCTCAAATGGTATCTAAATTGTCTCAAACAGCAGAAGCCTGTTTGTTTTACTCGGGATCCATGGTGCGCAGATACCAGTTTTTTTTTATTCAAGCAAAGTGGCTACAAGAGATGAAGCTAATTTGTTTGTCTCTGAAAGTGAGAAAAACTCAATTGTTTGGCAACATTCTCTTGAAGGTCTTGCTCAGGCTGTTTTGACCTTAGAACAGAACCATTGTTGGCAAGTGGCTGCTGTGATGCTTGACTATATTTTGTCTTTGCCACCTTCATTTAGTTTGGATGCTATATTGAGCTCTATCTGTTCTACACTTAAGTATTTTAGCTGCCACGCACCAAGAATTACATGGCGTTTGCAGACAGGAAAATGGTTATTGAAGTTGTTTGAAAGGGAATCTTTGGATTTTTCAAGTTCTGCATCTTCTTCTTTGGTTGAGTTGTTTTGTACGATGCTTGAACATTCTAAACCAGAGCAAAGATGTATTTCCCTTCAGCATCTAGGTAGAGTTGTTAAATTTTACTCACAAGCAGAAAATGGCACCATGGTTTTTCAATATCAACAAAGTCTGAAGATGTATGAGGCAGTAGAAACAGAATTCTGCTCTATTTTTCCTGTTTTGAGTGATTGAAGTCAAATGCAGACCACGAGATGATGGAGAGGAATTTTTGAAAAAAAAAAGAGGTTTTTGTTAATAAGATACCCATATACAAAAACCTCTCTTAGTTTTGCAACATCTATCAAGGTGTGAAATATTAAGTTTAATCTTTGCAGCCTATTTTTCAAGGATTTTAAATATTTAATATTTTCCTGTTTTAGTGTTCATTTTGCAGGGCATATTCTTCTTGATTGGAGATGAATTTTTAAAAACCAAGAGAGTTTTTTTTCCATAACGGACCCATTCACAAAAACCTCTCTCCGTTTTTACACAGGTGTCAGGTATTGAGAGACGTGGAAGCTTCTTTGACACCTATTTTCCCAGAAATTCGCCATATTTGCCAGGAATCCGATTTGCTATTTTTAGTCAATTAGTTGAATTAGTTAGTTAATGTAACTGCTGGGTAGTTTCAATTTCGACCTAAGAAGGGGAGATATAACTATTTCTTTGTAATTATAAAAGAGGGACAAAGGGACTGAAGAAAGGTTCTGATTTTTGGGAGCATCAGGAGGTTTACAAGACTGTCTTGTCTGCAAACTTGTTCAGAGATAAGTACTGAGACTCTTATAACCATTTGCTGATAAAATAATGAGATATATGACTTTTTCCCCTTCAGTTTTTCTATGTTGGCTTTGTTATTGAACTTGTTTAGTTTCTTAAATGATAAATTCATTGCTAGTTAATGTGTATTTTCTGGTAATGCTTATCCTTTATGTATGAACCTCAGCATAGTCTTTCTGCTGGATCTTATGTGATATGTTATGCATCTTTATCAGTTTCTGTTTATGATTTAGTTGTTACTTTTCTTTTGAATGTATTCCTTGACTGTTCTTGAAGCTTACAACCATTTAAATCATACCAAAAACCCTAAACTTTGCTTTATTTGTTGAGTTTTACTCTTGAGATTGTGTTGGCTTGTTTCTCTAGCCTTAGAAACAATTTCTGGCACAAACATGATGTTTTCAACCTTTGGTTTTGGAGAAGAATTATCTGGTTTTAGATCTTTTGCGCAGAGCTAATATATGTGACAGTTGGTGCATAAATCTCATCTTTTGTTTTACTGTCATGTATGTTGCGATCTATCTTATTATGATGCTGTAACGATCTAGATATGATATGATGTTGTGAGTTGTTAATATGTTGCAGTGGTTTGCTTTATTTCTGCTAAACTGATGTTGATGCGATCTATTTTAAGTCTGTAATATTGATGTTGCATTATGAGGTTGGATAGTTTATATGCTGATGCGGTGACAAACATATGATGCACTCTATAGTCACAGAAATGAGTTAGTGTCAATTGCATATTCCTGGATCTCTTAGTCATGTTGTTTTCTCATCGGATACTTGTATCCTCCATCCTCACTGTCGAAAACTCGGTTGTGACAACTCTCCCTTGAACATCTCGGGTGAGACTTCGTCTGCTCTACAGATGTTGCTGGGCATGGTAAAACCTTTTTGGCTTGGTGCTCAAGGAGATCGCGCTGGTCGAGCATCGACAGAGTGAGAACCCCTATCGATGAAGCTTTGTTGGTGGGTGTTCACCAACAAATGGTTATGTTGCTGGGACTGAGTCACAATTAAGAGGAGGATATGTTTTGGCATCCAACTCGACCGGAGATTGAAGGGTGGATTGAGAAAAAAGTTGCGGGAGTTTGTTGAAGCTGAAAATCAGAATTTGAAGTTGTCAACGGGCCACTATTTGGATAGGTATATCCACGACGGTCCTCACGAATGGTTCTTTTGTGAATTTCTTGTCCTCTTGCATGAATGGCTGGCAAAGTTCACTAAGAAGAAGACAAATTTCCAAGGAGGAGAGCTGACATCCTGGACCTCGGAGCTGATCCAGGAATTAGAAGAAACCAACAATAAGGCATCACAGGCAGTTGAAGTGTGGTTGGATAGTATCTTAGACTGATACATCACCGAGTTTGCAGTCGAGACCAATAAGTCATTTAGCGAAGCGGAAAGGGAGTTCTTTAGTGGACCATGAGGAATATTCTTGATGTCGCTGCAGCTGTGCATTAAGAAGCTGGTCTGCGAAAAAAGTATCCTGAAGATGGTCCAAGAGTAGTGGAACTCTGGTGTGTGGAGGATGTTGGCACCGCGGCGAAAGGGGGGAGATGCATGAAAAGGTAAGGAGTAGATGGGCATGAGTTTCGGTGAGAATGTGAAGGTCGCTGAGGAAACAAGTGGTTGTACAAGGGGAGGAGTAAGGTTTCAAGAGAAGAGGTAGAGGACGAGAGAAGGTCCTGTTGCGATCGAAGTGCGATGCCATGAAGAAAAGCCACACGGGACAAAGCAACCTTTTTGTGAGGACAAGGACGACCAGGCCCAGGTTACACCCAGAAGGAAAACAAGATTGAACCCCAACAGTAATGTGCCCACACCTCCGCGCACTACTCCACCACAAGGAAAAAATACACACTCCGTGTCGACTTGCTCAACGTGTCAGCAACAGTCTAGTAATAGAGAACCAACAGGAGGAAGAAGGACCAGAATGGCGAGTGATGAAATGAAGTTATTGATATTCAATGGAAATGGCACTGATGATCCAGAGCAGTACTGGTTCTTATGTCAGGCAATCTGGACTATCCGACAAATTGTCGATGCTGATGTCAAGAAAAGTCAGCTGGCCACTACTTTGAGGGGCCGTGCGCTGGAATGGTTCATGATATTCATGTGGATTCCTCAAGGAGGTACTGTGAAAACATTGGATGAAATCCAAACGGGGTTATTTGAAGAATTCAAGAAAAGCCGAAGTCTGAGGCTCAATATATTACTGAATTGAAAGAGATCAAACGGTTCCCCAATGAGACGATTTGGGACTTTGATCAGCGGTTTAAGACATTGATGGCTCATGTCAGTTTTCAGATGAGCAATGTTCAGCACAAGGAATGGTTCATCGATGTGCTTGTCCCGCATAACCGACAGCCATTAATGTAGCAAAAGATTGCGACGCAGAGCGAGGCTCATAAGACCGCGATGAAATTGGAGGCATCACTAGTAGGAGAAAGTGCAGTCAAAATGAACCAGATTCAAACATAGTTGGCCAACTTGATGCTCCAACTGCAAGATATAAAAAAGGCCAAGGAAGATCGTGATGATCTTTGGCGCACCCGATGCCATGCAGGTGGCCATACCAAGGACACATGCCCAACATTATGGAATTATTTGCTGTTTGGACCCCCGAACCTGTTGAGTTGTGCTGGTATACCATGGTGTCGCATATGTCAAGTCTATGGGCATTGACATGAGAATTGAGAATACATGCAGAAGATGGTTACAAACATTGAAAACCTGTATTGCACATTTTGTCAATCAATGGGACATGATGACAAAAATTGTTGAGCTTATGATTTGCTCCAGGAAAGAACATATGATTCATATTTTGTGAAAGGTGAGGACCCCCAGACAATGCAAGCACATCCACAAGTAGTGCAACCAACAACACAAGTGCCGTATACACCACCACCTCCATTGCAGTTTGTCCCCATGCAACCATAACAATAGTTTACAGTGTAGCCGCAGTTTGCACCTCAACCATAGATGGTGGTACAACCATAGTATAACCAGGCGCTGCGACTAAAGTATAATTAGCCACAATATGTTCAAGCCGCGCACTATGTCAAACATCAACCAAACCTACCGCAGCAACAGATGGCCCAACTTGCGATTTCAGCAAGGATGAGTCCGAGGAGGATTCCGTGGAGGGTTCAGAGGTTGAGGTCATGAATCGATCCAGTGTTACACCTGTGGGGTATTTGGGAATTATCAGAGGGAGTGCCCTCATGCATAGTGTACATACTATGCAACCAACAATCATAATGTCAAAAAGTGTCCTCAGTTGATTGCAAAATGGCAGGCTGGCAACATTCCCCAGTTGCAGAACATGCAGAATCAGAATCATCCTATGTTCCATGCACAGAACCAGCCCATGATGCAGGGTTAGATCCCACCGCAGACTCAGACTTAGAACCCACCCTAGGCTCAGAACCTACTGATGAATCAGAACCCACCGGTGACTCAAGCTCAGAACCCGAATCAAGGACCGACGGTTGCAACAATTCATGCTGAACCGTGAATGAAGGATGTCGACGTTGGGATTGTCACTCGTGCTGGTGCGACAACTGGAGACGATGGAACACATCAACAATTTCAGCTCGCTGGCAAGAAAAAAGTAGCATTTTACATTGCGAAGGAGAAAGACACCTTGTTTGAAGCAAAGCATGCAATCGAAAGAAATCCGGGTAAGTTAGCAATTGTTGACATGCCATCTGCTTTTGACCCATCTGTAGAAGGAGTTCCATTGCAACAGCATGGTGCCTTACGACAGTTCTTTGAAAGTTGTCTATCACTGGCAAGGGACTTTGATGCCCTTGTCGAGCTTGAGGCATTTTTGTATCGGCCGAATAAGGCAGTGAAAGATTCTACAGTAAACTCTTTGCAAAAGCGGAAGACAGGCAAGGAGATGAGGATGAATATCCAGATCAGATTTTATGAGGTTGATTCTGTTATTTTGGATCTCGGATCAGACGTAAACATCCTGACCAAGGAAACTTGGCAGATAATGGGAAATCCGACTCTGGGATGGTTGCTAGTACAGTTGCGACTAGCGAACCAGGGTAAGGTGCAACCCATCAGTCGCGTCTCTAATCTGGTTATCGACATCGAAGGTATGAGAATGCATGATGACTTCGATGTGATAGAAGTAGTTGAAGATTGTGGCGCCTATCTCACTCTGCTATGGATTGGATGGTCTAATGATAGCATGGTAGTTATCAACTTTAAGAAATGAGTTATGACATTTGAAAACCAAGATGTTAGGGTCATTGCTCCTATGGACCCTCAGGAAGGTCGTTGGTATATTGAACTTGTAAGGGATGGAGTTGGTAGGAGTTGGGACCATGCTTATAATATTTTTGAGGATTATATTCACCCGACTGTTGATGGTGAACTTGGATGGTGTAGTGCTACTTCTGCATCCTGTAACTCTGAAGATACTCTAGAAAATTGGTAGAATCGATTGCACGAAGCATCATTCAGGAAGTGTGGGTTGATTACACAGTCTCTCCGCCGCGTAGCCACCGAGACTGTCACGTTGCCTGTTTATGAAGGACTGCTAGGACTATCAAAGTTCCTCCAAGAATTTGAAGAGAAATTTTTTGAACCACAAAGGATATTGGCCCTAGAGGTTGCGCTGAAGGCTACCTCGAGTCGATGGTGGGTGACACATAAAACAATGATCCATGACTGGGAACAGTGCTAGAGACTGATGATGGTGCGCTTCGGTGATTCAAAGGTCTACCATGCAGGGAGATACGATGGACAACCTGACCCTGCTACTCATTTGATTGAGTGTTAGACTTTGTGGGCGTCACGGCCTAGAGATGAAGGGGTCCATGCTTTTTTCCATACTCTGGAAGAGATGCCAAGGTCCTGTTATGTAGCGGTAGAGTTGCGCAGAACCATCTCCACGTGGGAGGAGTTGTCTGTTTGCTTTGTGTAGACATTTAGTTTCCAAGATACCGACACAGAGGTATGTAATGCTTTGCAAATCATCTGCGAGGTTGTGCTAAAGGTCATCCCTGTTGCTTATCCGGTTTATCCACATGCGCATTGCTCCATCCAATCCTTGATGACCTGCTACAATTTGTCCAGGGAACCCAAAGATGATGATGAGTTGCAGAATGTTAATATTCTAGAGTTTGAAGGAAGTCGCGATGTTGCAGCCCCAGACATCTCGGTGGATTCAATGAGTCAGCTGTTGAAGATCCAGAAAGTAAATATTGGGTCGAAATATAACCCCAAATTTGTTAATGTCAGGGACTACTGGGACAAGGAGACCATGGCCAGGGTCACGGACCTGCTACATGAATTCCAGGACCTTTTCTCGACACAGTTTTTGGAGATGAAGGGGATTTTTGGAGGCTTGGGTGAAATGAAAATTTTGTTGAAACCAAATGCCAAACCTGTACAACAGAGGCCATATTGATTGAAACTACGATACAAGGACCGAGTGAAGGATAAGATCGACCAGATGCTCGATGTTGGGATCATTGAGCCTGTAAAAGAATCCAAGTGGATAAGTCCGATGGTGGTCCAAGATAAAAAGATGGGAGAAATCTGCATTTGCATTGATTTAAGGAAGTTGAATGATGCATGTGTACATGATTCGTTCCTGACCCCTTTTATAGATGAAGTGCTTGAAGGTGTAGGCGGACAAGAAAGGTACTCCTTCATGGATGGATTTTCAGGATACCACCAGATCCGAATTATGACAGAGAATCGCCACAAGACCACATTTGTCACGGAGTGGGGATGTTTTCAATATACAGTCATGCCGTTTGGGAGGAAGAATGCACTAACTGTATTCTCTTGCGTAGTTGTCACTGTATTTAAAGATTTTATTCAAAAGTTCTTGTAGTTGTATATGGATGATTAGACTGTCTATGGACTAATTAGGGACCATCTTGACAACCTACGACTGATGATGGAAAGGTGTCAACAACATCAGATCGCCTTAAACTCTAAAAAGTGTATTTTTTGTGCACAATTTGGAATGCTACTTGGGCACATAGTCTGCAAAGAAGGTCTATTGGTCGATCTGGCAAAGATCGAACTAATCCTCAGCTTACCACCACTAATGAATGTCAAGATGCTTCGGGCCACACTGGAGCATACCGGATATTATCGCAAGTTTATCAAAGGATACGCTGTGATTACTGCCCCCATGGAGAAACTACTAAAGAAGGATTCAACTTATGAATGGACTCAGGAATGTCAAGGAAGTTTTGACACCTTGTAAGCAAAGATGGCCTCTACGCCAATACTAGTTTTTCCTAATTGGAATAAAGAGTTCCATGTGCACATCAATGCTTCTTCTATCGCGCCGGGGGTTGTTTTTGCACAACCAGGTGAGGGCGACCTGGATCACCCAATAGCATATGCCAGTAGGAAGTTGTCATTTGCTGAATGAAATTATACAACAACAGAAAGGGAAGGCCTAGCGATGGTTTATGCTTTGCAAAATTTCAGGCACTATTTGTTGGGCGGAAACTTTAAGATGTTCACTAATCATTCTACTCTGCAATACCTGGTCAATAAGCCTGTGTTGGGGGGAAGATCTATTTATGGATGTTACTCTTCTAGGAGTTTGATTTTGAAATAATTGTAAAGGCAGGACGATTGAATGCTGGTCCAGATCATCTGGCTCATGTTAATAATGGTGAAGAACCAACCAATATTGTTGATGGTTTTCCAGATGCCCAATTGTTCCATGTTGACATCGTAGATGATCACTATGCACCAATTATTCAGTTCTTGGCCACTGGTGTCACCCCAGAGGACATGTCAGTTATCCAAAATAAGCAGCTGGTTGTGAAGGTTTTGATTTTCAACTAATCGCAGGAGGCCACTATGGAGGACGGGCTACTGCACGAAAGGTGTTGCGCGTCGGGCTATGGTGGCTTACAGTGCATAATGATGTCGCATACTACACAAGGAGCTGTGATGTCTGCCAGTGTGTCGGTAAACCATCACAGCGTGATGAGATGTCGCTGGTACCGTAGGTGACTCTACAACCATTTGATAAATGGGCTGTGGATTTCATGGGTCCTATTAATCCACTAGGGAAGAAAACTAGTGCGTGATACATTATTACTGCAACTGATTATCTGACTAGGTGGGTAGAAGCCACGCCAGTAGTAGATTGTACTACTGTGACAGTAGCAAGGTTCATTTTTGAAAACATCGTGACATGGTTTGGGTGTCCTAGGATCCTGATGAGTGACCAGGGCAGTCACTTTGTCAACTGGATTGTGAAAGCGCTAACTAAGGAATTGCAGGTGCAACACAAGAGGAGTACACCATATCATCCATAGGCAAACGACACTGTCAAAGCATTCAACAAAATCTTGGAAACAACGCTAACTAAGGTACGTAATGCTAACCGCAATGACTGGGACCTGAATATTCCCGTAGTGCTATGGGCCTATCGCACTACTTGAAAATGACTCGCCAGCTAGACACCATTTAAGCTGGTCTATGGGAAAGAGGAAGTCATGCCCATGGAGTATATTGTTCCTAGTTTGTGCATTGCCGCGGCGACAGGCATGGATGATTCAGAAGCATTAGAAGAGCGAATTGCACAGTTGATCCAGCTTGAAGAAGATGCTTTATTGCTGGCTTCCACCAACAGGTAACGAAGGATCGACAGAAGGCGTGGCATGATCACCACATTAAGAAAAAATAGTTTGCAGAAGGTGATATGGTGCTATTATACGATAATAAGTTCATCAAGCATCTCGACAAGTTACAAATGCACTGGTTAGTTCCGTATCTTGTTCATTCTATTACTTCTGGAGGTGCAGTTTAGTTACAACAATTAGATGGTGTAGTATTGCCGACGCTTATCAATGGGAGTCGCTTGAAGCCCTTTAGGATGGGGCAAGAGCTGCGCACTGCTTGAAGCACTGTGAAAAAAAATGAAGATTTTGTTTCAGAATAGCAAGGTGAGCCTAGGGGAAGAGGCTGCGCAAGGTTAGAGTGTGTAGCGATGACTGGTCGACCACTTGCGACAGTTGCAGGGTTGTGGGTTGGTCAAATCAAGTACTAAATGCAGGTAGTTAAAGCAGTTGGCTAGCAGTGCTTGTTGAAGCGATGCACATTAATGGTTGATCCGACTGTTAGAGGAGTAGGATTACCAATAGATTTGGCGTCATTAATAACAGATTTAGTAATAATAGTGATGATAGATTTGGCAATGATGAGTTTGATTTGGAAGTGGCTATAAAAATCATCCAGGATGGCATTGTTCAGTCGAGCGAGTAGTGTGTTAAAACAGAGTGTGAATTGTGCAGTGGGTTGTGAGCTGTTGAGTGAGTTGCAGCGTTGAAGGTTAAAGTTGTCGAGTGCATTTTCAGGGTTTGGGCATGAGGCATGCTGAGTGACCTTAACGCCATTGTTTTCATGGGGGGACGCTTTGGTTGAATACGTTGATCCCTGTTACAGTCGATTTAATCGCAAGCATCATAGGCTTGTCGAAGGTCAGGGAAGATTTGACGCAGTATATCCGTGGGAGGGATATAGATAAAAAGATTGCCGAGTAGCTGAAGGAGCACTTTAGCTTACAACGTGATGGCCGTGCTTATCAAATCGATAGCTTTAAATCGCAAGTAGTGCACATGAACGCACAGATTCTGGCAGGTAAGCTTGTTAGAGGCAATCGACCGGTCCCATGTAACTCAGGTGTTGTTGCATGCGCCCAAAAGTGTGTTGAGGGGGTGCAAATGAATTGGTCTCTATTTTCGCTGAACCAGTTTCTAGAAGATGTGATTGCTACTCAGACTGGAAGGCCTTTTTCATATAGTTAGCTGTTGATCCTTATTGCATTAGTTTCCTGGATGGAATCGGAAGAGTATCAACCAATGACCGTTGAGGTAGCCAAGGTGTGCCGAGGTGCAATATATTAGAAGTTATGGTGGGTCAAAGAGCCCAGTCGACAGGAGAACTGTACCATTCATTTTTTGGCTTATTGGGAAGCACTGTAGGCTGCATCCATCGCTATTCCACGAGTAACTCCTTATGCAATGACCAAGTATCAATGACTTATTCGGTTCACCATCGGGACCCACTCTATCTACATTTAGGCGGAGCGGGATCCCGACTGATAGTGGCTACCTTTGGCGTACAAAGTCACAATGGAAGAGTTAGATGCTATTATTCAAGAGTGGCCGATAAAATGGAACAACCCGATGAGTCAAGAGGAATTGTCTAAGGAGCCGCCCCCTGATGCCCCTGAAGAACCTGCCTAGAAAGAGCTAAGCTTATTTCATGACTCTGACAATGAGTCGTCGACGGACCCTGAAGATGCAGTACAATGCATGTGGGAGGAGACTTGCACCAAATGGCACCAAGAGTATGATGCAGGAAGTGGGATTCGGTTGGGGATGGAGGACTAACTGCAGTGGCTCATCAAAGTGGTCAGTGACTCTTCTGAGGCTGTGACGTAGGCGATCTATGAATCAAACCATGCAGAATTCGGTGCGGTAAGAGATAAATCAAATTCCATTTTTGACATTGTTTCCAGGTAAACATCTGCAAGACATATGATGCAGGACATCTCGTTGATCAGCATTGAGCCCCAGGCAAGGAACGTGCAAGTTCCCCCAACTACGATCGACGCAGGAAATGAGGAAGTACACCAGTTGCTGCGACCGATCCAAAGTGTGTCTATGGATCTGAACAAATTATCTTCTACGACGTTAGTGGAACTGCAGCACGTTGCCGCCCTGGAATTGGTGGACCGGTAGAGAGAACTGATTGAGGGCTATGTCCAATCACAGAGCACAGTTGAGAAGCTGCAGAAAGAGGCAGATAAGCTGCATCAAGTCCGAGTGCAGCTGGTAGAAGAAAAAGTGAGAGAGATCGATGCCTTGAAGGCGACGCAGGCTGAGATGCAGTGAAAGGCTGTCGAAGAGATTACTGAACTGAAAAAGGTGCAAGACCGCCTGATCGTTGAACAAGCGCAAATGTGTGCTATGTGCGATGAAGTCGAGCAAGCTATTTCTGAAGCCTGCCAGCACATTTTTGAGAACACAATCGTGCTCACCCTAGTAAAAAAGGCCAAGCAATTGGGGCAAACTATTGTTCAGCTTCAGGATACCAACCTGATGCTCAATGCCCTGGTATAACCTACGACACTGCTGGAGTAGGTTGCGGAAAGGAGGGCCTCCATTGACGAAATCACAACTCAATTCAAAAGCATGGAGCAAGAGGCCAAGACCATTATGGAGGTGACAACGCAGTTTTTGCAAAGCGTTGTCCAGGACGAGCAGCTTGATTAGCCGACTGTGCAAGTACAAGAAGCCGAAGGTCAACTGATGACATTGAAGACATCACTGAGGGCCATGCCATTGATATTACAGATCACATGGGTCGAGGAACTAAAGGAACTACAACAGAGAGCTGCCTGTGCACAGGAATGCCAACAAAAGAACTACGCTTAGCTTGATGAATTTCAAGAAATCGGTGGACATTTGGTGGTTAAAGTAGTCACCACGTTGTAGGCGGTACAATAGAATTGACATGTGGTTGACGACAAGGCCATAGAAGAGCACCGAGTATAGTAGGATTTGACTAATTGTCAGAGTATTGCCAACAAAGTCCAGCTTCAGGTTTGTGAGATCGCACAACAATTTGAAGATTTTAAAGCACAAACATCGGCATACACCCTGTCAACCTAACGTGGCTCGGGGATGAGCCATAAGACTATGTTGGGGGCCTGTTGGCAGGGGTTTTGGTAAGTGAGTTGCGTAGAGTCGCGGCAGTTGCGCAAGCTCACACGGTACCGCGCAAGGCCAGATTAGCGCGATGGGTGAAAAAATAACTGTTTTGAATATTTTATATATTATTTGACCAAGTTTGTTGCAATAGGTCATTAGAGGTTATAAGTTAGTTAGAAGTGGACCTTCAATGTAATGGCGCATGCCTATTTATAGATCTAGTTTTGCAATTAAATAGGAGACGTTGAAGAGAGAACTAAAGCTAGAGAGATCTTTATTCTATGAGTATCACATGAGATATAGTGCGATCTGAATCTTAGAGAATTTCCTGTTGTATCTGTGACCTATCTGGGTTGCGTTTTTGATGTATTTAGCCTCTGGTTTTGAAGAACAATTGTCTGGTTTTGGATCTTTTGCGCAGAGCTAATATATGTTACAGTTGGTGCATAAATCTCATATTTTGTTTTACTGTTCTGTCAGTTGTGATATATCTTGTTATGATGCTGTAACGATCTAGATCTGATATGATGCTGTGAGTTGTTAAGATGTTGCTGTGGTTTACTTTATTTTTGCTATACTAATGTTGATGCGATCTATTTTAAGTCTGTAATATTGATGTTGCATTATGAGGTTGGATAGTTTATATGTTGATGCGGTGACAAATATATGATGCACTCTATAGTCATGGAAATGAGTTAGTGTCAATTGCATACTCCATCCTCATTGTCAGAAACTTGGTTCCGACAGCTCTCCCTTGAACATCTCAGGTGAGACTTCATCTGCTCTACGGATGTTGCTGGGTAGGGTAAAACCTATCCAGGCCGGTGCTGAGGGAGATCGTGCTGGTCGAGCGTCGGCATAGTGAGAACCCCTGTCGACAAAGCTTTGTTGGTGGGTGTTCGCCAACAATAGTGTATCACTTCGATGTCTCTATATTAAGAGAACTTGTGTACAAAAAATAGTGTTACTAGAAGAATTTTATATATTCAAATGTTTACATTGATCTATTTTTACGAACTTAAAAATAAAACGAATTACCTATATTAGGAATTTAAATTCTTTCCTTTATGAATGAAGTAAAACAAAAGAAAATTATTTTATCAAATTCTCTTCAAAGTGAATCATGGATAATACATATAAAACTCCACTTTCGTGAAGGATTCGCTGTAGCTTGGTATGTGCAAGTTCAGATACAATAATAGTTGAGGAATCCAAAACAATCCATACCTTTGAAAACCAACCTTAGTATTCCTTTATTAACAAAGGAAGGAGAGAACATCATAGTACAATGTCGATTGCAATGTGTTTTTTTAATTAATCGTTTGTACAAATGGCATATTATATTTATCTGGCCTTTTAACTCAAGTCTTTTGGAACAAAATGTCACAATTTCAATTACACAATTGATGCAACATGTTAACCTTGAAAAATTTTGTATGTTGCATTATATGTGGCCTGACACTAACCTCTGGAAATGATTATATGTTCCATCTTTTGTTTGTTTCCTAAGTTTATCACTCATTGTATGCCAAATACATAATGTCAACACATTTACTATTGAGTTGTGTGTGCCACTATTAGTAGTTTGTTTTATTCCACACTTGATTTTCAAAGTGCATGATCAACGAAAAACATGGTTAAATGAGTATATTGTTTTCTTTTAATCGAAAATTAATCTCCTTAATAAAAATACATAAAACATCTTTTAATTGAAAACTAGAATGTCACAATTTCAATTACACCATTTACGCAACATGTTAACCTTTCAAGATTTTGTATGTTGCATTACATGTGGCCTCATTTCAGAAGTGATTCTAGGTTCCATGTTTTGCTTCTTTCAAATGTTTATTACTTAATATACTTCAAATGCATAATGTTGACACTTGTTATTTTTATTTGAAAATTAAATTCCTTAATATGTACATACATATACTTGTATCTATATACATATATACATATACATACATACATATACACATATACATATACATATACATATTAATTGAGAATTAAATTCTTTAATAAAAAAATTATTATTGAAAGGTATTTTTTTAATAAAACTTGATATTTGAATAGTTATTGTTTAGCATAAAAAACTAAACAAAACATAAAAACAAAATATTAGTTGAAAGGGCAAGGATGAAATGAACTATCCCTTCAAATTTTCCCGACTCTACCAATTTTTCCTGCAGAGATGAAATGAACTCCGTCATGTTGGTCTGTAGAGTCTCCGCCGCACTAGTATGGAGCTTTTACAGTGGTTTGGTGGAAGGGAGTTGTGGTTGACATAAATCCTGAGGGGAATCATCGTTTTGAGAAGGGGGAGGGAAGCAGGCACAGAGGGAGGCCAAGGGTATGCAGAGCAGAGAAAACGGCTAGGGCTTCATTTTATTATTTTTACTCTTCATGTCTTGTACTTCTTTTGTTGCATCCGTCTTCAGGACTCAATAGTAACAGGTTTTCACTTCTCATTGACTGATCAATTTGTCCCCTGCACCACCGATATGAAAAATTATTTTATCATAGAATCGATCCGAGAAGGCTTGGTGGTATCAAGGTGGTATCAATAATGGTTTCTAAATTTGGTGGTGTAGGATCGTCAGACAATAAGTGGAATGGTTAAACCTGAAACATAGAGCACAGAGACTGGTTGATGACTCTTTCAAGGATTTTTCACAAGCTCCCAGTATGGTGAAAGTTAAATTTACAGAACAAAATTGGTTGGGAGGAGCTATGTTGGGAGACTTATTCAGAAAATGGATAGTGCCCAAACACCATCTTGAGCCATCTCTTTAATCTTGCCTTGTGTACTTCCAGGAATTGGGTCAAACTCAAAAGTTCATGGCGACCCCTTGCATAAGAAGAAAATTATGTTCCAATAGAAGAACGACGACTCTAAGAGGTAAACAGTGCAAAATTTGCTTGATCTTCAGTATTTTCTATCATGTGTCTTATTGATGTGTTCAAGGAAATACTTTATTGTATCTATTTCTTTTTAAAAATAAATGAAATATTTTATTATGGTATCTTTGGAAACCATTTTGATTGATTGGATTTCACACAACCCAACCTGGCATTGTTTTCACTTCGATTAAGTAAATCTCTTTTTTCTGCCAGCTTCTAGTAAAAGATCATTTAGAGTATGGATTGGACTTGAAAGGCCTCTATTGTTATCTCAACAACCTATCCCACTTACAAACCCATTTCCTCCAAAAACAACGACAAATGGATTTTGGTAACCCTATATCTTCGTAAGGGAGAAATCAGGGTGCCCCTTTGCAATGGGACAGCCTGGTATGACCATTGTTTCTCTTGGAAAGTATAAAGCAACGGGAAGGAATTTTAGAGGGACTAAGCCTCAATTCTTTCGCTTCATCTTTTCATATCAAGAGACTGTAAGATAAGATTTGGAATTGAGCGTATTCTATTTGACATATTAGAGGAGGACCAATTATATTAGATGACTAAGTAGGCTCATATCCTTGTTGCTTTGTAGAAATGCACATTCAATTCCTTTGAAGACATGTGTCATTATTATTCTCATAGAGGGCCTTAACGATCATAGTACATGTCCAAAATCCTAATACATAGGGTCAAGAGTACTAAATATTAATGTAGATGCAACACAGGGTTTGATTTGCACATTTAATTCCTTGAAAGACATGTGTCATTATTGATTCTCATAAAGGGCCTTAATAATCACAGTATGGGTCCAAAACTCCTAATACATAGGGTCAAGAGTATTAAATATCAATGTAGATTTATCACATGGTTTGATTTGGGGAATTCCATTGATGGCTCTGTTCTCTGAGTTGGCTACCCAAGTAAAAATTTGATAAAAGTCCTAGTTACAATTGGTAAGTTGTGATTTTACTTTTGGTCAGTAATTTAAAAAATATGTATATATATTGTATGAGCATTTTTCTTCCTTAATTATAAATTGGAAACTTTGATGAAGAATTTGAAAAATATGTCAAAACTTCACAACATTGCACTTGCAACAGAAATGCATGCTAGTAAAAGATAACTTTGTAGATTTTCTTTGAAGATAAACATTATAACTAAATTTTTTTAGCTTACTAACCTACAAATCTTGGAGAACATTTATTTGGCTTAATCATATTTGCTATGATTATGTCTCTAGATTTAACAATGAATATATATACATCAAAATCTTATAATCACCAAATGAGCCCTGAATTGAGAAGTATTGCGGGATATGCTTGAGCTGTCTATTTTATACGTTAAAGGACCACCAAAATGTCAAAACCAAATATATTAAGTACCGATTTCCATTTAGTTGTTTTAGAGAATGCTAATTTGGCTTGAAAAACTTGAGCTTTAAACCACTGTCAACCATGCTCCATGCTCCATACTCCACCAATTGAAAATTCCAGACTGAAAAGAATCCCAAGTATATCAAGACCCCACTTCAAGTACCAACCTAAGGTATATTTTTTAGGCTTCTTGTTACAAACCCACATAAAACAAGGGTATGCAAAAGTCACTGACAGAGTCAAACCTATCAGCAAACCTGCTAATTAGATGGAAAGAAAGGGAAGTGCAACCCCAATGAATAAATAATTGAAGTCATAGAACACACGAAATCTAGCATGAACCCAAGGAGTGCACGACTTATCGGTCTGGCTGGTATAACCTGCTTCAAGGCTGTCAAAGACTGGCATAGAATAAATTTGAAAGATGCTAAGACAATTGAAGACTACCAAAAGGAAAGTTATTGCCAAAACACCCCTCACAATATCTTCATTGTTAAAGGCATACAAAGCATTCAAAATTCCTCCAGTAGGCATATGCAACAAGATTCAGAGAATGAATTTAGCATGTGGTCCCAAAGAGGCATTCTAAGTTTGTTGGTGTCGGTGGATTGGAAAACTCAAGTTAAAACATGCCTAACCAGTGGTAAAAGTGAAGAAGTTAGATTAATATTACTGACAAAATACGGGGGGCATTGGGTTACAATTCTTAAGGGGACTCTTGTTAAAATTGTTGTGCCATATAGATATTCAAACAACGAGTCCAAGAATTATTATTGTAGTAAAAGGAGAATGAAGATACACACTGAACAAATCAAACCACACAGGAAACAAATGAGTATAGCTAATATAATTACAGTATCATTGTCATTAATTAAACCCGGTGTTACAATAGTTTACATAGGAAAATAATTCGAATCAATTAGGGATGAATGTGAATCTCCCCACTGGATGTGACTGTACCTAACTGACTAGCTAACTCAAGATGTCTCAATCAATATCGAAGTCCAAATAGCTAACTCTAGATGTATAAACAACTCATACAATCAGTAATAAATAGTTAACTAAGTCTAACTGAAATGGTAGGTGAGAAAAGGCACCTAATCGACATGCAGCCATGCATAACTAGCACTAACTGAACTGATTGTGATCTAACTGAATGTATCTGGAAACTAACTAAGCTTAACTAGTTCCAACTCCAACTGATTGAAGGAGGTCGGTGTCGGGACTCCCAGTGGCTCCTAAAATGTAGGGATTGATATAGGAGGCACCTAAACTAATGCATGCAAGTGCAGTTAGTGTCATTTAGCCTCTAGCAGTGTTCCCCACACTCTAGTAACTGGTACATGTGGCCCCATTTGGATAAGTGGACCCAATGGTACTAGTGGACCCAATTAATTAATAAAGACTCATAAGTTAGGCTAAATAATCTAATCGTCAGTATGGTCAAGGGAGGATTACTAATCCTAACAACTCTTAACAATAAAAAAATACTATTTTGCATGAGAGAGAAAGGCCAATGATAGTAACATGCCCAACGAAAGTAGAGAAATGGAATTGTCAAGCAGAGTAGATTATGCAAATAGAGTAGAGTTAGATGAGAGGAATCTTATGTGTATGGTGTGATAAAGTAGGTGCATTCATCAACTCCTGACCACGATATCATGTCAACAATCCTCAACCTAAACAACACCCGGTTAAAGGAACCATATTTCTCAATTACAAGGAAACAACTTCAATCATGGTTTTCTTAAACCTGGTTGTCTTTTTGTTGTTAATGTAGGGAAGAACAAACTACATACAAGTTAAATATGGCTATAGAAGAGGATCAATTAAGTAACAAATGGAAAATTCCAAAATGATGCATGTTAGAGTAAGTTCATGATACTCCTTAAATTACAATGGTAAAATATTAGGTTCTTTAAGAAAAAATGACATGTACAACAATACGAATGAGACCAACCAATTAACAACAGAATTTTGAATGATGCAGGTTCAAAAGACGCTGAAGGAGGATATATTATTGGAAATTTAGCATGACAAACTAGGAATAAATAAAGCACCAACATGGAATTTACTGCCGTAAAATAATTCAATAAAATATACTAACTCAGGGAATTTACAATTTTAGTCACATACGAGTTTGAGAAGGGAAGTGGTTGGCGCTTAAAAAATATCCGTAAGCCCAGTAACCTCCAATTGCAATGGGAAACAAGCACATGGCCATGAGTACATAAGCAACCTTTTATCCTCCCCACATTGGTACATAGGAAGGTCGCTTGAGACTGGATGGCATAGTGGCCCGTATTCTCAGATACAATTTCCTAGTCAGTCTCATAGGAAAGAAACATCATCTATAAGGTAAGCTATCAAGTTTCAACTTGTAATGTTTTCTAGAATTTATAGACAAAAATACGTAATCAAAAGGAAACACAAGTCTACGCTGCTACAAGAGTACAGTACCTGTATTTCCAGAGCAAGATTATGACCCCTAAAGACAAACACAATAATTCCTAATGAATTCAACACTGAGAATGTTGTTGCAGTGTCCGTCTTGGACTTCAGGTTTTCATAAGATATGCCCAAGGGTCTAGGCTTGCTTACAGACAAACCCCAGACCATAGTGCAGTAGGTAATTGCAGTTATAGCTCCTATAAGTGAGAACCCTACTATGGAGTTAAGATTAGGCAGCTACGACATAACAATGCAGAGGGATACAAAAACCAAATACCATTCCACTGTAGTAAGTGGATTGTATCCACAAGTTGGGCCACAAACAATTTGGAAAAACAACATCATTATCTCTTTACCGATCAATATCAAGGCAGTTGTCGTCCCGGCTGATAGATAAACTGTTGGAAACAGAGTCAACCATACACCAAACCTCTCCCCTGTGAAGTTTAAAAACAAATCACCAGTAATTCACTCCTTCCATCTAGGCCTATTATATCTAGCATTATTACCAATTTTATTTTCTTTTATTGAGTACAAGTTCCTTAACTTTTACTTTTGGTCAGTAATTTATTATCTTTTATTGAGTGCACGTTCCTTAATTTTATTATTTTTTTATTGAACACATGTTCCTTAAGTTCCTATCTAACCCTAGGACCAATTCAGTTTACTTTCAACTTCTCAGTTCTCTTGCATGAGCCAAGGTTTCTGCAATCTATGAACACTGAACTCCTTGCCTTCTAAGCAAAAATTGACTATATATTTAGTTACTAAGCGGGAGTTTCCTTAGTACCAACTACATGGTGTCCACATTTATTGAGCTCTTCACAAATTTTATGTCTCACATAGGATGCAATGATCCAAATGACAATGGATTGCCATTCTTTTCCAAAACCAACAATTGGTTCTATAAAAGTTGACTGAAACAAATCCTTCTCCTAATTCGAATGAAACAACCAGGAGATAGCATACCTAAATCAGAGATATACCATAGAACTAGGGATAATAGATTATAGAACCTAACAGTTTCAGGGATAACAAACTTTTCCAGAGATAGTAGAGCCCAACCACCATGGTTCTAGGGATGATTTGAGTGATGGGTAGAGAGCTAATAGCAAACAATTATTTTTTGACAAAAGTAGTTACTAATTGTATTAAAAAAAGGAGGGGGATGTGGCCTAATCGTCCAACCGAGTTACAAAAAAAGAGATACTAATTAAGAGCCATCCATTCCAATTTACAGTTTTTTCAAAAAATGTTCCTGTCATCCTAAAATATATTAAGCTACTATGAGGATTCAAGCTATGGCTGGTGGATAGCCTGACAAACTGGCCTAATATAAACAAAAACATACAATACATAAAAAATTCAATCACATTTTATAACAATGCAATGAGTGTAGGCTAATATAATGTAAAATGTACTATGCAACTTGATATGGTGGTCGTGAAGGTGCAAAGATTATTATGCTATTTAGTAGACATATATAATTTGTGCTTTCTAATAGAATATATATCGAGCGTGCAGTTGTTGTCTAACCGCGTTTATTCTCTTTTGAATAACTATTATTTTTATCCCCTTTTTTCAAGATTTCTCCCCTTCTAAACTGGATGGAAAAATAAAATCGGCTTCATAAAACAAGTATATAAAAGAGTAAACCAAACCCAAATTTGTCCTACTATAAAGAGTTTGTAATGTATTCTGTTCCATTAGCATTCATGGTGGCTAGGAAAAGTATTTGTATACCAAGATTCAAAAGATCTTTATGCATATACACATCCAAGGATAAACAACTATGCTTTAGCCTTTTCCAAAAGGCCCGCTCCACCTAACCATTACAAGCTTCCCAAAAAATTTGGTAAACAAAATTCTATCGATTGTAATCATCCTAGCTTCTGCTTTTAATAACCCAAAACAGATCTCCCTCGCTCTTATAATACTGAAAATTGGAACTGTAAAATATCTATACACACACACATTCTAGTGCTAACTTACAAAAACTAAATCCATGAGGAATTTTAATCATGTCCAAGCTTCATTAGGTTATCCATTTAGTCGCGAATAAAGTGAAACAACGCTCCTTTTGAATTTTAATTGCATTTTTATTATAATATTTGAGAACATGGTTGATTGAATTGTACAACAGAATCTTGTTTTCTATCTTGCATGCTTCCTAGATCTAGTTTATAGTGTTATTGGATTTAGAGTGTTATTAGAGACTATCAAGGCATTAACATGGCTTGTTACTTTTTGTAGGTCATCGACGACGTTGAAAGGATGGCACAAGGAATAGATTTGGCCAAAAGGCCTCATATTTTTGTAATTTCCAATCCTTATTTTAAGAATTATTATTGAATCTGAGTAAAAATAATCTCTATTAGAAACAACAAAACATATTTAAATAATTTGCCAATGCTCTTAATTACGAGCAAGGATAGTTATTCTTATACAAGCCTCATCTATCCAAGTAAGATAAGTTGATAATGGTTGTCTAATTGAGCCAAGGGACTTGGTAGGCTAGTTAAGAATCTATCTAAAATAGTGTTTCATTGCTTAGATAAATGCTTGAATATTTCATGTACAAGAACAAAAACAAGGAAAACTAGATTATGAAAAAGGTTATATGGCTTTTCAAGAGATTCTATAAAGGGATAAATGTGAGTTGGGGCAATATGTGACTTCAATTTGATATGTATGATGCTTGGCAATTGATAAAATAGACATTCATAATGTTCCTCAAAAGCTAGAAATCACTCTTCCTTAGAATATTGCAACAAATTTTTGGAATTATGTTGAATTCCTCCCTTACTGGATTATGTGCTTTTAGGATCTCATCCCTTATTGCGTGAATTAGGGTTGTTTCATCCCGACATGCGGAATTAGGGTTGTTCCATCCCCTTTTTGACTGTCAAATTGTTAGGATTTATAATCCTCCCTTGTCCAAACTAGTCTATTAGATTATATTTGCCTAACTTAGGAGTCATTTAGTGATTATTGGGTCCACTAGTACCATTGGGTCCACTTGGGCTGATGGGGCCACTTGTACCAATCACTAGAGTGCGGGGAACATAGATAAAGGGTAATTGCAACTGACTACACCTTCATGCATCAATTTATGTGCCTCCTAGACCAATCCCTACAATTTAGGAGCCACTGGGAATGCCACCACCAACCTCCTTCAGTTGTTGGTAGTTGGTAACTAGTCAAGATAAGTTATGATTCAGTTACATTTAGTTAGATGTCCTCTAGTTCAATTAGTGCCACTATTGCATGTTTGCATGTGGGTAGGCGCCTATTCTCACCTACCACATTAGTTTAACTGGTTTAACTGATTATAACTGATTGAGAGACTGAATTAGACACCTGGAGTTAGAGTAGTGAGCTTCGATAGTGATTTAGACAGTTATAGTTATCCAGTCAGTCAATCTTGAGTTGGTAGATTTGAATCCTATCCATATGATTCAAATTCTCCTTTATGTAACATTCATGTATACTATTGGGATTAATGAAGTTTATACTATAATTATACTGGGTAATACTTATCTATTTCCTATGAAATTTGTCTTTTTCAGTGTGTATTATTCATTCCATTACACTTCATAATAATGCAATCTAATTGCGCTCATTGCCTGAAGATCAATGTCACAATAATTCAAACATGGTATAAGAGCCTATTCATACAAGCAACAAGTTTTTCCAATCTCCATTGTGCATAAGAAGCAGCTGGGTTTCCACATAAGTCCCGCAAAGTGTGCATTGATAACTCTGGATTCGTTCAGAGAAGTCTCTGCGAGCGTGACAGACCCTTAGAAAGTGTACATGTCGAGATGGAAGGATTGATTCTGACATAGTGAGAATTGATTTTGTGTTTGTAGTGTTTTCTTACAGGTGCTACATAGCTTGATTTAAGAAATTGATTGTTTAGAAGGAGAATTGATGGATTCTCAAGCTTTCTTACCATGGATCCTAACACCCTTCAACTATGTTGATTGGAGGGCAGATATGCAGGTTTCCTTGTGCAATATTGGCTTGTACAGGATGAAAATGGGGAGAGAGACAGAACCTCATCATCTTTCTGAGAAAAACAAGTTCTTGAACCAGTTGGATGAAGCATTGGGCTTCCTTTGTGCTCACATCTCTAGGGATATCCTCTTTCATCTTGAGGGATTGAAGACTCCCAAAGAAGCTTGGGAGAAGCTTGAATTCTTATTTGGAAATAAAGATGAGCTTCAAGGGCACATCTTGGAGAATGAGCTAATAGCATTGTATCCCAACATTTTCAAAACTATCCAGCATTTTTTCACAAAATTCAAGTCTCTAGCACTACAATGTAAGCAATGCGAAATAGAGAGGAAGGATGAACAACTTGTGCTCTCTGTGCTCAACAAAATTGGCTCTGAGTACTTTGTCTTCTTCTCTACCTTCCATTATGGAAGAGATTCCATCCCCAATCGGAAGATGCCTTCACTTGATGTCTTTGTCGAGTCTTTAATATAGGAGCAGGATAAGTTGGTCCAAATGGGAGTCCTCCAAACTTCCAAGAACCAAGCTCTTTTGATGTCAGATTCAACCAATGCACAAGCTAAAAGGAAGCACAAGGGGAAGGAGCCTAAAGCCTCTAATTCAAATCCAAGAGAGAATCAGAAGAATTTTGTTGGAGCCTCGGGTTCTAGAAAAGAAAAGACTAGATGTTCATATTGTATGAGAGGCTTTCATCCAAAAAGCCAGTTCATGAAGAAGACCCTCGACCAGTTGAAATCACTCTTTGAACATAACAATATTGCCCTTCCACAAGGTGCAGAGATGTCTGATGCTGGAGAGAAACTGAAGAATTTTAGAGGTGACATGCCTTGAAGGCATCCCTCACTCCGTCGAAGGCTTACTTGATAGATTATGGAGCATCCAACCACATGGTTTCCTCCAGGGAATCCGTTACCACTCTCACTCTATCAGAAGGACCTAGTGCTGATATGGGATGTGACTTCCAAATCCAAGCTGATGGGATAGGTTCTATTAAAATCCAACATGATGAATTCAAGAATGTAATCAAGGTGCCCTCTTCTGCAGCAAAGCAAGTTGTTCAAGATGAAGAAGAAGCAAAATATTCTACACAGTCAATTCGAATTGAAGAAAGTCTCCTTGGAGTGACTCCTTCTCCTGCTGCTCTGGAAGTTTATGAGATATCTGATATATAATTTTCTCATATGGATGATCCATAAAAAGACATTCAAATCTCAGTTATTGAAGAAAAACTCTCTTTCCATTCTATGCAAAAATTCTCTTGTGATTCTTCTATTTAAAATTTTGTGCATAGTTTACCAGTGACTGTTTAAGAAAATGAAGAGGAATTTGATTTCTCTATCTCTAATGATGTTGCTGGTGTGCATATAAGTAATACTTTGGATGTTTTGGAAGAAATATCAGATTTTAGGAGTGATTCATTCATTTTCATTGATCTTAAGCTTCCAAGAAATTCCTACATGATTGAATGCACCGATACTCAGAGTTTTGAAGGAGAAAATTGTGCATCTACCATCTTGGTGGAACACACTCTTGGATCTGATATGAACTTATTTGGATATGATATGATATCATTTGGATCTAATATGATCTCATTTGGTTCGAGTTTTAAGTTTCAAGAACTTCCATTCATGCTTGTAGCCGTTCTCATCAATTTTGGTGTGAAAAATCAAGTACCGCAAGTCTCTTTCAAAATTGTTGTTGGGGATTTGATGCCAGTTTTCTCTCATGAGTTTTCTGATATTATCTTTTATGGATCATTAGTTATTTTTGAAGATATATCAGATTATGGAGCTTGGTTATTTTCTCTCCACCTTTGTATTTGATCACATGCTCATCTCCTCATGGAACTAGTAAAGATGGAGACATTCTGCATTCTCCTGGACACTTGGAGCTAATTTTACCTCACATGGTTTGATGTTCAAGGCTGAAATATATCAGTTTCTTCAGTTTTACTCACATGGTTTGAATTCCCAAGAACTTTTTCTCTCTCATCATTTGATCTCAGTTGCTCTACATGGGTCCAATTTGTTGATGTATTTGTAACTTCGAAATGTATTCACTTGTATATCTTATGTCTTGTACTCCGATGTTTATTCCGGGATGTGTCTGTAATGTATTTGAGTCATGTGATGGCCCGATGTTCCTATAAAGAGGTTCTATAATGTAAACAAGTCATGTCAAGTCATTGTGGGTAACCCTCCAATTGTGCAAGGGTTAAAGCCCCCACAGTTCTGGGGCACTAGGTTTATTAGACTATCCTAGAGAAGTCGGCCCTAGTGAGTCATTGTCAAGTTGGGAATTAGTATAAATAGAGAGTGAGCGTCTCTATTTATCACACACTCACTCACACTCAGTTGTAGCACATAGCTGAGGAAGAAGAAGTTGCTGGGTCTAGAAAGAAAGAGGCTAATGCTGTCGGGATACCATCTTACTGTTTTTGGGGCTTTTCTATTTGGTGCCGATTCTATCTCTGAGGAAGTTGTGGGGTTTTCTCCTTTATGGTTTCCCTGAGAAAAATCTTTGTGTTCATTGTCTTATGTGTTTGATTGTTGTGCTTGTTATTGTCTTAGTTAAGATCCTAAGTTAATGCTAGCTTAAATGATAAAAATCTAACATGGTATCAGAGCTAACCTGAGAAGAAGACACTGTGCAGCTGCGGAAACTAGGGCTTCCTATTTTTTGGATCTCTCTCCACAAATTTTCAGCAAAAGAAAGTTGGACTGACTCTCCTCCCTAGGGCGCATCTTTTTGTCGAAGCAGAATATGATTCTGAGCATTTTTAGTTTTTGACCTGACACTACTATCGGAAATTAGGGCTTTCCACAGAAGTGGAATTTTTGAGTGAGCCCAGGCCTGGATTGATCTCCTCCTCAAAATTGAAGTTTAGAGATCAAGATCAAAGTTTTTGGTTGGACAAAACTCCAGGAAAGTCAAACCCTGATCTGCTCTTGAACCAGCACTACAGAAATTCAGCTCCAGATTCAGATCCAACATCTTGAGGTTCTCAGTTAAGATCTCTCATCATACCAAGCTTGATGAAAAGCTTGAGCAAGCTGATAAATTCCAAGCCTGGAAGTATAGGATATCCCTGGGCCTAGAAGAAAATGAGTTGGACTCCTACATCAATGAGGAGATTCCAGTTCCAGAGGGAGATGAGGCTAAGGCCTTACACAAGAAGAAGTTAGTTATTGCTAAGAGGATTATTGCTAATTCAATCAAGGATCACCTCATACCACAGTTATCCTCCCTAAAGACACCTAAATCTATGTTTGATTCCCTAACCAAATTGTTTGAAGGAAAGAACATAAACCAGAAGATGACCTTGAGGAACTAGTTGAAGAATGTGAAGATCCAGAATGCGAAGACCATACAGTCATACTTCACAAGGGTCTCCCAGATCAAAGAGCAACTTGAAGCAGTAGATGAAGAAGTGGAGAATGCAGAGATTGTAATGACCACCTTGAATGGTCTCCCTAGGACATGGGACTCTTTCATTCAAGGGATCTGTGCCAGAAAGAAGTTATTCAAGTTCAGCAGAATATGGGAAGAATGTTGTTAAGAAGAATCTTGGATAGCAACTCAAGAAGAAAAGATGGGAAGTGAAGATCAAGCTCTCACAGTACAATCCAAGAAAACCATATCTAGCCACCACAGAGGTAAGCACTCTCACCAAAGGAATAACTTTAGAAATCCTAGAGATAGGTCTAAGTACATTTTCTATACATGTGATGAAAGAGGACACTTTGCTAGAGATTGTCCTAGAAACAAAAGTAGCTCTCACAAGAAGAAGGGAAACAAGAGAAGACATCATGCTCATGCTGCAGAGGATGATGAACCTTCCACAAAGAGAAACATACAAGACAACGATGATTCTTCAAGTGATGAAGAATATGTTCTGATTTTCACTCTCACGAGAACTATCACACATGGCAGAAATGATTGGCTTATAGACAATGGTGCTTCCAAACATATGACAGGATTCAAGGAATCCTTTGTGAAATTATCTGAACATGAATCACCTCACAAGGTGAAATTCAGAGATGACTACCAGTATCCAATAAGAGGTAGTGGTGAATCCTCATACAAGATAGACTCTGGAAAGTCTATCAAAATGAAAGATGTATTATTTGTACCTGGACTAAAGAAGAACCTCCTCTCCATATCTGCATTGGATGCAAAAGGAATGAGGGTTGCATTTGTAGATGGTCAAGTACTCATGTGGCCAAAGGGAAAGTATTTTGATGATGCAGTAGTGATTGGGAAACAAGAAGGAGGACTATACAAATTGAAGGGCCAACCAGAACAAGCTTTGGTTCATGACTCAGTAGAACCAAATGAGCTTTGGCATAGAAGGCTTGCACATGTGCATTACAGAGCACTACCACTTGCAAGCAAAGCTGTTGAAGGTCTCCTAGAAATGCAAACAAAACATGAAGGTGTATGCAAAGGATGTGCGAAAGGGAAGAACACAAAGAAGACATTTCCAAGTAGCGAGAGCAAGGCAAAAGGAATCTCGAAAATCATCCACTCCGATGCATGCGGTCCAGTGTAATCCAATTCACTAAGCGGGTATGTATACTATGTTTCTTTTATTGATGATTTTTCTAGAAAGGCATGGATATACTTTATGAAGAACAAAGATGAAGTATTCAGCAAGTTCAAGGAATTCAAAGCCCTGATTGAGAATCACACAGAAAAGAAGATCAAGACCTTTCGATCAGATAATGGTGGAGAATTCACATCAAATGAATTCAAAGAGCTATGCAAAGAATCAGAGATTAGATTAAGAGGGAGTTATCCACTCCATATAATACACAATAGAATGGGATTGCAGAAGGAAAGAATAGAATGATCATGGAAGCAGCAAGGGCCATGCTTCATGATCAATATCTTCCCATGCATCTATGGGCAGAAGCTGCCAGAACAACGGTGTATGTACAGAACCGTACTCCACACAGGGTACGCGGGAACAAGACACCTGAAGAAGTCTTCTATGGCAAGAAACTAGAAGTCAGCCATCTCAGAATATTCGACTGTCCTGTATACATACACATTCTGAAAGAAACGAGGACGAAGTTAGATCCTTCAAGAAAGAAGGGTATACTTGTGGGATACTTTGAAAGATCAAAGGCTTATAGAATATACTTCCCAGGGTTCAAGAATATCGACATCAGTAGAGATGTAACATTTGACGAAGATTCAACCTACATCAAATCCAGGAAGAGATCGATTGAAGAACTTGAAGAAACAGAAGCACCAAGATTTCATGATACAACCATGAACTAGGAAATTCAAGAAGGATATAGAGAATTAAAAGAACCTCAAGAACCTATAGATCCACCTCAGGAGAAGAATCCTCACAAGAGGAAACCTGCTTGGGTATGTGAAATTATCCAAGGTGTAGAAAGACGTGGAGCTTCAAAAGAAACACACAAAGGAAGAAAGAGAACTAGGTCCTGCTCCAGTTATGTAGCCTTGCTATGTGACATTATTGATAATGAACCTTCCAACTATGAAGAAGCGGTAGAAAGAAAAGAATGGAAGGAGGCTATGATCGAAGAGTATCAATCGATCATGAAGAATGATGTTTGGGATGTTGTCCCAAGACCAAAAGGGAAGTCTATTGTAACTTCCAAATGGATCTACAAGATCAAGCATGCTGTAGATGGCAACATAGAGAAATATAAATCAAGATTTCATGGCTCGTGGTTTCTCCCAGAAGGAAGGAATAGATTATGTAGAAACTTTTGCACCTATAGCCAGATACACTTCCATCAGATCAGTACTTTCTCTGGCTGCAGTGATGAAATGGAAGATACACCAGATAGATGTCAAGACTGCTTTCCTGAATGGTGTAGTATAAGAGGAAGTGTATGTGGAGAAGCCACTCAGTTTTGAGACCCATGACAGGGAGTCTCATGTGTGTAGATTGAAGAAAGCCTTGTACAGTTTGAAACAGGCACCCAGGACATGGTACGGTAGAATTGATGGCTTTCTATCCAGTTTGGGCTTTACCAAGAGTAAAGTAGATTCCAACCTTTACTACAACGTTGAGGATGGAAACCCAGTGATACTCCTACTATATGTAGATGATTTGTTTGTAACAGGTATGGATGAGTTGATTGCTGATACGAAGAGGAAACTTGCTGCCGAGTTTAAAATGAAAGACTTGGGTATGATGCACTATTTCCTAGGCATGGAGGTGTGGCAGAATGCGGATGGAATATTCCTTGGACAAGGGAAGTATGCAGTAGAGATTCTAAAGAGATTCGGGTTGATGGACTGTAAGGCCATAACCAAACCTATGGCATTGAACTTGAAGCTATTGAGTGATGCTTGATCAGAAGCGGTTGATGCTACGATGTATCGCCAGATGATTGGGTCCTTCATGTACCTGACGAACACGAGACCAGATATTTGATTTGCTGTGAACACCTTGAGTCAGTTCCTGATAGATCCTAGACATGTTCACTTGATTGCTGCAAAGAATATTCTAAGGTACCTAAAGGGTACAGTTGATTATGGGCCCAAGTACGAGGAAAATCAGAAGATTAACCTAGAGGGTTATGTTGATTCAGATTGGTCAGGTAGTACCATCGATAGAAAGAGCACTTCAGGATGTTGCTTCAGTATGGGATCAAGTGTGATCTCTTGGTTTAGCAGGAAGTAGTCATGTGTGGCACTGAGTACAACTGAAGCAGAATATGTCGTAGCTTGTTCAGCTAGTTGCGAGGCAGTGTGGCTGAGAAAGATATTGTCTAATTTATTTGATCTCTCGTTGGATGCTACTTGTATATATTGCGACAACCAGAGTTGTGTGAAGTTGTCAGAGAACCTAGTGTTGCATGACAAGTCAAAGCATATCGAGATCAAGTATCACTATATCAGGGATATGGTGCAGATAGGAGCAGTGAAGCTCCAGTATGTTGCGACAGACGAACATATAGCTGATGTGTTGATGAAGCCATTGGCCAGAGTGAAGTTTGAGTACTTCAGGGAGAATCTTGGTGTTCTCCAGATTAAGGTTCCCTCCAAAGGGAAATGATGAGACCTAGAGCCATTCTAACATGGTGAGAGGATTAGTTTCCTTCCATGGTCAGATGTAAGGGCTGAGCCATTCTGTCATGGTGAGAGGATTTGGTTCCTTCCATGTCAGATGTGGGTGCTGAGCCATTCGGATGTGACTATAGGATTGGTTCCTACATGATCAGATATAAGTGTTGAATGCCATTCTTGGAATGGAGGCACCTGGTCAGTTACTAGGAATACTCAGTCTAGGACTAAGGGCCATTTTGATATGACTATGGGATGTAGTCTTACATGATCATATATGAGTGCATGGCCATTCTAATTTGATTGAGGGATGTGTTCCCACTTGATCAGATATAAGGGCTGATGCCATTCTCTGGGAGAATGGAGGCACCTGGTCAGTTACCAGGAATCCTTAGTCTGGGACCAAGAGCCCTTTCAATGCGGTGTTTTTGAACATGGTCGAATGTAAGTGCATAGCCCTTTTGATGCGGTGTTTTTGAACATGGTCGAATGTAAGTACAGAGCCCTTTCGATGCAGTGTTTTCGAACATGGTTGGATGTAAGTGCAGAGCCCTTCCGAAGTGGTGTGTTAACACATGGTCAGATATAAGTGCTGAGCCATTCTAGCGTGATGTGTTTACACATGGTCATATGTGAGTGCTGGGCCTTTCTGACAAGATGAGGTCAGATGTGAGTATTGGGCATGCCTTTCTAACAAGATGAGGTCAGATGTAAGAGATGGGTGGGCCATTTTGACTTAGGGTTAGATATAAGTGCTGAATACCTACATGAAGGGTAGGCCTACAACCAGCATGAAAAAGGGATAGCTCTGTAGAACTTCCTGTGAGGAGAAGAATAGAGAGATAACACCATTTTGAGATAGCACCGATGATGATGATCCAAGATCAAGTGATGATCCAAATGTGATGATGATCCAAACTTGATGATGATCCAGATCAAGTGATGATCTAGATTTGATGATGATACAGTGATGATGATCCAACAGTCGTGATGATCTAGATCCCGTGATGAATAAGACTTGAAGAAGAAGGTGACTTAGAAGAAGACTTGAAGAAGAAGATGACTTAGAAGAAGAATTGAAGCCGAAGATGACTTGAAGATGAAGAAGACTTGAAGATGAAGACAACTTGAAGATGATGATGATGAGATGATCTAGTCGATATAGAGAAGAAGACCAATGTTGAAAATTGTGTCGAAAGAATACCTTCCTAGTTAAGAGGGAGTGTTGATGTATTTGTAACTTTGGAATGTATTCGCTTGTATATCTTATGTCTTGTACCTCGATGTTTATTCTGGGAAGTGTTTGTAATGTATTTGAGTCATGTCATGCCTCGATGTTCCTATCGGGAGGTTCTATAATGTAAACAAGTCATGTTAAGTCTGTGGGTAACCCTCCCATTGTCCAAGGGTTAAAGTCCCCGCAATTCTGGGGCACTAGGGTTATTAGACTCTCCTAGAGAAGTCGGCCCTAGTGAGTCATTGTCAAGTCGGGAATTAGTATAAATAAAGAGTGAGCCTCTCTATTTATCACACACTCACTCACACTCAGTTGTATTGCATAGCTGAGGAAGAAGAAGTTGTTGGGGCTAGAAAGAAAGAGGCTACTGCTATCGAGATATCATCTTACTGTTTTTGGGCCTTTGCTATTTGGTGCTGATTCTATCTCTGAGGAAGTTGCGGGGTTTTCTCCTTTATGGTTTCCCTGAGGAAAATCTTTGTGTTCATTATCTTATGTGTTTGATTGATGTGCTTGTTATTCTCTCAGTTAATATCCTAAGTTAATGCTAGCTTAAGTGATAAAAATCTAACACAATTTTCATATTGCAATTGTCTTTGTTCCTGATTCAGTTGAAAATTTTCTTCTTCTTCCAAAGAAGAAAATTCCTCTAGACATAATCATTTATTTTGGATTCATAGGTTCAAATGCTTAGTCTCAGGATGCTACTACAGAAAAGAACCAAACTACTGCATTTGCTGCTGCATAGTGCTGCAAATTGCAGCAAAATTTTCACAAAGTTTTTTATTCAAAACTTGAGTTCCCGTTCTTGCTTATTTTGAGGGGGGGTTTTCCCATGAGGTTTTCCCCTATTTCCTCAGTTTATTAAGCAACATTTTTTAATTCTTTTAGATTATATATGGGTTACTTTTGGCCTTGTTTCCAGGGCTCTTAGTTGTCCAAGTTAGGATTAAGGAGGGGGGGGGGTGTTAGGATTTATAATATGCCCTTGTCCAAACTAGTCTAATAGATTATATTTGCCTAACTTAGGAGTAATTTAGTTATTATTGGGTCCACTAGTACCATTGGGTTCACTTGGTATAATGGGGCCACTTGTACCAGTCATTAGAGTGTGGGGAACACAAATAAAGGTTAATTGCAACTGATTGCACCTTCATGCATTAGTTTATGTGCCCCCTAGACCAATCCCTACAATTTAGGAGCCACTGGGAGTGCCACCACCAACCTCACTTAGTTGTTGGTAGTTGGTAACTAGTTAAGCTAAGTTATGCTCTAGTCACATGCAGTTAGATCTCCTCCAGTTCAGTTAGTGCCAGTCTTGCATGGCTGCATGTGGGTAGGCGCCTATTCTCACCTACCACATCAGTTTCGTTGGTTTAACTAATTATAACTGATTGAGAGATTGAATTAGACAACTGGAGTTAGACTAGTGAGATTCGATAGTGATTTGGACACTTCTAGTTAGCCAGTCAGTCAGCCTTGAGTTGGTAGATTCGAATCCTACCCACATGATTCAAATTCTCCTTTATGTAACATTCATGTATACTGTCAGGATTAATGAAGTTTATACTGTAATTATATTGAGCAATACTTATCTGTTTCATGTGAAATTTGTCTTGTTCAGTGTGTATTATTCATTCCATTACCCTACATAATAATACAATCTAATTGCACTCATTGCCTAAAGATCAATGACACAATAATTCAAACAAAAATAGGGTTGTTTGTGCTGAGACTTAAGAAAACTGCCTCATACTTGCTCAGAATTAGTTCAAAATTGCCCATATCTATTATTTCTTTTGTTTATCCCCCTGAATTTGCCCAACATGGAGAATAAGGGCAATTTGAACTTTGAAGCTGAAATAATGCCCAAAATGATGATTGAATGGAAGAATAAGGTCAAAGCATGTCCAAAATGCCAATTGAAGGGAAGAAAAGGCCAACGCATGCCCAGAATGGCCTAAAACATGCCCAGGTTGCCCAGGCTTGGTTTTAGGGTTGTTTATAGCCTCTTTACTGTAGTTTTGGGGGTCAAGACAGTCCATATAATGCTCAAAGTGCTCAAATTGTTGCTCATATCCATATCCATGCCCATAATGATCTCTGAAAACCCTAGTGAACACCCTATGAAAATAGGGGGTAACAAATCTCATCATAAAAAGTCATCTACATTGATTGATTATCAATTTCCTTTGCACCTCTAATGGGAAAAGGTAATGATTTGTCTTTTAGAAGAGGAAGCTCCTATGGTTAGAGTTCAACATATTCTAGCCATTGCCTTAGTTTGTGTAGGTAGTGGCCATTGTAATAAAGGCTATCCCACTTTCAATCTCCCCCTCCTTTGCCAAAGGTAATATCATTGGGCATCCTCTCTTGCCTCCTGCTCCAATGCATTCTCCTCTAACCACACATGCGTGTCCTTCATAATGGGCCTTTTATCTTCCACCCTCCACTTAGCCATGATGTTAATGTCATTCAAGCAAATGGCCTCCACATCAGTGTTTCTCTCAAGCTTCTTCACCCACAATTGGATATTGCAGTAGATGCAGACCATATCATTAAGGAGTAGAGAATCCAACCCGTTAGGGGGTCAAAATAAATTCAATGAACCTTAAGAGTTTTAGTTTATGAGAAATATTAGACAATCTTAGTAAATTTAAATTGAAAATTTATAACTTGTTGTAGTTCATGGTGTGCATTTTTTCAAATACACTCCAATTTTGCTCACAAATTAAAGAGTTACAAGTCACCCAAATAGAAAATATCTATAAATGTAGTTCTCTTCTGCCATAATTTCTCCACCAAACATCTACAATGTTTAAGAGAGAAAAAATGAAAGACTTAAATTACATTTCCATATAGTAGATGTTAAATTATCATTACATGATAAGCAGATATGTACTCATTCAAATAAAACCTACAGCTAAGCTTATCAAACTAGACATCGCCTATCAAAATTTCATATCTGCATGTCCTTGAATTCTTACATAAATTTCAATAGTACAAAGACAACATGCTTTGAAAGAGATTAAAACAAGTAACATAAAAGACTAGATCTGCATAAGAATGAACAACAAGCTAAAACAATAGCTGCCAATCACATTTCTCTCTATTAGATAGAGAAAATTACATATGCTATACACTTATTTCATGAAACACACTGGACTCAAATAATAAATTGTCTAACCAAAACAGTAAAGCACTTTCTTTTTTAGACCAAGAGAAGAAAGGGTTACAATGAATCTCAACACATGTAGTGGGGTTCCTCCTTAAAGATGTTAAGCCCTAACCCTAATACGCCTTGAGGAATGGGCCCTTGCGCATGACAAAATTTTACCTAGAATAGAGCTCCCTACTTTAAACTTTAAAGAAGTCGCATGCATGCAAGCATGAGAATCTCTCTCATGCATGCACCTCCCTTAACTTGGAGAATGTGCCTTTCTAGAATGGAAAAACTTCACATGCAATGAAACCTCCTTGCACATTGGGATTTGTTTGCATAGAGTTGCTCCTCATGAAAATATGTCACAAGTTACATTGATTGGCATTGCTCATCTTTGGACATTTGTAAACTTTTTTTTTTTAAATTTTGAACTTTTGTCTTGCACAAGACAATCATGCATATGTAGACTAATCACATTTAGCCTCTAAAACGAGGGACTCTCAAGAGTTGTTAGTTGGCCAAGCTAATGTGGTGTATTTGAGTAACGACGTGGAAGGTTATGTTAAGGCAACACTTTTAGTGAAGGGTGGCGAGTACAACAATGGAGATTCCAACTAGGGGATAATGTGAAAGGCTCTAAGGTATTTTTAGACTTTGGTAGGAGGAAGAGAAAAAGTGCGTTAAACATAAAGTCTCTCTAGTGAAGTTATTCCTTAATGAACATATAAAGACGCAAGAACTTGTGGCCATGGAATTAGAAGACGGTGCAAATATTTCATGATAATAATATTGAGTAGTCTTGTTTAAAGGATTGTCTAGAGGTTTAATGCAGTTTGAGGATTAAGTATGTGCTAAAGTTTTCCTTCTATATAGATGTTTTTTGGGTTTTGTTTTTAGACGTGATTTGAATTTGGACTTGCAAAGGATTAGGGATTCTCATTGGAAATTGGATTGGACATTCCTTTGAAGGATTGTTATTACCTTCATTTGGGTAAAATTTCTATGGATTTTATGGATCCTCTAGTTGCTAGAGTTTTTTAGGGGCTTGAAGATTCTTTGGGTACCTTCATTGCAATAAGTATGGATTATATAGCGACAGGATTGATGTTGATCGCTAGGATTTTGGTTGGGATTGATGTTAAGGAGGGTTTGTCTACCTAGATAATTTTGTAGAACAGGGATATATTGATTACTTAACTTATTTTCTTTGTAGGTGTCCCGTTCACGTGTATTAGATGTCATAGATGCAAACACATTGCTTAATATTGTGACCTTTTATTTAGGTGAACGGTATGCGTTTGAAAGGAATAGGTTAATGAAGGGGCCAAAGCATCTAATAATTCTTTGTGTGAAAAATTAGGCGATGCTCCTAAGGAAAGGGAAGGGTTGTTTCTCAAAAAGTGAAGTCTATTGAGAGGATAAGAGGGATAAAGTGGTGGCTAACATACAGAGGGAGGAAATACAGTCTATGTAAATTGATCCAGATGACCCTTATGAATATTCTTCATTCCCTTCATTATTTTTTTATGGAAAAAAATTAATGGATTTGTATCTTTCATAAATTTCTAAGTCCTTAAAAGACTTAGACTCCTTAAATTCATAGTCTCCCTCTTAAGTTCCTAGTCAAATTGGAGTTTTAAATTTGATGTCGAATGAAGGGAAATGTTTACATGTGTTTTAGGGAGGTACTATAGGAGAGTGTTCCTTAAAAAAGTAGAGTTTAAAGTTTTATTTTTTGTGGGTGGATATGGTCTAAAGATAGTTTCTTTTGGATTTGTGTCTAGTGATGAAAGTTGGAATTTGTTAAGGAAGGTAATATATAAAATTTAAGGTCCTAGAAGGAGGTTTTAAAATGTTGGTGGGGTTGGTAAGGGTGGTAAATATTAGTTGGAAGGGAAAGGTTATAAGTGTGGTGGAATGGGTAGAAATTTGATTCCATCCATAAGTAAACAAAACATTTTTAGGTTCTATTTGAAAAATTGAAAAAAGGTATATATTTGGGATCCTTATAAAAAACAATACCCTAGTCGGGGGTTCCCTATCACTTGTATCTCTTTCAATTATACAGGTATGGGAATCCTTACTAAAAAAATTGATCTAAAGAGTATTATTTAGTCTTATCATTCAAATATGATACTTACTCGAGACACCATTCGGGAGGTGAGTAAGGTAGTTTCTGAATTAGAAAAGTTGTTTGGGAAGTGGGAATTCATATTTGCTGGTGCTAGAGGTAAAATAAGAAGGTGAATATTTGGATGGAGAGTTATGGTTTTCAACCAATCTAAATTTTTATCTTTTGATTCCAAATTGGGAGCAACACTATACTCTTGGGAATTGGACAAAGAGACCAATATACTAAATATTTATGGACCTTATTTAGAGAGGGTCTTCAAAATAAAATCCTTTCGGCAAGAACGTGTCATTAGTGGGGGATCTATACTTCTTTGTTGGATTGTCAAATTCTATGGTTCCACTTCTTAAGTGGATACTTTTTTAGATTTTTTCTTATAAATTTGGAGGGCATGGGTCTCTATTATATAGCAATGAATAAGATAATTCCTACTTGGAGGAAAAAAAGGATGGAGGATGACATCATTTCTAAGATGTTAGATAGATCTCTTTTTCTTGAAGGCTTATTAAATGACTAAGTGAAGGTTATCCTTTTTTCTTATGGTATTGGAGGGTATGGGTCCTTATTACATAGAAACAGGTAAGGTAATTCCTACTTGGAGGAAACATTAGATGGAGGATGCTATAATTTCTAAGATACTGGTTATATCCTTTTTTTGAAGGATTATTAAATGACTAAATGAAGGTTAGGAAATGAGATAGATAAGTTCATCATCCATATAACATTCCTTTCTTTCTTCAAATGTCATTTATAAGTAGGAAGCATCCAAATCCATTTAATCTAAATCCAAATTGGTTGGAGGATGAGGAATTTCAAGAGCTCGTGAAAGTGAGGTGGGATCCTTTTGATGAGCATTTCAACAACCCTTCAATTTGAAGGAAGTTTAGAGAGGATCATATGTACAACTTTATCATGGGCCCATGCGAATAAGTTAAGGGTTAAAGAAGAGATCATTGATGTTTAGATTGATTTATAAGGGTCATATAGTTAGGATTTAATTAAACTTCCAACTGAGGAATTCAAATATAGGGTTCATCACCTAGACCAAGGGAAGAGGAATATCTTAATAGAAAAAGAGGGCTAGTTGAGGATGAAAAGTATATCATTATGGTTAGAAAAAGGTGGCGACGATACAAATTATTTCCATGGGTATGATATCCATATGAAGAATGATAATACTACATGGAAGATTTATAGGGATGCCATGTTAATGGTTTCTAGTTTTTAGGATATAGCTTGAGCATGATCTCTTCAATAATATTTATAAAGAAGAAAGTAGGGTCACTATAGTAGAAGTGGTTAAAATTGTATCATATTTCCTCATATTTGTTAATTAAGAAGACATTTAAGATTATTACACTACAAGTTTTTGAATGTAGTAACTGTGGGAACACAATATGCTTATAAATAAATAATAAGCACTGTTTTTGTTTCTGAACATATTAAAGGGAAGTAGTTGAAAGTTTGAAGCTACCCTAATGATGATGGATGAAATATATATTTGAATCAAATTTCAATGTTGCAAATCTTGTTTTAGGGAAAATATCGGAGTGGGTATTGAAAGAAACGTATTGGAATTATAGGAGAAAATATCGGAAATGAATGGAAAATATTGACATTAAAAAACCTAGACATGAAGAATTATGAAAATATTGGACAAATCGACAACTTGAAAAACTCAGGAGAAATTGGACATGTTTGCAACACTGCTAATTTTGAATTGTGGAATGGGGCATGTTTATAGAAAGTGTTGTTTCTTGAACATGCCATAGGGGGTTGGAAATTGAAACATCGTTTAGGGAAATATCTACCACTTTAGTGTGACCAAAATGGAAATGCTTCAACTGTTGTTTCTTATCAATGCTATGATAGTCAGAATCATCATATCATATGCATGTTTTCTAATAAATGCCAAGAGTTGGTCCTTGACTTAGTTGTGTCTTTTACAATCCCTTATTTTCAGTTAACCATAAGTGAAATAATTAATATGTTAATGAACCATCTCAATCATTATTACTGTTTCAAAATATGAACAGAGTGTCTTGGAATTTTACTTGTTATTTCAAAGGTTGTTTGCTTGTCAGGCATGATAGACTAGTTGTAACAAAATTCTCCAGTCTCTAAGGGATTTGGTTTTCTTAGCACATGAGTATCCTCTTTATCTGTCTCTAATTTGGACATTTTATGATAGAGTGGCATTTCTTATGAGGACTATTTACAATAATTTTTCTCACGGATTTTCTCTCTCGCTCTACTTCTTCTTGTATAGCTACTATGGTTTTTACTTGTCTTCCCAGTTCCCAGGCCTCTCATCTAGTCACAGAAATTCTCTTGAGACCCTTCTGGCATCAAAAATTCAAAATACACTTCCATATCCTAACAAAACCTTAGCATGCTCTGGTGACATACTTAGGCTTAGTCAAAAGACGAAGAAATCATTGGAGCAGTGTTAGATATGTTCATCAGAGTTCTATGATTTTACTAGTCTAATAGTAAAATGTTCTATCTCTTTTCAAATTAGAAACATCACATTTTACTTCTTGTCAAATATTTTCCACTTGACTTTTCTTTCTATTGACCAACAACACTTCATCATGTATCATGTATTTATGCAGCCTGGAAATATAAACATTACAATATCCTCTTGCATAAGAACAAGGCTAATATAAATCCATAATAATTCCATCTTTAGTTGACTTGTTTGACATGACAATGAGATTGCTTTATAATTGTTTTTGCATATTTTCTCTGCAAATATATCTTTAAAAGTTTGAAGTACAATTAAGAAATAAATTGATTTCTTTGAGCAATATTTCATATACAAATTTCACTTTTGTCTCTATTAGAATTTGTTCAATCATATGTCTGAATTATCTTTTTTCTTTTATGTGGTCATAAATTGTAAGCAATGTCCCAAGGTCACTATTATTTTAAAGATCACATATCTTGTGGTAAGGATTTATATAGCTATGTATTAAGGCTTTAAATTTCCATCCCTATCGGCAAATGGAAAGGCCTAGTTTTGAACCAAGATTTTCCTTTTAAAATTTTGTTGGGCCTAAACATTTCACGTTGATACCTTCCTTCATTTTTCCTTGATGTTAGCATTCCGACTTCTAATATATTCTTACACATTCTATGTGAAATGTTTATGAATATGATTTGAATTTAATACTCCTTTTGTCAATCATTTTTTTATGGTACTTGAATCAACTTATATGATTTTACCTCCAAATGAAGTGGGGAAAATTGCATGGCATCTAGTCTTCACAGCTTTCTGTTGCAACATTTTAATTACATTTTCCCTTGTCCATGTTGCCATTGAAAAAACAAATCCCAATAACAAGAATAATTGGATTTTTTCTCATCTTTAAGAAGCTCTGCATACCAATATCAAATTTGTCTTCAAACTTAGAATTACCATCTGTTCCCTTTTTCTTTATCCATTGTCTGTCTTATTTCTGTTTTGCTAGTTTTAAAACTTCAAATTTGGTATGTAGATATAAATTTTATAGAGTAGATTTCAGTTTGTGAGGATATTTGATCTTCTGTTTGTCTTTAAATCCCAAATTTACTGTCAGCTTACACATTATGATAGAAATATCTACAAGCATGTCGACCTCTTTTTCTTAAAGTTCTTTCTGCTTTAATTTTACTAATGTTAAATCATTTTCCCTACGGTCTAGCGTACAACATAAGACTCCTTAATACATATCTCAGAAATGGAGAATGAAGAAAGTATCTATGAGCACATGTGGACCAAAAGTTGTCAATGGAGGCTAGGAAAATTCCATCATCACTCATTCTATACTAATGGAGTAAGTATTACATCTCAATTCTAATGACTAAATACTTCCAAGTCTTCACCCTAAAACAAAACATAAAACTAGAATATAAGTTGTAACATCTCCAACATTAGTCTCAACTATTGGTAGAGAAGTGGGACTCCCCTCTCTTAATTGGGATCATAATCTAGCTGTTCTTTCTAAGAGACGGAGAATACAAATTAAAAACATCTCCTAGATGAGCTTCTTGGCCAGGTGGTACTGGCCTTCTCAATGGTAGAGACATATGTCGAGAATCTTGTGTCGGCTTGGAGATATCATCATAAATGATTAATAATTTTTTTACAAGTTGATTTTTCAGCCAAAGCTTCCCCAAAGTTCTTGTACAAAGAGTGATATATTGTAATGGACCGGGAGAATCCATAGTTTCTGCTACCACATTGGTATATTCCATTGTGCTACAATTTTGTAATGTATTATCTACCTTAGCCATAGGAAAATTTTATTGACCAATTGCTACATGCTACATAGATTGAATTTTGATGATTGATTAAGATTAGTATCTGTAGCTGCTGTTGTCTTGCTTATCTATCTGTCTCCAATAATCAATTTACTTATTTATTCCCTGCTCCACATTTAAGTGAAGTTATGGGAATTCATCTCATTTTTATTGCATTTTTAATGATTTACTTATCTTTGGCCTTCTACATAACCATGTAAAGTAACCTTATTTTTGTTGAATATTAATTGCTTTAGGCCAACCCACAGGTAAACGAGGAGGCAGTTTCAACTGCAAGTCCTCTGAATCAGACCTCCAAACATGATGGGAAAGTACTTGGAAAAAACCTAGCTCCAAAGGAAATTCTAGATAACCCAAAGTCAGTATCTTTTGTTGATAGAAAAAACGATCGTGAGACATTCATGGACATAGATGTTCCAAGGAAAGATGTTATTACAGTTCAAAATGCTCACCTAAGTGAACAAGGAGAATTTGGTTCACATATAGATCAAAATTAGGGACAAAAATATTTTTACTATGACTTGACACTCTTAGAGGAAACTGGCCCTTGTATACATGTCTATGTTCCTCCAATGTCTGCAAGTGATCATGAAGAATGGAATAGAGGTTTGTGTGTCACTGGGGGATATTTTCTCGAGGAAGACTTTGGATGGAAACATGAAGAACAAGAATTGATAATGTGGACTATTGTGAGTGAGATGTTGTCAATGATTTCTAGAAAGGTTGGTAGTTCTTTTGCAGGAGCCAAACCTTCTGTTCCAAATCGTCTTATGGAAAAAATTACATGAGTGCATGCTTGGAAATAAATGGCTAAAACACTTTTAGATACAAGTTTTAGTATTGAAAATGATATTTTGGAAGCTAAACCTACAAAATGGATAGCTGACAGTGAAACTTCTGCTTGCATGTTGTGTAGTTCACGATTTCACCCAATCATGTGTCCAAGGCATCACTGTAGATTCTGTGTTGGAATTTTCTGTGACCCCTATTCTAGGGGAAGGAGATTGATTCCTAAGAGATTTCGTAAGAGTGAACCCCAACGAGTATGTGATGTATGCTAGGTGAGGTTAGAATCAGTACAATGTATTTTGATTAAAAAGCTGAGCCGTGCAGCACAACTAACAATGCATGACATGACATATCTGAGCACTCTCAGATCTTGGTTGAATTTTCCTTGGGGACAATCCATGGAGTATGAAATTTATAAGGCCACCGACACCATACAGGGCTTTGTCAAGATGAGACTTGAATTTATACTATCCAAGTTTCCAAGATATTTATACTATTTGAGTTTCCAAGACTTGAATTTTTAGTTGTAGAGGAATTCTATGCCTGAAAGACACTTATGCTATTCTTCATTCTGATTATTCTCTCACATAAAAAGGTTACAAAGAAGATCCTCATGGAACAAGCTCTTTATGAGCAACTTAAGGAAAGGCAGGAAATGGAACACAAACTCCAGAAACTAGAAAAAACCATGGATTACCTGGAAAGGGCCAAAAGAGAAGAAGAAGCCCCTCTTATTGAAGCATCATATCAAAATCACTTGGTAGATGATGAAATATACTTCACATAGGAACAACAAGTGAGCATGATATTCTTTGTCCTAGTTGGATGTTCAAGCAATTGAAATTGCCTGCAGATTCCATCAAGAGAGCAAGTAGAATGGATTATTTAAATAGGCTTTATGAAAATTCTCACAACTAAGAAGTTATAGGTTTTAATTGTATATCTCCACTGGTCTCTTGCTAACATTGTACTTCTACAATGACATCAAGCAATTGAACAAAGCAGACAACAACATGCTGCAGATCTTTTGGAGAAGGCTAGGCTTACAAGAATGTTGAATGACAAGGTAGTGTTTTGCATTTTTTAATAGATATTATTGGTTCTTGCATCAGCTATTTTTCTTACTGTAACTAAGTTATTTGGTTTGTTTTGGTAATGCATAATATCTTTCAAAATTTGGTTTGTTTTGGTAATGCAGAATATCTAGGAGGTAAAAGTTTAATGTTGTTGGAGATAAAGTCTAGTTCTTGAGATTTAGTGGTTTGTCTACATTGATTTGATAAGGTTGTTTCTTTGAATATCTTTTTTCATCTGCTGATACCACGAAGGAACGAAGTCCCGTTCTAGAATATTTTAAAGTGAACTTGTTTGTAGAAGTGAGGAAATCCAACGTACTTGAAGGCATTTGAAACCTCAGTTGGAAACTCAACCAGTACTGAAATGAGGTATGATGGTTATATGTTTTTCAAATTCCATATCAGTTTGTCACATTGAATATTGAAGTTAAGAAGTAGGGAATTTTTAGAAGAATCATGGATTAAAGAATGGTTCAATCCATTAGATTTCTTGGGTATCCCATGGAATCTGAATCAATTCTTTGTTCCATATTGGGACAACCACATTCAAAACTTCTCATAGCATGCTGACTAAGTTGTACTACTTGTTACATCTTTCATTGAATTCATTTCAAGATTCAATGTTTCGCATAAGGATTTTATGATGAAAATGTGTGTGTGTGTTCCTTGGAAGATGATACATTAGATTGGTTTTATACCCCACATTAGGGGAGATATGCCAATGATGGAATAGGTTGAGCATTGTTGTGAGTGAGAGCTTATATGGTTGTAGTCAAAGGGAGATATTTTTGACTTGGGTTTAAGGCATTTTGCAAGCATTGGGATGTTAGCTATGTCTAACATCTTGAAGGATCACAATTTGCACTTGTTTTGGTTGAGATTTGTTACAGATTGAGAAACAAGTTTGATAATTTGATGCTTGCACATGAGAGTAACCCATTGGAGGATTTATTAGATGAAAATTAATGAGAAATATGATGCATGTATGTCCTTATTAGGTTTCCTCATTGAAATAAGGATGAACTAGCATCCTAGTAACAAATCAGAGTAGCATAGAAATAATGACAAACAAGATTTATGTATTCTATATATTTGTGAAGAAAACCATATTATACAATAGATAACTAGAACGATAAACTAACCATAGTTGATTGACCCAGTCTCGCTATTCTTCCCGGCTTAATCCCGCTACACAAAAGGTAAAATTCTATACAACTTTTTGTCATAAAACAACACAAGATTCAAATATACAGAGCTCCAAAACTCATTTATTTGCTGTTACTTTCTATGTTGTACAATGGCATGATCATAATCAAGCAAACTGAGTGTCTGCCTAGGTGGCATAATATTATTCTTTTTAAATTCCAACTTGAGGTCAATTGGATGCATAATTATATGTTTCAGAGTCTAAATGTGAATTTCCTAGCATACATCTACATTATCTTGATTACATCATAGGATTTGAGGTGGTTAGGATATATCTAAAGAAGGTCAAAGCCATACGATTTGAAGTGGTTAGCATATATCTAAATAATGTCAGATCCATTCATACTACTTTCTTAGGTCTCTCGAGTCAGAAACAATGTTGGAATCATTAGTCTTTTCTTAGAATTACAAATGATGCAATCTTGGTGTTAATATTACCCCTTTCCTCAATTATTAAAGGGTTATGGCTCAATGGAAGAGCATTTACTTTACAAGCAGGAGGTTGAAGGTTTGATTCCTTCGTGCCCTAATGATATTGAAATATTGATATTTTAAATAAAATATATTTTATTATGATTTATTATAGCTATGAGGGGGGTTCTAAACTGACTCCATATGTCACTACGAGGGGAGTTTAAAACTTCCCTTGTATATTACAACGAGGGGGGTTCAAAATCCCCATTGTAAGTTTATATGAGGGGGGTTCATAACTGCCCCCAAATGTTTGTGAAGAGTTTTAGGGGGGTTTCGAACCTCCTCCGTAGGTACCTATGGTGGGGGGGGGGTGTTTATAACCGCCCCAAAGGTTTGTAAAGAGTTTTAGGGGGGGTTTCGAACCACCTCTATAGGTACCTACGAGGGGGGTTTATAACTGCCTCCATAGGTACCGATGAGGGGGGTTTATAACTGCCCTGAAAGTTTTGTAATAAAGAATTTTAAAGGGGGTGGGGGGTTAGAACTACCCCCAAAAGTCATTTTTAGGGGCAGCTTTGATCTCTTCCAGAACCGCCCCTAAAATTCAAAACTTTTAGCGTCGATGCTATTAGGGGCAATTTTGTAAAGACCGCCCCCAAAGCCAAAACCACCCCTAAAAGTGACTTTTGGAGGAGAAATACAACCACCCCTAAAAGTCAAATTTGTTGTAGTGATTGTTGGTTGAGTATCCTTCATAGGAAAATGGCTAATGGAAGCTAGACATTGTTATAAATAAAGGTCCAATGTTACAAATTGACATGGTCAAGAAGTTGGTTAGAATCATTTATTAAATCTATTGGAGCAATTCAGTGTCGAACCTTGTTAACACCCTAGGTATATTACAAGACCTCCCCCAAAATTTAACACTCAAGTTTTCATTGGAAAAGAAGAATGTTATGTGTCTCATCCTCTGGTAAATTCCCTAGTTTATAAGGTATGCTCGAAGTCCTAAGTAGAAGACACGAGGTAAGAAATAAAAACATATTTCCTCAAACTCTTGAATCAAAGGAAATACAATGAAGCCTATGGAGATACAACAAAGGTTTCAGTAAAGAATCAAATAAGAACTAGCAACATTCAAGGGACTTAAACAATCTTTAACCAAAATAAACCCAAACTTCCACAATTGACTAAATACTACAAACATACACAATAAACAAAACATAGAAATTTTCCCAAGGTACAAAGCTAGATATTAACACAGTTTCATGTACTAGAATGAGCCCATTCTTGCTTAGCGGAAGTCTTGTTAAATTATTTATTTATCCTTTAATACTGGGACACTGTCTATGTGAAAAGATATGTCCCAACTTCGTCAAATTCCAACTTCATTTCCTATCACAAATAAGAAAGACGATGTAATATTTAAACATTAAAACATCAATCTTAAATAACTAACATCAAGGAAATCTAGTCCCAATCATTAATGTTACAATGAAAAACACAAAATATAGAATCTATTTTTACCTTAAATGCAACCTCAAATTGACATATATTGATCTTGCTACCATAAAGACTTTTCAACGTACTTAAAAAATAGAGGAACAACAAAATTAGTAAAAAAACATGAGTCACATCATCAACAACATGAATCATGCCATCAAGATTATGCAAGGAATGTTGGAAAAATAGAAGATCCTCATTGAGAATAGCTCTCGTATTTAAAAAAATGTAAAATCTTGGTGCTAAAAGCCAAGTTGCTTCATCCAAGTACCAATAACACAAAGTAATCATAATAGTCACTGTTGATTAAAACTCTCTGCACACATCCACACATACAAGTCTATATACACTAAGGATTGTTAACATCTAAGAGTTAGGTCTTAGAATTACAACTTTCTTACTTGCATGGCAGATTACAACAACAACACAAGTGGTTCACCATAACCTAAGTAAAATCAAGGATTTGTAAATTATTACTTTGATGTGAGTTACTCATGTACATACACACTGAGAAGGGAATGATATCATACAATCCAGTAAATAGATAGATTAATCAACCTTTGAAACAATTCAAAACCAAGTATAAGAATATTAAAACTATTAACTTTGTGGGTAGAAAATTTTAGATTCTAAAATGTCTATACCTGGCTGGCAGGAAAGATACCTACTTGGTTTTATCAATATTTTTTCCACGAAAATACTTAGTAAATTTCCTAGGTTATATGTGTATATGATTGCATTACCGATAGGGATCAATGTTATGGTAATGTAAATTCCAAAGGAGTCCAGGGAAGAGATGTTGATGAGCACAACCCTACATTCTTTTACCCTTTGCATCTAAGGGATTTTAAACACTAGTTTTGGCTATATTTTGGCCATTGCTATATGCTCAAGGGTAGAGTCACATGTAGGCTATGTTCCAGTATAGTATACAAGGCATAAAAATCACCATGTTTGTTGAACACTGGACACGAGATTATATGGGAGGTTTGGTATCTCTAGAATAAACTTACAAGAGATATTTTCAAGCTTTAAATTACCACCTTTGACTCCTTTTTTCCTTGTTGGTATAGGCAATAATCTTTAGATCTCTCTGTCATATTTGTACCTTTCATTATACAACTGTATTTTCTTAAGACTTACTCTCATTGTATCACCTTGATATTCCATTCCATATCACCTTAGTAGTATTATGTCGGAATAACCCCTTGAGTTGGAGGAGATCCAACCTAAAGTGGAAGAGGGATGGTGAGGTGGAAGTGGCCTCCTTCTTAGTTAGCATACCCCCATGTATAACTAGTTTTTTTTTACCAACAGTTTCCCTTGGTGATGTCCCAAAAATTTAGGAGGGGGTTGGTGTCTAATGCTTCATTAGGATTTGACAGGAAAGTCATTATTCGGGAGTTCCCACCCCTACAGGGATATTCCACTTACATTTTCCATATGTCTAATTTCCAATGCAAATAATTTTTAATTCCATGTAACCAAAAATTCTAGTCAAAGTTCATCTCATGAAACATTTCTCATCCAGGGAATGGGGCATATCCATTAATCCAAACCATTTCCAACCAATGTTGCACCAAGTTTCCAGTATACGCAGATGTGGGTACATGGGAATGGATAACAAGTACCTATGGAAAGAACCTCCAAATTTTTGGGGATGGCAGGGTACATTGTGGGAATACCCTATCATAAGGGACCCTTACCATATATAGATATATCAAGTTGCAAGTAAAGGGGAGGAGAAGCTTGGGAATACCAATTTTAGGAAGAATTTCAGGAAATCCATTTCTGGATGATGCACAAAAAACTAGCAGTGCTAGATTTTAAACTCTCTAACAACATCCAAGAAAAGTAAATAACACATGTTACATATGTATATTCAAGCATTCATTATAAATAAATAAAATTCTCAAGTGTTCAAAATTCTATCAGAACATCAATTTAAACTCTTGGATCTATATCACATGTGAGGAATTTGTTATGAAAAAATATGTACTATCAATCAATGTAATTAGAGAAATGAGAGAAAAGGGGGTATACCTTTGCAACTGCCCAAAAATAATCAAAATCAGATCCTCATAGATTGTTGTTATCCTCTAAGATGAGGCATACATGCCAACAACAAAAGGGTTAATTGTCCAAGCAACATTGTATCTTTGTTTAGTGAAAATGAAAGTAGTGTGTAGGGACTACATCCTTCTAACACTGAGGCATGCAAAACCATCTCCCACAGTGCATGTAACTAAATTAGCATGCAACTTGACATACAATTCCAGTTCCATTGAGGTGGCTGTGTCCTCAATTTCAAAAATCATATGTGGACTGGTGGATACGAGGCACGTACATCCATGATGAAGATGACAATTTTATAGAAATAACATGCAGGACACAATCATTCAGATGTCAATTTTGAGGCATGCAAAACCATCGCCCATAGTGCATGTAGCTAAATTAGAATTGAAATTGACATGCAAGTCCAGTTCCATTGAGGTGGTTGTGTCGTAAATTTAAAACATATGTCCTATATTTGGATTGGTGGATACAAGGCATGCACATCCATGATAAATATGATGATTATCTATAAATAACATGCATGTCACAATAATTTAGTAAGTTATCTACTCTCAATACTAGGGCGGAATTGAACAAGAAGCAGTGTTGGCCCATCGTGGACTAGCATCGATCCATGAAATAGGGGAACCATATTTACCCTAAGGCATTACAAAGCAATGAACTTAGCAAAAAAAAGAAATAATATTTATTTATCATCATCCATTGAAAAAACTAAAAGATACCCATTGAACAACATGCTCCTAAATAATATATAATATATACTCATGAAAAGTTGCTTGAAATAAATAGAAGAAGCTTGAGGTCCAAACACTAAGGCTGGTTGAGAATGTTGACTAGTGTTGACAAGATCATAATGGAGAGTACATGTGCATAATTGCTATAATTAACAACGATATTGTAAGCCAATGGCATAAGATAGTTATAACTTATTATCATTTCAGGAGGAGAAAAAGCTCATTTTTGGTGGCAAGGAAGTTAGAAGCAAGTAGGAAAAATGGCAGAGGACCAAGGCCATAAAGTCAATCCCAACAGGTTGTACAGCTGCACCAAATTAAATAAGTCTCAAGTTTACCCCAAAAGGCCCCAAAGGTCATGTCTGATATACTACAATTTTTTCTGGCATAAAAGTAGTCTCACAAGAACAATAAGGCTAGTTTCTAGCAAAGTACAAATCTTCCTTGCATTCCCTTGCATTTATGCATAAGTTCAAAAATTCTGAAATCCAAACAGAATTCCTCTCACATAGTGGGGCAAGATTAAAGTTTCATAGATTTTGATAAAAGGAATTGTTCATAGTCTAATCAGGCATGGGAACTCTGTAGCAAAGAAAATGAGCAACAAAAAAGCATTGCTCTCAACCAACAATAAATGATTTTTTTTCAAGAATTAGCTAGAAGATAAGTACAATCTAGGTAAATATAACATTTCACAGTCAAGAAGTAAACACATGCACTATCATGTGCATGTCCAACATGTTAATTACATACATGGAGACCCCAAGGGATATGTATTGTTTCATAGAATTTATTTGTTCGACCCGGGAAACTTAGGAACAAACTATTGCATGCAAAAAAAAAAGGTTTTTAAAATTATACTTTGAGAACAAAGCATCTTTGGAGGGAAGGAAATGCAGGATACATAAAACAATAATGATGATGATGATGGAGATGATTAACAAAGATTCACATGTCTAAAAGGACTGACCATTCAAAATATACTTGTACAGATGACATGCTATTATAATCATCAATTATATCAATCATATTATGTATAGTAATCATTAGTTATATCAATCATATTATATATTCAATATGCATTTATCATCGTTGTCCTATTTATTTTTGATATTCGTTATACTAACCACTCTGGTTCATTACATTGAATTGTAAGATAATAACGACAATATAGGTACTGAAAGAGGCAATGCACACAATATATAAAGATATTGAAGTGACCCGTCATGAATATAGCCCAATGTATATGACATCATTGCTAAATTTGCACTAGTGGAGAAAGCCATCTATACTGAGATAAAACAAATCTAGTCATCTTTTATCTTGGTAGTTTAAAGTGGTTTCTCTAACAATGTTTCTAGGATGAGATCCCAATCATGCTATGAGTTCTAAATTTTGACTAAAGAATAAGGAAGATAACAACAAATAAGCATAACATGCACTAACAATCTTTCCTTTCGATTTTAATTTTTTTCTTTGAAAGTTATTCTTTCTTTGGAAGCCTCAATTGCAGTGTTGAAACAAAGACAATGTAATGAATACAATAAAAATAGTACAAGAAATCCCAAGATGTTTGGACAAGAAGACCAATAAAATCACTCTAAATACCTTTATTCTGGATACATGCATACCTCTTGGTCTCTTCAAACTAGAGCCATAAGGGTAGTACTCAATGGAGGAAACATTAAGGACCTTGTTGGCATCAATTTTAATTCCATGCTCATGAACCTATATAACCATTCATAGAAGCACTGAATAAAACCTTTGTCAATAAAAGACTGATTATACAAGCACTATACAAATTATTAATTTTCTATTGATCAAATGGTAGTGGGATATACCATACCTCTCTTTGTGCTACAAGTTCAACATCAACTACCTTCACATGATTTCTGAAAAAAAGAAACCTACAAACCATGCCAATTACCATTAAAACAATTCTCATTGTTAAGTATGTCCAGACTTCATTTAAAATGGAATATTATCTTGAAAAGGAGGAACATTTAAATTATCTTAACAAGGAAATAAATATTGGATACATTAGTGGCCATGACATGAAGACCCACACAAGCATTACAAGCTTCACACTGACAAAATAGGGCCATGAACACACAACCATCCTCCTCTTCCCCATGAGGGTTTCCTAATATAATCCATGTTTTCCCATGGCATGTGAAAATTATGTCGATTACAATAGAGGAATGTCGGTCTCATGCCAATAGGTCTTCTACGATGAATGCGTAGGAAACATGCATATAGACCATTTTTCTCTTTGCTTATCTATGCAGAGCTCATTACCCTTTTTGAATACTGATAAGTAAATATATTCTAAAAAGTGAAGATGCTTGATTCATGGAAGTGAAAATAAATAAAAACATATTTCCTCAAATAGTTGAACTAAAGGAAATCTAATGAAACCAATGAAACTACAACAAAGGGTTTAGTCAAGCATCAAATAAGAACTAGAAGCATTCAAGAGACTAACATAATTGTTAACCAAAATAAACATAGACTTCCACAATCGACATAATACTACAAACATAAGCAGTAAACAAACCATACAAATTTTCCAATGTATAAAGATAGACATTAACACAGTTTTATGTAATAGGATGAGCCCATTCTTGCTTAGTAGAAGTATTGTTAAATTATTTATTTATCCTTTAATACTAGGACACTATCTATATGAAGAGATAGGCACCAACTTCGTCAAATTCCAACTTCAATTCTTGTCACAAACAAGAATTACAATGTCATAGTTAAATATTAAAACATCAATATTAAATAACTTACATAAAGGAAATACAATCCCAATCATCAATGTTATAAGGAAAAACACAAAACATAGAATTTATTTTTTCCTTAAATGCAGCCTCAAATTGACATATAATGATCTTGCTACCATAAATAATTTCCAACCTACTTCAAAAGTATAATTGGCCCATGGATGAGAAAGAGATGCCTCAAACCAAGGGAATTGGGATTTCAATTCTCTTACCATGTATTCATAGATAGGCATGCATGATAGATCAAATTTTGTCCTTTGCCTTCAATAGATTGACCTAAACTTGGTAGGTTTCTTTAGGACTTATACGGATATGCTTGGCACCCTCACATCATATGGGAAGCACTTCCTTCAACTAGGAAAACTTCCTGATCCTCTTGAATGATATCCCCTATTTTCTAGGTTCAAATTGGAATTACTTATTTCCAACACAACAGTGAGTCCAATGTGATCAATTGCATCCTAGCCAACACGTATTTACATCCCAATATTCAATGCCTTAGTTTCTCCCCCTCTCTCCCTTATGAGTTTTCAATGAGCTTGAACAAAAATTCCTTTTATCCAAAGAGCAAGCAGGATTTTCCCAATTTCCAAACCACGAATTACATCTTCATGCTCTCGATCATCATTGGGGAGGTGCATCATAGTTCAAAACTATTATGGAATTTCATAAAGTAGTTTTGAATTTATCCCAAGGGAATCCTTATTTCAAAGACTATGAAGAATTGGAATCTTTGCGACACTCTTAAGTATTTATGCCCATCATGAGACTATATGAGTCCTTGGTCATCTCCACACAACACATGGCCTCTTAGATTTCATCAAAACTACTATCAAGGTCAAGTAAGGATGCCCTCGTCCACAATTTTTGGGGATCTTCATTGATGATCGCACATCTTTTCTCAAAGAGAATATTTAGGATGACTATAGGTTACTTCTTCAAAATGTCTTGATCTCTATACTCCCTTTTTTTTTATGATGTTATCCTCCTAGCCTCCACTCCTAAGGTATTATAGAGATAGCTTGATGATGTTATCCCAATTTTGTGATCTTTGATAGTTGGTAATTAACCTAGGTAAGAGAAAGGGATGATTTTATGGGTGAAATATATCCCATGGGTGATTTTAAAGGAGTTTATATTTTTTCATGGGTGAATTTGGTATATTAAAATGTATTTTTATAAAATATTAAATTCGTCCACTAATTATTTGTAAAATAATTCATTTCAATCTAAATAGCCTTATTATATTTGTAATATAAATCCCCAAAATTAGAATTCATCCTCCAAACTTCCCCCAAAATCTTTTGTTTGCCCCCGATTTCTACCAAAAATTGTGTGGGATCCTATGCTCGCCCCGAATTCCTACCAAAAATCGAGTGCAATTATTCATGGCATGACCCATCATTTTGTGCAAGTGGAGAATGACCCAAATCATCATTGTTATACCAAAATCCTGTCATCATCATGTGATAAGACCTTTGACATACCTACTTGCCGTGAATCCCAACACTTGGAGTGGAAAGCCATGTTTTTTGTCAATCTTTCATGAAAATTCCTAGCACCGTGCTTTCCTTGTTAGTCGGGAGCGGTTCCTTGCTCGCACCACCTTTCTGCTGTTTGCCATAAGCGGTGCCATAGCTTATAGCCCTTGGTCCATAAGCGTTTCTTACCTGAACTGCTCTGTCATAGGAGGAGAAACGCAGTACCCTGGGTAAAATGGGAAAAAAAGAAGATTCTCGAGGCTTCTAGATCATGAGCCTTGTGTCCTCCCTTATCCCTATCATTGTGGGTCAGTTGAGCTTGAGATCCCTCATCATAGGATATTAGAGGCCACCTCATCCACAAATCTCTCAACCATCCCTATCCATTGAGCCTTATAAATACAAGCTCATGTCCATGGTTGAGGGGGAGAACCATTGAAGTATTGTTATGCTGTTGGATTGACCACTTAGCCCAAGCCATTGGAGAGCATAGAGAGAAACGTTGGAGCTTATGGGGATGAAAGTTTTGGTTTCATGGAGATGCATGTCAACACTAAGGCTTATTTGGTTGTAAACTTCTCCATTTTAATATTAATGCAAAGCTGATCTCCGTCCCACTTTATTGTTGTTGTTTGATTTCACATGTAAATGTTATTGGATTCCTTAGTCACTGACATGGATTAATAGATTATGTTCTGGTAGCTTTGATGTGTTTGTGTGTTTAATTTGATTGCAGGTACACAAGTTTACTATCGAAGCAGGCATTCCAGGTATCTACGATATCTAGGGAGGGTCTTCATCCTTTGTCGTTCATTTGTTCTGGATTTGAACCATTCAGACCAGAGGAACAACTTTTGTCTGCAGAAGGTGTAATATTCCTGCTAACAAATCTGGTGACTCTCGCTGGGGAATGAATGTATGTATCAGTCGATCTGATCTTCCTCAGTTCTTCAAATCTTGCCTGAATCCAGGCTCCTTCTCCAACTCTCTTCAGTCAAATTTGCTATCTGACTTAGTGGATTTTGGTTTGAAACTTCCAGATCTGTCTAGATCTGAATTATTTCGACCTTTTATGCTCTTTTTTATTCTCAATCTATCAGTTTTTACCTTGATCTTTTGTTCTCCTTTGGGTTTTGGATCTATTAAGGGAACTGCACATGTTTTGTTGGCAAGAAGCGGTGCCACCGCCTGAGTCAAGTTAGCCATAAGTGGTGCCACCGCTTGAATCTAGTGAGCAAGGAGCGGGTTTGCCTCAAAACCGCCTATCAGCAGCTTCATCTGTGTGGTGCCAAGTAGGCCCTGTTCCAGACTTTGTATTTTGATTTTTTGTATGTTTTTTGCTTGTTTTTTGACGAAAATGAAGTGTACTTAAAAAAAAAATGCTCCCTCACGGCCAGGAGGGGACATGAATTGTATATTCTGCAGTCGTTTTGATTGTTATTTTCCCTCTGCATTCAAAGAGAGCTTTTGTTTCTTGCATTAGATTCTACATTATTTTCTTTGCTTGAAACCTCTTGCTCTTTTCTGTAGATATTATTCATTGGAATTGGAAATATACATTTCATTTTCTTGTGTAGGCTTTGGTTTGTTTTGGACTTGGAATGCATGAGTGATCCATGTTGTTTTGAGTCTTTCTTTGCTTGGGGTGATTCTTGTTTCCTTTGGTATGCTGATTTTTTCAGTGCTTGGTAGGAAAGATTGGTTCTTCGTTTCCTTGTCTGTTTCAAAGAGAAGTTTTAGTTTTCTCTCTCTCTTGCTTTATTCGCAAGTTTGGTTAATCGATTTTCTTCTTGTTTTGTGCCTGATTGTTCGAAATTCTAGATCTTACTTTCATGAAGAAGAAATATCTGTTTTTAGCTTTACGTGCATTAGAGTTAGTTTTGTTTGGAAACGTTAGTGAAATCATCTTTCCATTAAGTTTTTATGCATCTTTTTCAAGCATGAAAAGATAGGAAACATTTCTGGTTTATTTATGTTAAATGTTCTCTAGATCTCTTTTTTATTTTCATTGAAGATTGTTGGGGTGCATTGATATTTCCTTTTTCATATGAAAATATAGAATTGCATTTGCATTTGGGTGTGCATTTTTGGGAATAAAAGTAAATCTCTCTCCCTCTCTTAGGTATAATTTCATTGAAGAGGAAAACTTGCATTATCATATAGATCAGTGTGCATCTTTTTTAAATTCAAGTTTTCACTCCATGGTTCCACCTAAACGCATAAGATAAAATTAACGGTAGTACTAGGTTAAAATTTTTAGCAATTTGAGTTATAAGTTAGAGACGTGTTTAGGCGTCGTTAAGCGCAGGATTTGTCGTTACTCGTCCACATTACATCTCGGGACTCGTGCGGTTCTTCCACGTACCGTCGGTATTTCGAACAACCCTTCACGTACCCTTGAGATATATGGAAAGGTACTTCACGTACTCGATTGTATATCGGAAGGCCCCTTGTGTAAGGTTATGCATTAGACAGCACTACTACCAATTTGAGCTCCCACGTACCTTGAGTATATCGGGAGACCCTTTTAGGAATCCTCAAACCATCTGAGTTATCCTTTTGGCCTGTCCTGTGAGGTTCCTGACTCTTATCCACTCCTTTCACATGTTTGCTTATTGCTTTTAGTTTGAGTAGTACTTGCTTGTGCGTGGTAGTTAGGGGGTTATTAGAGAGTTTAGAGATGGCATCCTAATATGGGACTACTACTCAAGAGGTCCCTTTCCAAGGTGTACCTTTTGTATTCCCTCCAAGTGAAGGTATTGGTCCTCCCTTTATTGCCACTCTAAATCTTCCTGGATTAACTATAGGATTACCAGTCTGGATTTTTAATCCGATAATTCCTATTACACCTAATGTCTCAAATGTCACCTCTCCTCCGGGAGAGGATCGACCTCAACCTAATCCCTCTCCTTCTTCACCGGTTGTGGCTTCATCTCTTTCTTCTTCTTCGCATGACCAAAGCTCTATGGTTAGTAGTCATGTGGATAAGAAGAAGAATAAAGGGAAGGGTAAAAATAAGAAGGTTAAGAAAGAGAAAAAGAAACAACCATCTGCTCTTGATGGTGCTCATTCTAAGAGAACACCCAGAAAACCCAAGTTCCCTTGTAAGCTTTGCAAGGGGGACCACCTTCTTAAGGAGTGTCCCGGTCTCTCCTGTGTACAAGAAGAGTGGTATAAAATGTTCAAACCATCTGTGTCATCAACCTCTCATCATCATGTTGATGATACTCCCTCAACCAGTGACCCATTGGTAAAAGGTTGTAAGGGTAAAGTCTTGTATCCTTGTTTGATATGCAAGGCTATGCATCGTACTTTTCTTTGTCCAAGCATGGATGAAGCTTCGCGTTGGTTGGAAAATATTACTGATCATCAATAGGTGATTCCAAAAAGTGATAGTAAGTTATCCCTTGACCCCCCACCGGTTGACCAAGTGGTCGATTCGGATTTATCTGTGGTTGATCCCACTCTTCCTTTGGAGAGTGAAGTTAAAGTGGTCGAGTCAGTGTCATTTCCACCCGATCCCGCTCTTTCATCGGAGAGTGTTAAGACTGAAGTAGTCTCTTTGACCAAATCTTCGTCTTGTTCTTCTCTTCCAGAAGAGAATGAACTGAAACCTGCTGAAGTTTTTATGCTTCGTTCTGATTGTTCTCGATAAGAGAAAATTTTGTCTGTTTTGATAGAACCCTCTCTGAGTAGTGAGGTTATTTCCTTTGACTGGAGTAACCTAACAGATTCTCGTCTTCATTCGAGTGTTCCTTTCCAGATAATTGTGAATGTTACTACTAGGCGGATACTTCACACTATTGTTGACGAAGGGCCTTCTGTTAGTATTCTATCCTCAACTGCTTGGCAAGCTTTAGGTTCTCCTCAGCTTGTGCCAGCCACCGATCAAATACTGGCTTTTAATTTCAGGCCTACTGCACCTTTAGGGACCCTTCCTTATTTGCCTATTACATTAAGAGGGAAAACTGTCTGCATTGATGTTATGGTGGTCCAAGGTCCTTTAGATTTCAATCTTCTCCTTGGACATGATTATGTTTATGCCATGAAGGCTGTTGTGTCCACACTCTTTAGAGTTATGCATTTTCCCCATGATGGGAAGATTGTGACCATTGATTAGCTTTCTGTTGTTACACTTGACCATCGCATTACTCCTAGTAATCAGACTTCCTTGAATGTGGCACATGTTCTTGTGGTTCCTTCCCCTTCTTCTAGTTAGCTTCTTCCCATCATAGGTAAAATGGGGGGCATAGCTCTAGTCTATGGAAATCATAATGGAGCTAAGCCGCTAGCTTTTATGTAATGGGGGAAACCTACCAACCTCTGGTTATCATGTTGGGTAGGAGCATGTGTAGAGCATAGTTTAATTTTGGTTTCAAGCTCGTTAAAAAATAAAACCACTCCTTAAGCATAGTTTACCCTTTTGGTTTCAAGCTTGCATAAAAATGAAACCATGTCATGAGCATAGTTTCCATTCTGTGTCAAGCTCGTTAAAAAATGAAACAGATGCCTATGAGCATAGTTCCCATTCTGTGTCAAGCTCGTTAAAAAACGAAACAGATTCCTTTGAGCAAAGTTCCCATTCTATGTCAAGCTCGTTAAAAAATGAAACATATCCCCTTCCCTTGAGTCGAGTCTTCACTTTAGTGTTAGAACTTGAACCTTCTTTTCACCTTCTCGATTCTCGTTCTTCCTACCCCCCTGGTGAACATTTTCACATTAGTAACCAGGTTTTTAGGTTGGGTATGGAAGAAGAATCGACGTTAAATGAAACGAAGCTTGGGGGCATGTCAAGCCGCTAGCAACCATGCTAGGGGTAAGCTTCGCTAGCAATCATGCTGGGGGAAAGACTCCAACCTCTGTATATCATGTTAATGGGATTTTTCAAGCATAGTTTACCCATTGGTTTTGAGCTTGCGTAAAAATGAAACCAATCTTCGAGCATTCTTTCAATTGATCTTTGAGCTCGTTAAAAATAGTAAGATGGTGTTGGGCTTACTTTTCATTTTTCGTGCTCTAGTTAAAACATGAAATTTGGTTTGAGCTTAGTTTGTTACTTTTTCGTGCTTTGGATTCAAACATGAAAAAGGTTAATAGAGTCTTCTTTAAGCTCTTTTCGGACTCTTAAAATTTGAAAAGATTGTTGAGCGATCTTGTCTTCTTCACGCTCGTTAAAGCATTTGAAGAGTCGTCCGTCCGACGGTAGGTTATCTCTTTTTCGGTTCGAATAGGACTATTTACGAAAAAGGAACACTCCAGCCAATCATGACTGGAAATTTTCTCTAAGGTATGATTTTATACTTTTTCGGGCCTTAGAGACTAAATCATATGAAAAATGACCCTTTAGAGTCTTCTTCCGTAATCGTTCAGAATCTCTAAACATGAACAATACCGAGATTTCTTTCATTGGACTTGTTAAATTAAACATTGAGAGACCCATTTTGGGAATGAAACCCTCCTCTCTCAGGTTCGTAAAACATATGAGTCTGGACTTGTCTTTCGACAAGCTATATAGAGTGTTTGTTACCCTCTTTGAACTCGTAAAACCGAAAAGAGGCACTCATCGATCATGATGGGGGAAATGGGAAGGGAATCGTTTTTCAAATAAATGGCAGTAGTTTGTCGTTACCTTTGAACATGGCACTTATATACAAACCATGTTAGTCAATTGGGTATTCAGCTAATCTCCATGACGATCCACTTTCATGAGTCATGCCACTCCTTTGAGTCTTTCAAAAGAATGCATTGTCCACTGTCGCATTGTGCGTTTGCCCCGTGCAGTCATGCTGCCAAGTCTTTTTGTCGTGCTGCCCGATGTTCAAAGGGGATTTGAAGAATTTTTACCTCTGCAGTCAACACAGTCTTTGTGTCAGTACTTTTGAGTCAGTCCTATGGTTACTACATTCACATCATTCCAAAACTATGTTCCGAGTTTCATGTCATCAATGTGGGACTCATCATGGCCCTCCTTCGACGAGACTATTCTCGTCAACATCAACTCATCATCCGGGAAATAGTCTTAGAAACAAATACTTAGTACCTTGAGATCTGTATGCCTTAATGACAAATTCTCTCACTCTCAACATAGGTTCACATCATTGACCTTTGATCGATAGAATCGACTGGGTGTTCGACATCAGGACATCTATTCACACTTAGTAGATTGTACTAGGGTACCTTCGAAATCATTGACATTAATGGTGATCTCCCTTGCACTTGTTAATGGTTCACATCATTGACTGGTAATCAAGTGGTTTCTACCATATTTGACTTTAGATCATTGTAATCGCATGGATAGAATCGTACCTTGTGGAAGACGAGACAAAGACCCTAGGTATTTGTTTAAAGCGCTCATTTTGTGATGGAGTTTTGCATGTCTAGCATGGATCCACATTTGTATGGTCGTGGCTATGCTCAAATTTGTGTCTGAATGACATAGATCTACATTGTATGTTTGGTAGCTATGTCCAAGTTTGAGTCCTCTATCACATGGATCTACGCTGTATTCTAGTAGCCATGCTTGTTTATTCCTCCCATGGATCTGCCTTGTATTGTTCTGCAGCCATGAGTTGGTTACTTGTGTTTATGAGTCAAAATATTGATGTACTATAGATGCCTACTTGATGACATGCTCCGTTCGAGTCGACATTTTCACCTTGTAGCGAAGACTTGTTCTCTCAAAGCTCTCGTTTATCGTATCCCTCTAAGACTCATGATTTGGGGGGCATCCTGTTATACCAAAATCCTATCATCATCATGTGATAAGACCTTTGACATACCTAATTTCCCTGAATCCCAGCACCTGGAGTGGAAACCCATGTTGTCTGTCAATCTTTCATGAAAATTCCCAGCACTGCGCTTTCCTTGTTAGCCAGGAGCGGTTCCTTGCTCGCATTGCCTTTCTGCTGTTTTCCATAAGCGATGCCACTACTTATAGCCCTTGGTCCATAAGCGTTTCTTACCTGAACTGCTCTGTCATAAGAGGAGAAACCCGGTACCCTGGGTAAAATGGGAAAAAGAGAAGATTCTCGAGGCTTCTAGATCATGAGCCTCGTGTACTCCCTTATCCCTATCATTGTGGTTCAGTTGAGCTCGTGATCCCTCATCATAGGATCTTAGAGGCCACCTCATCCACAAATCTCTCAACCATCCCTATCCATTGAGCCTTATAAATACAAGCTCATGTCCATGGTTGAGGGGGAGAACCATTGAAGTATTGTTATGCTGTTGGATTTACCACTTGGCCCAAGCCATTGGAGAGCATAGAGAGCAAAGTTTGAGCTTATTGGGATGAAATTTTTTCGTTTCATGGAGATGCATGTCAACACTAAGGCTTAATTGGTTGTAAACTTCTCCATTTTAATCTTAATGCAAAGATGATTTTCATCCCACTTTACTGTTGTTGTTGATTTCAAATGTAAATGTTGTTGGATTCCTTAGTCACTGACATGGATTAATAGATTATGTTATGGTAGCTTTGATGTTTTTGCATGTTTAATCTGATTGCAGGTACATAGGTTTACTATCGAAGTAGGCATTCCAGGTATCTACGATATCTAGGGAGGGTCTTCTTCCTTTGTCGTTCATTTGTTCTGGATCTGAACCATTCAGACCAGAGGAACAACTTCTGTCTGCAGAAGGTGAAATATTCTTGCTAACAAATCATGGCACATTCTTTGCATCTAGAGGCCATTGTCAAATTGCTCTCTTTTCATTGATTTGACTTTGAGGAGACCTAGGTACCACTATATATCTCTCTACTCCTTTAAATCCCTTACCTATACATGGTCTCCTGATCAAGTTCAATGTTGGTTTTCAGAGGATGCGCCAACTTATTTTTCTATTGAATTCCAATACTGGTGCCTTGTAATTCCAATTTCCTCAAACAATTTACAAAATTGATATACAAGAAGCAAAGAAAATATAAACACATAAAACATTATGGAAAATAAAATTCCAATTTTTGTGATTTTATAAAGCTCAGGCTATATGATTATAACATATATAAATCCAACCACCTATCTTCAGTAAGTTTTTATGCAAAACTGGACAAGCCTCATACACTGGAAAAGCCCTGAAAGAACACTATTTATAGAGATGAAACAAATCCAATCGTCCTTAATCTTGGCAGTTTAAACTGGTTTATGTGACAAATATTCTAGGATGAGATCCCAATCATGCTATGCTTTCTCGAGCACAATTAGGAATGATCAAGTTTCACTAGTATATCCCTACTAATTTTGATTTTGGTTAGCGGTTTGACCATGAAATGGTAGTATAAACTCACTATAAAATAAGTGTGTCAGTAAAATATGTTGTAAATAAATAAGGCCAATTTTCATATTCATTACTTGCATCAAACAATAGAGTTTAACAAAATCATATGCGGAAAAACACAAAAGAACTGCAAATGATATTGATCAATATGATTTGGAGGATAAAAGATTTTAGATATTCAAGTCTTCATATTTTTGTTTGTTTTGGATTGTACTTTGCACTTGTCCAACACATTAGCAGAACCTGAGGAGTTCACTACATGAACGAGTAAAGAACTAAGTTAAAATTACCTTAGATTAAGAAAAAATTTGAACTCAAGGATATACACGTCTGTACCATCAAGATTAAGAAATTTTTCAAGGCATAAAATCAACTCGACCTTGTCCTTCATAACTTCTAAAATGGTTTTGAACAAGAACTAGGATCTTTGCATGCAACTCTACTGATGGATGAATACTAGAACCTCTCTATGCCTCCATACCAAATACGATGTTACTTTATCCTTTCTGTATCTCTTATAACAAAATGATTCAGAACAAAACCCTTGTTCAAGCTCAATGCCAGCTGGAATGTCAAATTTGATTAGGTTTGTTGTTGACTATTACCCTTTGAAAATGCATGGTCCATTTTGCATTTTCATGAACCTTTCTTATCTCACCAGTAAAAACATAAGATACTTGGAGTTTAGTGTCATTTACAGAGTATAGGAGGCACTTCGATGGCATGCAACTTGTTATAGCTTGCTTGAGCACTTATCATAACCCTAGGAAAGAACAAAGGTCTGAAGGATGATTGATGGCTTGATGGAGACTTTTCCAGGACCACACTAATGGATGATATGAGCAACAAGGGAACCATAGAATATGAACACCCTTATTCAAGAGATGTCCAGGGCATGGTTTATGGATTGATGAGAATAAAACACAACCGTGTCTTAAATCAAGATAAGAAAAGAACAATACTTATGGATTAAATCATGGATCTAGCCCCTAAATGAGGGATTCCCTCCTCAAAGAGAAAATTCAAGTATGTTCAAAGGGGATTTTATGAGGCACTACACATTGATTGAGGGATAAATCACATATGTGGAGCTGTAACAAGAATTATCACTCACACCTATAGGATTTAACAAATAATGTTTTGAGAATAAACTATTTTTTGAACCTCCACCTGGCATTGAATTCAAAAGAGTCAATCTTTCTCTACAAAAAGGTCCACCAGAATTCTTTCCCAAATCTGGTGAACCATATGAAAATTGGTCCGACTCAATACCAGTTATTGTTTTTCTGGGTGTCTTGGTATCACAAAGGTTCTGGTCTGAATAAAGCTCCAGCTCATGACTTCACATGGACATATGAAAGTGAAGGAATGGGAAATATAATGCACCAAAGGGAAAACTGGGACATGGCATTCTATGAAGTCCAAATTATTGGAGCAAATAGATGGAATTACCTTCGGTTTACCCTCCTAAACTAATATATATGTTGCAAGTAAAAGATTTGAATAAATAAGCCTACACATGGTGAAAAGAAAAACTAGGTACTTAATCAACAAATACAAATATGACAACAACATGTGTTCATTTAGGGTATAATGATTCAGTCAAGTCTTCAACAACATTTAGAGAGTGATTATCCTACAATAGAATAGATAAGGTTAAATTAACTAATGAAAGATAAATTTATGTTTCTCAACAAAATTTGTTGTTGTCTCCAAATTAGGTATGTTCAAAATTTTCTAGGCATCCTCCAAAGGAAATGCGGAGACGATATCAACCCCTTTGAGAAATTGCTAAAACTAAAAAGCCTTTGAAGAAAGCATCATACAAACCATTTATGATGGAACTGCAACAAAAAATAACCATAAGTTTTCATAGATTAAGATGCTAGCTACAACCACACCATTCATCAACAGAAGTGGAAGAAATATAAATTAATGGTCAACAAAACCAAAGCACTTAATGGAGAGAAAGTTGCAAGAATGAAATGAATCTCTTCTGCCCTGAGATGAGTGTGTTTGTTTTACAATTTCAATGAAAATTTCATAAATTCCATTTTGAAATTGGTATTGTATGGTTGCATAAGGTATATGTCGTTACTTGTTAGAAATTGCCATAGTAACAATCAAGATGAAAGATGTCAAGATGTTTTGTTGAAAATCAAGATGTAATCAATATATACGATGGCATAAGTGATGGAAGAACAAGTTTCTATTCTAAAAGAGAAGGTGGAGGACAAGCTAGCAAACATGGTTAGTTATCAAGAAGCTAAAAAACATTTGGTATCAGATCTTAAGATCATATCTTCCCATGAACATATGAAAGTGAAGTTGAAACAACAAAGAAACAAAATATGTGGGGTGGAATTCAAAAATGAGGACCCATTGAAAAATCTTGAGATAGGAACATGGGGTTTGATTCAAGAGTTCATTGGTCATGGTGGACACAGATCCTACTGCACCTGTGTATACTCAACAAACACACTGAGCCAAGGTTGATATTGAGATACATTAGGACTATGCAAATGCTGAAGACTTTAAAAAGATGGCCATCAAGCTTAGGCACATCATCAATATGAAGTGTACCCTAATTTATATTAGATTTACAATTTCAATCCAAATAATGAAAAGGTAAAATTAAATGAGAAAGGAAATGTCATTCAATACAGTGGGTTTTCTTCCCCGTGAGGGTTTCCTAATATAAGCCATGTTTTCCCATGACGTATGAAAATTATGCCAATTACATTAGGGGAATGTCAATATCATGCCAATAGGTCTCCTACGATGAATGCATAGGAACCTAGCACATCGACCATTTTTTTCTTTTCTTAGCTATGCATAACTCATTTCCCTTATAAATACTGATAATAATTTTCAAAGAAAATATAAAATAGGTAAATATATTCTCAAAAGTGAATATGCTTAATTCATGGAAGTGAAAAGAAATAAAAACATCTTCCCTCAGACCGTTGAATCAAAGGAAATCGAATGAAATCAATGAAGCTACAATAAAGGGTTTATTCAAGCATCAAATAATAACTAGAAACATTCAAGGGACTAACACAATATTTAACCAAAATAAAGTTAAAACCAAACTTCCAAAATAGACACAATACTACAAACATAAGCAATCAAAAAACCATAGAAATTTTTTAAGGTACAAAGCTAGACATTAACACGGTTTCATGTACTAGAATGAGCCCAATCTTGCTTAGCATAAGTTTTGTTAAATTATTTATTTATCCTTTAATACTAGGACACTATCTATGTGAAGAGATAGGCCCTAGTTTCATCAAATTCCAACTTAATTTCTTGTCACAAACAAGAAATACAATGTAATAGTTAAATATTAAAACATCAATATTAAATAACTAACATCAAGGAAATGCAGTTCCAATCATCAACGTTACAACGGAAAACACAAAATATAGAATCTATTTTTACCTTAAATGCGGCCTCAAATTGACATATAGTGATCATTGCTACCATAAGTACTTTCCAACCTACTTCAACAATAGAGGAACAACAACGTTAGTCAAATAACATGAATCACATCATCAACAACATAACACGTAGACTTACAACTGGAGGGTGTCAGTGAAACACAACTACGCTGACTAGATTCAGGGAAAGTGGAGACTACACTTGTTATCTCATCCCTTAATGGTCCAATGGACATGTGGGGAATTGAATCTTGACAAACCAAAAAACTGATAGAATCAGACATTATGCATGATCTTGGCCTCTACAAGCCAATTATGCCCATGGAGGCTAAAACAATTATACATTGTAATTATGCCAATTGATTATTGCATTAGATGACTGTTGGTCTCATTCCAATAGGTATCCTACGATCAATTCATATGAACTTATTGCATAATTTTTTTTCTCTTCATTTAGCTATGTAGAGCTTATTTATTTTTCTAAATAACGATAAGTATTTACAGAGAAAATATACAATCAACATAAAAGAATAAAAAAAGTGAAGACAATTAATTCATGCAACTAAAAGGTAATAAAAAACATCTTTTCTTAAACCTTGAATCAATGGAAATCAACTAAAATCAATCTTGATTCAAGCTACAACAAAGGGTTAAATCAAGCATCAAATGAGGACTAGAAGCATTCAAGGGAAAAACACAATATTTAACCAAAATACACACAAACTTCATAAATCAACAAAATGCTTCAAACAAAAGCAATAAGCAAACCATAAAAATTTGTCAAGATATTAGTGAAAAACAACAACAGGGTTTCATGTACTTGAATGAGCCCATTCTTTCTTAGTGAAAGTGACGACAAATTATTTATTTATCCTTTAATGTTAGGACACTATCTATGTGAAGAGATACCTCCTAGACTTCGCTTTGTCAAATTCCAACACCATTTCCTGTCACATACAAGAAAGAAACAATGTAAGAGATATAGATCAAAACATCAATCTTAAAATAAGTTGCATGAAGGTAATGTAGCTCATATCATCAATGTTACAACAAAAAGTATAATGTATAATCTATTTTTATCTAAAACACAACCACAAATTCACATATAGTGATCACCACCAAGGGTACATGGAACACCTAGACCAAAATAAGACTCAAGTGTCCCTCATGTGTATTAGATCATGTACAATCTTAGGTGAAATCCATTTTCCAATTCACATTCTATCCTTGGTCCTCATTTTCGACATTCTAAACACGACCTTCTCCAAATGAATTGTCATTATGATCATCCAAAACATTATATTCCATATCAAGTTCATTAAAGAAATTTGTTATATTGTTTTCTCCCCTTCTTTCATGATTTGATCGCTAAAGAGCTAATGCTCTTTCATATGGAAAATTGCCAACCTCATACTTTGTTACATATAATCTTAAGCATGTATCACATTTTTATCAAGCTTGCTCCTTAACTTTGACTTCAAGAATGTCAATGCACTAAACATTCTCTCATTCTCCACTGATCCCAAAATCACGGTTTGACATAAATCCACTAATTTGAAATATTCTGACATTCTTTGCCATAGGATTTTGCTACCACTAAGTTTAGTCCATAATCATGTAATTGCACCATATTCTAGAGGATTATTCAACTCAGAAAATTGCTCCCACATTGTTGTAGCAAAGCATTCAGCTTGACCTATCAATTTTTCTCGATCTAAAATACCTTGAATATGTTCTCCTTGTATATCGGCCTCTTGAAGAAAATGGCTCTGCAAAATCTTGCATTTCTATATAAATTCAACCTTTAAAGTCTTTGAACATTGACAATCATTCCAATATTGAGGGTATACCATAGACATGGCCTCCAACAATTATTCTCGAGGAAATCCTTCTATTATCTCTGATGATAATGATTTTGCAATTTCTATCAAGTTGTGTTTCACTGAAATTACAACATTGTGAAATCGTTCTCTTGACATGAGGCACTCTTTGGTGGATCTTCGTATCTTATATTTATAATAAAAGGGAACCATATTCTCACGCATTACCATACATAGCATCCATTTTTTATCAAACTTAAAAAAAAATCAATTTCTATATTGATTAACTCACTCCAAATTGTAAAATGCTAGACCTGTAAAAGACTCTGCCATAATATACAAATTATCCAATGCAAGGCATCTTAATTTTCTTTCTCTTGTGTATTCAACAATATACATTATGTGACTCTGAGCCATCTTCACGAGGTTATTCATTTCATGAAGCATAGGAATAATTCCATCCAATGTTAATAATGTCTCTATATCACTTAGTAGAAATAGTCTTTCAGTTGGTCCCTTCATTGAAATCCATCTTGTATCAACATCTTTTAATAGTTTTTTTTCCATTTGTAACACCATTGGAAAAAAAATTTAAACTCTAAAAGTCATTTGGGACTCCGAAAAAAGTATGCATGAACCTCACGTACAAGATATTAAACCTTTGAAACCAATGAAAAGTTGCTCACTATCTTAAATTCAAGATTCATCCTGTGAGCCATACAATGAATACTAAGCATATGGTGAAGCTAAGAGTCCTTCTAGCACAAAGGCCATTCCTTTGTCCCTGCATTACTGATGCTCCATCTACTCCAACACATACAAAAAAATTTGCAATCATGGAATGATACATACCACCGATTTCCTTCAAACTATAAATAACAAGTTCATAAATATTTTCTGATGTAGAAATTTTGGTCATTTTATGAATTCCAAGTAGATAGGAATGCATGATATGGTCATTGACCATATAAATGCTCATACAAATCCATGAAGTATTATCAATAGTCGTAAATTCATCCAAAGACAGTGACAAAAATGTAGCATTTGCAATATTCTCTTTCATATCGTTGTTTTCTACTTAATCTAGACATTCCCAACCACTCGATAAAGACCAATGAGAAGATAGAAAATTTCTCACTTGAATAAAAGATCGGTATTTGGTCATTTTTTGATAATCTTTCATACAACCATTGGATAGGATGTGAAATACATTGCTTAATTGTATTGTCTTTGATAACAAATTTGTTTCCATCATCTTTCCAAATTGAGATGTGATGGTTCCTCCACTTTCCTCAAGTTTTATCTTATTTATTAATAATTTATTATATTCCTCTTCATATTGGAGATGTTGAAATTGGCTAAGAGATTTCCATCTGGGATTAGATTTCTTCTCATCATTTGCAGCTTTCTTATCATACACCTTTCCAACATGCTTCTATATTGTGTCTAACTTCATCTGCAATTTCACTACCTTGCCAAGTTTCCAACTACATGAAATGCATTTAACTTCTCGTGAGGTCTCATTCTCATTTGTTGGAGGAATTGGTTCAATAATTGAGTATCTTGAGACCCAATCAAATTTTATTTTTCTCCCTATGTCCCATTGGCCCTTTTTCCTTTTCCATGAATGCATTGTGCCACCTTGCAAGGAAAAATATTCAACATTTGAACTATGGTGTTTTCTATGAAAAACTATTTCCTGTCCATTTCTTGGCCTTTCTGAAAAACTTTCATGTTAATTCCCTCCTCCTGGAGTCTTTTTATCAATCAATTTGAAGTCATATTGTCAATCAATTTCAAGTTCCTAATACTTCTCCTAGAAAGGTTGTGTTATTTTTGAGCTGGTTGGTATTCCTATTATGTCACTTGTCAGTGATATCGATCATTGCAAACCAATTTAAGGTCCACCTTTTGTCTACCTTGGGTTAGAATCACCACAAATTATTAGGATAGAAGAAATCCATTTCATAATTGGTGAGAGTAGAATGCTAAGGAAAATTCATCCATCCTGGAAGTTGATGTTTGAAGAATTGTTTGCTTCAGCTACAAGGAAACATTGGCAATCCTCCACCTTCATTAAGCAAGGTATGTGTGGAAATGATAGAAATTTTTTACTGTGGTTTATTGATAGTGTTATCCCTAAAGTTGAACCTAGACTATAGGGGTTCAAGCTTAAAGAAATCTTTTTCAAAAATATAATTCAATGAAATCAAGATAAAAAACTGGGCTGGTATGTAATCAAAGCTATAGGAAAATCACATAATCATTAAAGAACTGTATAACATAAACACGATACAAAATCCAATATCAAAGGAACTACGATCATGAATTTATGAAATGAGACTGACTCTATTTTTAAAAGTTTAAAAGATTACTGTATTTCACCATAAGAATCATGTAATGGGATTCAATTGACCATATACAGGATAAATCATAAGAAACACAATTCATAAGATACACAGTCAAATCATAATCATACTCATATCAAAGCAGAACCTGTGTTGAAGATGTAGAGTATTTCATGTCATACAAAATGTTATCAAAATGGATCTCCATCACTCCAATTGCCACCTCCTGTCTCATCTAGTGACTATCCTTATATACAAAATATCTACTTTTCTAAGATAGCTATAAGATCCTACTTCTATGGATCGAGCTCTTTCAAAAATAGAAATGTCAATCCCCTTTAAACAATTTTTTAATACAAGTGTAAAATAAAAGAGACATCTATCAACAAACAAAATGGCTTTCAAAAGCAAACTATAACTCTAAATCTAAAGACTTTTAGAATCCTCTGCCAAGATAGTTAGATCACTTAAAACCTGGGACCGCTTTTGCAACCTGGAAAACTCAGCATCTTTGTTCTCCTCCTTACTCTAAGCCTTCATGTGTTCGAGATGCTTCTGGATGGTTCTTTTTTCCTTTAGAATATCTTTAGATATTGACAGCAATTTCTGATAATCTGCCTCCTTATCCTCCAGATCCTCTCGAAGTCTTTTATTTGTTGTCATTAACTTTTCATTAATGTTTTGTAAAAACCTAGTTTGCTCCTTGTATGTTTGTAAATATTTCTTGACTTGGTTTAATTCTGGATATATTTCAAGGTCTTCTTCTTGCATATGGACCTCATCTTCTTGTAGAATCCTTGATGCTGAGCAACCCTCTGAATCAACTTATTTGTTTGTGCAAAATATTTCTGGTATAGACCTTGCAACTCCCTGAACATCAATGAACTTCTCATTGTATGAACAATACTGACCTTTAGATGTATGTACAGTCTCTTCACTGAGACCATCATCTATCATCATGATTTCCTCACAGTCTTCATGTGCTGATTTCATCTCTGCCTGCAACTTCCTTCTTAACCTAGTCCTAGGATTTACATCCTTGCTTTCTGACTTCAACAGCTGATTATGAGTTTCATTTTTTGAAGTTATATTCTTTAGCATAACACTTAAATTTTTAGGGTTTTCATATGTGAATGAAGTTTTAGGACACAAACTTTTCTGAATTGGTTTCTCTGTAAAACCCTTACCTTCCTCTACAACAGCTTCAATTTTTTTTTTGTGATTTGTTGTTTGCTGGTTCGAGTCTTCCATGATCCTTTTTCCTTTCTCTTTAGTATTTTCTTTGAAACCTAGCTCTATCAATAGAGTTTCCCAAGTTCGTCCTTCCCTGTGCAATTGTGAGACAATCAATAGTTTTATTAAACCCTGATGGTATATTGAATGAGCAGTATGCTCTGGATGACCCTGAACCCATGCAATCATCTTTTGCAGGATTTTCAATAGGTAGAATGGGAGATTGAGCTGCAAGCTTCCATTGAGGTGCATCAGCAACCTTAAATGGAATTTGAGAACCCTGTCATACCGACCATCGCATGTAATGTAATTTTGCACCATTTCTAAAGGAATTTTCCAGCTAGGTTTTATTTTGCTCACATGGATACCATTTTCCAGTCTAATTTCTCAAAACCTGGCATTAAAAACTCACTGTAATCTCCTTGAAAGTCCTGTTGCTTAAACCATCTTTCTCCCTGTGCTGGAACATCTATTGCTTCAGCAATAGACTCTTCATTTACCCTGACTGTTAAGCTTTTGAGCTGAACCATTTCATATTTATAGTTTATAATAAAAGCCATAGTTACCTGTGAATGATAACCCTGTAAGAAGAAGAACCCATTGGGATGATCTTGGAAACTTCAGTATCCATTCTGTGTTATTGGGCTCCAATCTGCAAATCAGGCCTCTTGGTTTTCTTCTTACCATGATTTCTGAATCTTCTTCCTCTGTTATCTTTGACATTTTTACAACCCTTTCACAATATACACTTCCAACCAGAATTTATGTTGCAGCAGTTTACATTCAAATGCAAAAAAAAACTATCCAATGTAAACTTTTCCCTCTTCAAGAATGAGAATACAGGATTAAAACAAACCCTTGCTACTTCAGAACTACTGTACACAATTTTTCATTGTTTTAGCCATCCAAATTTCGGGATCCTGAACAATAAATGTCTACAGCATAGAAACGGTTCTCTAAATGATATTCACCAGGTTCGAAAGGTTATTCGAGCATAATAAAATGACATTTTTTAGGGAAAATAAAATATCATATTCAATCAGTCAAAAGTGCCATTGTTGGTACCAGTACTCATTACATGAAGTGCCTTGATTCCATATGTAAAACAACTGTGCAAGCCAATGAGTGACATGATGTAACACATTATTTCTAAAATAGGGCTGCTTTCAAGGAGTAATTATACCAAGTACCGAGTCTGTCAAATATGCATATGTTTATATATACCATAGTTTCATGGTCATATATATTTTTTACACTCAACGGTACTTATGAATAACAACATTAATGAAATACTCTTTGAAGAAACGCTGCCAGTTTAAAAAATGTTGCCAGTTTGAGAAATGCTTCCAGTTTGAGAAATGCTGCCAGTTTTAACAATCCAATTCATAATATAAAATCTCTTGCACTTAACATAGGTTCATGGCTTTAAATGAGTGATGATTTTGAGGCTTCAAAAGATATAATAAGAAAAATATAAAAAATAATAGCATTCAATCAAAAAATAAATTGTAAAATAAGGTAAAAGTTAAAAATAAAAACTCATCATAATAAAAATCCCTAAGATAAAAAAAATCAAACAACCTTAGAGATAACATCTGGCTCCATTTGGGGACAAATTTTTCCCTATGAAACTTTGAGAACATGTTGACCTGTGCCTTCAGAAATCTGCTAAAGTCATTTCTGTCTTATTGGGATGGAGTCTTATTCAAAGCAAAATGATATATACAGTGAATATGTACAATGACCCTTTATCCCTCAATATGTATAAAAATGCTTTAAAAAACGTCCATTGACTGGACCTGCAATCTCTTAACCATTCAAATTTTGCAAAACAAAAGTGTTGTTTCCCAAGATCTTGATCACTGAGAAAGGCCCTATCCATAAATTATCGAACTTCCCATGCTTACCTTTTTCTTCCTTTCGTGCATCCCACCTGAGAACAAGGTCACCCATTGCAAACATATCTTTTTTAACTTTCTTATCAAAGCTTTCCTTCATTATTCTTTTATGCCTCTCAGCTGTATTTTCGATAGCTTCTCTCTCCTGCTGCAATTGAATTATCTAAAACATTCTTCTTCTTATATCATTAGGTTCTTCTTTTATTTCCTGCATAAATTTAATGACTGGAGTCACTAATTGAACAGGGAAAACAAAATCAATTCCATATACCAATTGGAAAGGGGATGTCCCAATTGAATTCTTAATAGTTACTGTATCGACCCAAAGAGCAAATTTTAATTTGGTATCCCAACTCATTTTATTCTCAAATAACATTTTCTTGATACTGTTTACAATGTTTTTATTACTGGATTCTGCTAATCCATTACCCTGTGGGTAATATGGTGTGGACTATTTCAAGTTAATATTATTTTCTTCACAAAATTTCACCATATTTCTTGATTTAAAAGTAAGAGCATTATCAGTGACTAATTTCCTAGGGCATCCAAACCTACCAAGAATGTTTTCCTGAAGGAAATTAATTATGACTTGTTCAGTTGCTCTCCTTGTAGGAACTGCCTCCACCCATTTAGTGAAAAAATAAGTAGCAGTTAGAATCCATTTATGTTGTCCACTAGAAGGAGGATGAATTTCACCAATGAAGTCTAAACCCTACTGCTGAAATGGACCATTTACTGAAATAGGCTTCAAGGGTAAGGACTGAAGTTTATGCTTACCTGCAAACTTTTGACACTCCACACATGATCTAACATGATGATACACATCTGAGAAAAGGGTAGGCCAATAATATCCTGCTCTTAGGATTTTAAAAGCAGTTGCCTTCCAATACTTGTGCCCTCCACATACTCCACTGTGCAATTCTGAAATAACAGCATCAACTTTCGATTTCTCCAAACATTTCAACAATATTCCTCCCGGATCTTTCGAGTACAAAACCTGATCTATTAAAACATACTTCATTGCTTTTAGTTTTAATGATCTGCATTCATTTCTATTCACTTCCAGAGGGCATTATAAGTACAAAAGGAAATATACAATATATTTATACCAATCAGACTCACCATACCTGCTATAAACCTGCTGCTTACTATATTCTATTGCCATATCCTGCTCTGAATGTTTTGCCATCACATGAAGATTTAAAACCTGACAATTTGATTATGTTAGAAGCTTAGCTAATCCCTGGCCTTTTACCAATTTTGTTGGTTTAATATCCACGTCATATTCCATAACCTTAGCTATCCATCTACCTCTTTTTCCTTCGCTGTCAGGCTGTGCTAAAATCTCCTTGACTGTTGAACTTGGAACATATGCCAAAACCTTAGAATGTAAAACATATATTCTGAAGAATTTAAGAGCTTTAACTAATGCATATGCTTGTTTTTCCATTATGTTATATTTAAGCTCCGAGTCTCTTAATGTTTTACTGAAAAAGGAAATTGATTGTTCCAAACCCTTTGAGTTCTTTTGTAATAATACAACAGCTATAGTGTCTTCTGATGCAAATGAGAAAATTGCAAAATATTTTGTATAATCAGGAGCTATCAATACTGGTGCTTCTATTAATGCCTGCTTTATGGCTTCAAATGATTGTTTAGCCTGGTTTGACCATTTAACCTCCCTATCCTTCTTAAGCATCTCAGTGATATGCTTGATAATTTCTGCAAAATTAGGAATAAACCATCTTAAAAAGTTGATTTTTCCAATGAAAGATTGTATTTCCTTTTTATTTCTAGGAATACTGATCTTTAAGATGGCCTTGACTCTCTCTAGATCTATCTTGATTCCTTCAGCAGAAACAATATGCCCTAACAATTTACCTTCTATCAAAGCAAAGTGAGACTTTTTTGGATTTAATGATAAACCAAAATTTCTGCATTTAATAAAAAATTGTCTCAAATGTTTTAGATGATCTTCATCAGACTTGGAAAAGACTGTGATACCATCTTGGTATATCACTACAAATTTTTCATTTTCACCCACAAAAGCTATATCCATAGCCCTCTGAAAAGTGGCACCTGCATTCATAAGCCCAAAAGGCATTTTATCATACATAAAGGCCCCCCATGGAGTTGTAAATGCTGTTTTTTCTCGGTCTTCTGGCTGCACTGCAATCTGGTTATAACCAGAAAATCTATCAATCATTGAAATTTTGTGAGATCCTACAACCCTCTGCAAAATCTGATCTATTTTTGGTAATGAATAGTTATCTTTCAGACAAGATCTATTCATGTTGTGGAAATCTACACAAACTCTTATCGCTCCATTCTTCTTACGTACATGCACCAAAATTCGCAACCCATGATGAATATCTTAGAGGTACAATAATTTTTGCATCTAGTAATTTTTTTACCTCTTTTTCAATTACTGACAGCAATGATGGGTTAAGCCTTCTAAGCTTCTGTTTGAAAGGCTTAGTATTTGGTTTCAGAGGAATTTTATGCTGAATTATGCTAGTATCATATGTTTTTAAATCATGATATGACCAAGCAAAAATGTCCATAAATTCTTTCAGCAAACCAACATATTTTCTCCTTTCTTCTTCTGACAGCAATTTTGACAATTTTACCATCTTAGGTTGATTTTCAGAACCAATGTTATACTCTATAACATTCTCCTCAGTAGTATGCAGAGTGGGTTTTATCAGTTTATCATCTTTTGAAAACAACCTTTTTAATCGAACAAGTCCCTTAGGAATGAAATTCCCTTTTAACTCAACAATTTTGTGATCAGCAATTGAATTATTTCTGCAAGGTTCATTTTCTATCCATTCTAAATCCTGTTCATGATCAACTGTATCATCTGAAAATTCACCTACTAACTCCATAAATTCTTTTATTTCCTGATCATCATTAAAAACTTTCCAATGTTTGATATTATTTGGGACAGAGGGTCTGTACCTTACATCAGTTGGGTATTTCAAATGAGTTACCTTTGGAACTTTGAAATAGGCTGCTGCTAAGGCTAGGGAATCAGCTGTCTCATTGTATTCTCTTGGAACAAAAGTTATATTGAAAAATATAAAGAAATTTTCAATTAAACCCCAAACCTCATTCCTATAAACTTTCAATAAATACTGCTTTACCTGGTAAACACTTTTTACTTGCTGAATTACTAATTCGGAGTCGCCAAATACAGCAAGTTCTTTAATACCCAAATATTTTGCGGCTCTTAACCCAAGAATCAAAGCCTCATATTCAACAGTATTATTTGTTGTTTTAAATTCCAATTTGTACATAAGGGAAATAACCTCACCTCCAGCTGAAATCAATAATACTCCTACTCCTGCCCCCTCCTTACTTGATGCACCATCAAAATACATCTGCCATAACCCATCTGGTTCCTCTTTCTTTACCTGAACTGGAATATCTTTTTGTACTTGTAAAACCCCTTCAATTTCATCATTTACTTGCAACATACAAGAACCAAGATTTTCATCAATTGAATAGATCGGATGATTATTAGGGTGTCTACTATCACTTACTAAATATGCCATCTGTAGTTCTCTGTAAAGTCTTCTGAATTCTCCTCCAAATACTGGAATTGTAGCATATGAAAGATCCATTTGCAGAGTTCCTCCCACTTTCTTTTCCCAGGATCTAGACAATAGCATACCAAATTTAGGAGAAATATCTGCTACAACTATATCCATCAATACACTCTTCATAGTTACCTAAGTTAAATTCACCACCAGATCTTTGATTACCCCAATACACTTCATTGCCCTGGAATCAAACGCATACAAATCATGGTATGGTTTAGTAACACTCAGTCCTAAAGCTTCCATGACTGCTTTTGGCATGAGGTTATGTGAAGCTCCTGAATCTAGTAGACAATTATGCAATAGATGATCATGTACTGAAAAGGTTACATAAAATGGAGAAGGATATTCTGAATTATCATCAGGCTGATCAAAAGTTTTTGACCCCACAATAATAGTAGGTTTTTCATCTTGCAAATTAATCTCATCAGATGGGATGGGATAGGAGTAGAATTCACTACATTTTTAAAAGTTTTAAAAGTTGCTTCCCTGTAAACTTTACTCTTAATCAACTCTGTTAAAGGCATAGGGATTTTTACTTTATTAAACTCATGCTCCAAACTGAAACCACTTATAGCTTTGTTCACCTCCTCAATATTTACAACTTCATCTTTTCTTTCTTTTACAATTTGTTTATGATTTGAGGACATACTTTGTTTAATAGGATGAGCTTTCACCAACTTTTTAGCTTGTGCTGCATGTTTTACCCTTAATCTTAGACCATATGATTTTTGTGGTATTTCTTGAAAAAATTCAGGCATAGACATCTGATAATCATCTTCTTCATAATGATCTAATTTTGTAGCATAATGATAATCAGATCTAGTCAGAAAATGAGAAGAAGAATCATCATCAAACTGTCTAATATTATGTTCCTGTTCTTCCAATTCATCTAACTCCCCCTCATCTATCTCATATGATTCATCATCTCTGAAATTATTATTTTGAAAATGAGGTTGAATCCTTTGTTCTTCATTTTCTCGCCTGTCTCTCTGAATATCATTATTTCGTCTTTCTCTTGGAAAAAACCTAGGAGCAAAAGGTCTTCTAAAATGATTTTGATTTCTTTCACCTTCCGATATAGGTTTATTCTGATTTCTATTTCCCATTTCCAACCTATCAATTTTAGCAGACAAATTTTTTATGATTTTATTCATTTCATCCATTTTACTGTCTGAAGATCTTCCTGTATGGCTGGATGTAATGATTTCATTTTTACCCTTTTTATCTACAATTTGATGTTCTGTTTCCTCTTTGAGTTTATTTGAGGCTAAAATATTTGACTCTACTTCTAATGCTGCATTTTGCATATTTTGAAGTGACACAGATTTTGTTTCTCTTAATAGCAAAGAAAACTCATGATCAAATGAGTTTGCATAAGTTAATTTTTCTGATGTCTCGGTGGGTTTTATTTTAGATGGAATCGTACTGTACATTTTATTGAATCTTTTGGAAAAATCTCCCACAGCTTCATCATTTTTTCTCTTTAATGATCGAAAATTTGTCATGTACTACAAATAATATTTAGTGTCCCCCCATTGTCTCATAAATTCTTCTTCTAAAGCATCTATACCGTCTATAGAGTTTGGTGGTAATTCTCTAAACCACTTTCTGACCTCTCCATCTAAACTTTGAACAAAAACCCTCATCCAAACATCCTCATGTTCAAAATTGTGGTTGTATGCATAACTACAGAATGTATTCCAGTGTTCCTTTGCAGTAGCATCTCCTTGGCCATTAAATCTTGGAAGGTATTTTTGATAATCTCCTGCTGGGAGAGCAGTGAGAGGATGGGGTAAAACCAGTGGGGCATATCTTGCTACTACCATAGCAGCCATTCAATTTTGGGGTTGAGTCATTCTAGGATGGGAAACGTTTGAACTTGTATTAGACTGAAAGGTGTTTGAATGTTGTGATGAGGGAGACAAATTACCAGGATTTGATTGATTCACTGAGATGGTCTTAACAAAAGGAATGTGGGTTGAAAATAAAGAAGAAGCTCATGTTTTCAATTATTCAAGTTTAACCTTCTCTGACAGCAAAGGATTTGTAAAGACACATAAATTGTCAATTTGGGAAGGGGTAAATAGAGGTCTAACTCTTCTCTTCCTTTTTTTGAATGTGGGTCAAAAGAAGGAACTGGGGTAGATGAAGATTCCGGGATATCCAAGGATGCAGGTTGTTTGAATTTTTATACTGAAGTGGAAATTAAATTTCTCCTAGCCTCCTTTAATAACTGCTCAGGATCTGAGACTCCTAGATTTAAAGGGGATGAGGGATTTCCTCGAGTTCCTATCTTTTTTGAAGCCACTGTAACTTTTTATAGGTGACTAATGTAGTCTATAATAGGTCTGACTGATTTTGTTCACCCTACAAAATTAGTTTTATAAGAATGTCGATTACCCAGGGAAGATGTCCTTTCCTTTCTCCATCCCTGGCAACGGCGCCAGAAGATGTTATCCCTAAAGTTGAACCTAGACTACAAGGGTTCAAGCTTAAAGAAATATTTTTCAAAAATATAATTCAATGAAATCAAGATAAAAAACTGGGCTGGTATGTAATCAAAGCTATAGGAAAATCACATAATCATTAAAGAACTGTATAACATAAAACAAGATACAAAATCCAATATCAAAGGAACTACGATCATGAATTTATGAAATGAGACTGAATCTGTTTTTAAAAGTTTAAAAGATAACTGTATTTCACCATAAGAATCATGTAATGGGATTCAATTGACCATATACATGATAAATCATAAGAAACACAATTCATAAGATACACAGTCAAATCATAATCATACTCATATCAAAGCAGAACCTGTATTGAAGATGTAGAGTATTTCATGTCATACAGAATGTTATCAAAACTGGATCTCCATCACTCCAATTTACACCTCCTGTCTCATCTAGTGACTATCCTTATATACAAAATATTTGCTTTTCTAAGATAGCTATAAGATCCTACTTCTATGGATCGAGCTCTTTCAAAAATAGAAAGGTCAATCCCATTTAAACAGTTTTTTAATACAAGTGTAAAATAAAAGAGACATCTGTCAACAAACAAAATTGCTTTCAAAAGCAAACTATAACTCTAAATCTAAAGACTTTTAGAAGCCTCTGCCAAGATATTTAGATCACTTAAAACCTGGGACCGCTTTTGCAACCTGGAAAACTTAGCATCTTTGTTCTCCTCCTTACTCTATGTTCTCCTCCTTACTCTAATCCTTCATGTGTTCAAGCTGCTTCTAGATGGTTCTTTTTTCCTTTAGAATATCTTTAGATATTGACATCAATTTCTGATAATCCGCCTCCTTAACCTCTAGATCCTCTTGAAGTCTTTTATTTGCTGTCATTAACTTTTCATTAATGTTTTGTAAAAACCTAGTTTGCTCCTTGTATGTCTGCAAAGATATTTAGATCACTTAAAACCTGGGACCGCTTTCGCAACCTGGCAAACTTGGCATCTTTGTTCTCCTCCTTACTCTAAGCCTTCATGTGTTCAAGCTGCTTCTGGATGGTTCTTTTTTCCTTTAGAATATCTTTAGATATTGACATCAATTTCTGATAATCTGCCTCCTTAACCTCCAGATCCTCTTGAAGTCTTTTATTTGCTGTCATTAACTTTTCATTAATGTTTTGTAAAAACCTAGTTTGCTCCTTTTATGTCTCCAAAGATTTCTTGACCTGGTTTAATTCTGGAGATATTTCAAGGTCTTCTTCTTGCATATGGACCTCATCTTCCTGTAGAATCCTTGATGCTGAGCAATCCTCTGAATCAACTTGTTTGTTTGTGCAAAAGATTTCTGGTATAAACCCTGCAACTCCCTGAACATCAATGAACTTCTCATTGTCTGAACAATACTGACCTTTAGATGTATGTACAGTCTCTTCACTGAGAGCATCATCTATCATCATGATTTCCTCACAGTCTTCATGTGCTGATTTCATCTCTACTTGCAACTTCCTTCTTAACCTAGTCCTAGGCTTTACATCCCTGCTTTCTAACTTCAACAGCTGATTATGAGTTTCATTTTTTGAAGTTATATTCTTTAGCATAACACTTAACTTTTCAGGGTTTTCATCTGTGAATGAAGTTTCAGGACACAAACTTTTCTGAATTGGTTTCTCTGTAAAACCCTTACCTTCCTCTACAACAACTTCAATTTGTTTTTTGTGATTTGTTGTTTGCTGGTTCGAGACTTCCATGATCCTTTTTCCTTTCTCTTTAGTATTTTCTTTGAACCCTAGCTTTGTCAGTAGAGTTTCCCAAGTTCGTCCTTCCCTGTGCAATTGTGAGACAATCAATAGTTTTATTAAACCCTGATGGTATACTGAACGAGCAGTATGATCTGGATGACCCTGAACCCATGCAATCATCTTTTGTAGGCTTTTCAATAGGTAGAATGGGAGATTGAGCTGCAAGCTTCCATTGAGGTGCATCAGCAACCTTAAATGGCATTTGAGAACCCTGTCATACCGACCATCGCATGTAATGTAATTTTGCACCATTTCTAAAGGAATTTTCCAGCTAGGTTTTATTTTGCTCACATGGATACCATTTTTCCAGTCTAATTTCTCAAAACCTGGCATTAAAAACTCACTGTAATCTCCTTGAAAGTCCTGTTGCTTAAACCATCTTTCTCCCTATGCCGGAACATCTATTGCTTCAGCAATAGACTCTTCATTTACCCTGACTGTTAAGCTTTTGAGCTGAACCATTTCATCTTTATAGTTTATAATAAAAGCCATAATTACCTGTGAATGATAACCCTGTAATTTTTCACAGAAAGCAAACCATCCAACATTCTTCATCAATTGGGCTGACCTTGGAAACTTCAGTATCCATTTTGTGTTATTGGGCTCCAATCTGCAAATCAGGCCTCCTAGTTTTCTTCTTACCACAATTTCTGAATCTTCTTCCTCTGTTATTGTTGACATTTTTGCAACCCTTTCACAATATACACTTCCAACCAGAATTTATGCTGCAGCAGTTTACATTCAAATGCAAAAAAAAACTATACAATGTAAACTTTTCCCTCTTCAAGAACAAGAATACAGGATTAAAACAAACCCTTGCTACTTCAGAACTACTGTACACAATTTTTCATTGTTTTATCCATCCAAATTTTGGGATCCTGAACAATAAATGTCCATAGCATAGAAACGGTTCTCTAAATGATATTCACCAGGTTCGAAAGGTTATTCGAGCATAATAACATGACAATTTTTAGGGAAAATAAAATATCATATTCAATCAGTCAAAACTGACATTGTTGGTACCGGTACTCATTACATGAAGTGCCTCGATTCCATATGTAAAACAGCTGTGCAAGCCAATGAGTGACACGATGTAACAGATTATTTCTAAAATAGGGCTGCTTTCAAGGAGTAATTATACCAAGTACCGAGTCTGTCAAATATGCATATCTTTATATATACCATAGTTGCATGGTCATATATATTTTTTACACTCAATGGTACTTATGAATAACAACATTAATGAAATACTCTTTGAAGAAATGCTGCCAGTTTAAAAAATGCTGCTAGTTTGAGAAATGCTGCCAGTTTGAGAAATGTTGCCAGTTTTAACAATCCAATTCATAATATAAAATCTCTTGCACTTAACATAGGTTCATGGCTTTAAATTAGTGATGATTTTGAGGATTCAAAAGATATAATAAGAAAAATATAAAAAATAATAGCATTCAATCAAAAAATAAAGTGTAAAATAAGGTAAAAGTTAAAAATAAAAACTCATCATAATAAAAAACCCTAAGATAAAAAAATCAAACAACCTTAGAGATAACAGATAGATTATGATGGGTAATGGAAATGACAATGTAGAGTACGGATGGAAGAAGGTACTAGGATCTCACAGACTATCTTAAGGTGCATGTGATTAAGGGTTTTATTGTTTCTTTAGCTTGTATATATTAAGTAGTTTGTCTTCTTAATGCTGCTCAAAGTAAAAAAAATGTCCTGAATTGTGATAATCAATCCCATTTGACTAATTCTTGATTTCCTAAGCATGCACAAAAAAAATCCGTAGTGATGTCCTCATGTTGAGACTCAAGGTAATCCCTAGACCCTATTTGATTTTATCACAATAAAATAAAGAGGGTTACATATATATGGTTGTTTTTTCCTAGGATGTGGGTACTACTGTGTCTTACGATGATTCCCTAGTTCAAAGTACAAAATTCACCAAAGAAGAAACAAGCATTCCACATCAAAGAGAAGATTTCAACTTTCAGAAGACAAAAAAATATAAATATGAAAGAGATATGGTTGTTTTTTCCTGAGATGTGGGTACTGTTGTGTCTTACGATGAAGCTCTAGTTCAAAGTACAATATTTACCCAAGAAGAAACAAGAATTCCATATCAAAGATAAGCTTTCAAAATTCAGAAGACATAACAATATACATATGAAAGATGCATCCCAAGCACTATTTGGGCATGCCTATTGGCAAAAAACAGAATTAAAATGTCCACTTCACGAGTAAAGACAACTGTGCGATGTCTATTTTATCATGTTGGCATACGTATGTGGGGTAAAACATCAATGGACCCTTGTAAAGTAGTTATGTGCATAATAAAGCAGTTTTGGGTGAGTATGGGCTCTATTTAAGCCATCAAACAACTTAAATGGAGTTTTGGGCACATTATAGCCCCCTAAGCACCCCTAATTCTGAGATTTCAAGGTTTGAGGCACATCCTGAGCATGATTGGGGATTTTTCATGTCCTAAGACAGTAATGAAACAATAGAAAATCATTGTAGTTGTAAACTCTAGGAACATAAAGAGATGTAAAAAACATCATTCCTTGAATCTCAGTTGTTTTAGGCTAATTCTTGGTTGTTTGTGCCTCACAACAACATTTAAAACATGCCCATGTTGAAGTTTGAGAATGAGCACTAGAAGTCGTAAGAAAACAATGATGAATGAAAATTTTGGGCAAATTTTATACCTAAATCAGCAGTTGTAGCACATTCCTACATATTTGAAGCATAAAAATTGAATCAACTTAAAAGGATCAGAGGGAAGCTATTTGGGGCAATTAAGAAGGGGAAATATTCAAATGCATCCAAAGTTCCTATAATAACTCCACATTCAAGTTTGGAGTATGGAGACACCAAAGCTTTTTAGTCTGATATGGATGGAGATGTGTTGGCTTCCCATTAGACGACTCATGCTTAGTTGGATGGGACCTCCCACCCATAGCATTGGTGGATGCCTTAGTGTATGTCATGTGTTTGAGTGCAGTTTCGCCAAGGGGAAAAATTGAAACAAAAATGCCTTAGTGAGCTTCTTGTAAAAGTTCTCAGGTACACATACTTCAAATTTCTCCATGTTAATTTCATCTATTTTGAAATTCTTAATCGAGAAATCTATATTTGAATTAAATTTCAACTTCAAAAGCTTTGTACTTTCATAATTGTTGATGGTGAAAAGCCACTATGGTTAACATATTTGAGCTAATGGATCTCGATGAAGCTATAAAACAAAGATATGGTTATGATGAGGATAAATGAATGCTTCTTTCAGAGATTATTGATGATAGGTGGGATAGGAAACAATTTTAACCCTTGTGTGTTGTTGGTACATATTAATGCTTAAAATTGTTCGATAACATGGTAACTAGGAATCAGATCGTTGTCACCATAGTTTGACTTCTTTGCTTCAAGATAATCTGAGTCAAGATGTGGAAGATAACCTGGCAAAAGAAACTTATATCTGAAAAACCAACTTGTTGTAAATTAGATTCCTACATAATAAAAGAACAAACAACAGCTAATAGATACAAATTTAAACTCAAATTTATGCTAAATCTCATTTTCTATGAAAATCTGCTATTTGAATTTTCAGATGTGCATATACTACTGTAAAATATGAAATATATATTGTTTTTAAATTTAAACAGACCAGTACTTGAATACCAAGGTTTATGGAGTTATAGAAATAGAAAATAACATAAGCAATGATAGATCTAGGTTATGTAATTCAAAAAGATAATACTTCCATGGTAAAATAATTGGATTCCAAAGTACTCCACCTTATTGTTGAGATGTAAACACAGTATCCAGATATTCAAGTTACATATCCAAAGAAACTAAATGGATAGAATCATTCTCAACTGTCTTACCACCACCTAGAAACAATACACAATAAAGGGTTCCAAGGATGCAGTCACTCACTCTCTAGCTGAAAGAAAATCATGATTCTTGTCTCATCATCAAACTCTCCTTCTCTTACAAATGAGAATTTCACAATAGATTATTACCTAGAATATAAAGATGAAAGAGATATATGATTGGACTAGAAGGGTGTCCTCATGCTGCAAAGAAGATAAATAGGTTGAGTTAAATCCAAGAGTAGATGCGAGAACTTGCTGAGAATAGCCTCCAAGGCTAGGTGCATGATGATATACTAAATATGAGATGTAAGCATGTGAAAGTGTGCACTTAAATTCCTCCAAAGTAGGAATTCTCCTCCTAAGAATAACTTCCCTGCATGCTCAAATTACTCTTCAAGTGATGTGCATCCCTTATGAGTGTTCCTACACCATGCATGAAATAAATTTCAAGTGAACTCTTCCTTAAACCAAGGTGCACCTCCAATGATTATAAGGATAATACGAAGCTAAGGATATAAAATATGCAGTTCTTCCACAAGTGCACCTACTCCCAGAATGAAACTTCCAGAATAACACCAAATCCACCTTTAGTATTCACAATAAATCGAAGTGATAAGAGGATAAGATAAGATTCCAAATATACTACATGAAATCCCTTATCCAAAGCACACTACTAGAGAAGTATGGATAAACATTTTGTCTTTTTTTTTGGGCATTGGGAGGTGATATAACACAAGATCTAATGGATCTCAAATGGATCTAATACAGATCGTGTAAAAATCCATGCTATATGAGGATCCAAGATATGCCTCCAATCCCTTCACTCACTCTACATGGATATTGTTCTCAAAACTCTTAGTATCATGCATAGATTAATAAAATATATCCTTTCCCATAGACCCATAAAATCCAAGGTAGCACAAAATGTTTACTACATAGTTAGAAAAAAATAATCACCTACCTCCTTTACATAGAAAATGGATCATTTAGCAGCCTAAATTCAATCCTAAATATTTTTGGAGGACATTCTTATTGACAAGTCAGTTTGAAACATTGTCGATTCTAACACCTGGTTCAACTATTCCACCTCATTGCACGACATCCCCAACCAACCACTCATTATTGTCAATCCCAAAATGGATAAGGAACAAATATATGATTTTACCAGATTAACATAAATTTGGTTGCTTCAGAAGGATGATAGGATCCATTGCCACGGAATGTTCCTAGCATGGTTCTTTCTGGCATAGGGAAGAAAAGCATAATATTACAAGTGAAAAGAACAAGATGCATATAAGACACCGATTCAACAGTAACCATTCATGGTCACTTTGAAAAAAATATTCCACCCATAGAACCTTGAAATTAGAACAAGAGGGAAATTGACTCTCATCATATAAGTTCTTCAATTTGTTTATTTTAGGTCATCCTCATTTGATTGTTGGGGGGGCATAATTTTTTCTATTGGAAATTCAAAAATATAAGGGGATGTGTCATTATCGATCAACTATATGATTACTTCAATTAGAAATTATAGGAGCAAGGTATATTTTATGTGGCCTCTATGAAACTTCAACTGACCTAGATATAAATAAAAGAATGGGTCCATATAGGATTTCCAAGAGATTAGATGTGTTTCTTGTTTCAAAGGGATTTATCTATGATACTTGGAGGATAAGGAAATGGGTTGGGATACAAGGGGATTTTCACTACTTCCTAATCTTTCTAGTAAATTTTGGTTTAGGATAAATCCCCAAAACCTTTCAAGTTCAATCCTCTATGGTTGGAAGACTCATATTTCACTAATCTAGCGAAGGCTAATTGGATTCCATACAATAGAGAGATGCAATAGTTAACAATCATACAGTTTGAATCCAACTTAAGGAATGTAAAGAAACTTGTATCCATGTAGGTTTACGATAAAAGAGTTAAGGATGAACAAGCGTTACAAGAGATTAGAGGCCAAGCTATAATTGCTATTATTTCTAGATAATGCAAACTAGAAGAACACTTGTTTTCTTTTGAAGAACACAAATTAGAAGTTACAGAGTTGGGAAAAAAATAGGAGGACATCGCTGCATTCAAAAGAATCATATTGGAGGTTGAAAAGTAATACATTGTCCCTGGAAATTGATGACTCAAATATTTTTCATTAGTTTTCTAACCATCAAGGAAGTGCCAACACCATTTGGAAATTAAAAAATAAGAAAGGGGATTGGGTCACCAATCTCAAAGATCTTTCTAAATTTGGAGTGGAGTGTTTTAAAATCCTTTTTAAGGAGGAAAATGGAGCAACCATATCCGAGGTTGTCAAAATGATTACTTGCTTCCCCAACTTTATTTAAGAGGAGAACAATGTAAACTTGGGTGCTAAGGTCACCAAAGAGGATCTCCAAAAAATTTTGCACTTCTTTCAAAAAGATTAAAATCTAGGCTCTAGGGGGTGGCTGGAGGAATTCTTTTTAGGTTTCTATGACATGTTGGAGGACTTACTACAAGTTATTGAGGAGTTTCGAGAGTCAGGTAGAGTATTGGAAACCTTTAATACTATTTTTATTAACCTAATTCCTAAATCCAATAACTCATATACATATGAGGAGTTCAAGCCTATATCATATGAAATTGCTTATATAAAATAATTTCAAAGATCATTGCCAAAAGAATGAAGGGCTTCTTATAAAAAACTATCTCACAAGAAAAAAATGGGTTTCTAGTAGGGATATAAATTCATGAGAAAGTAGGAGTAGCTCAAGAGACATTCCACTCAATAAAATAAAAGAAATTAAAATCCATAGTTTTAAAAGTGGTTATCTCCAAAGCATATGACAAGCTAAGTTGGTTATATATGAGTTTAATGTTATTCCGGCAAGGTTCAAATCTATGTTTTGTGAATTGGATAATGAATGGTGTGACCTTAGTATAATTTGTGATCCTTGCAAATGGATCAACATTTTGAGGTGTATAGAAGGGAGGAGGCTATGGGTTAAGACTATTTGTAACAAATACAATGATCCCATTTCAATGTTAGATTGGATAAGGAAAAACATAAAATATTTTCAAAATGGCTATTTTATTTGGAAGACATTAGTATTGGACTTCCCACTTATGAGGAAATAGATTCTATGGAGAGTGTGGGTTAGTAATCAGATGATAATTGCAGAGGATCCATAGGTGGGGTGTTATAAAATTTATTGTTATCAAGGAATATGGTGGAATCCTTAAAGATTTGAACCAAGTTGTTGACCCAATCAATACTAGTATTTTTAGGTAGGAGTGGATATTAGTTGCAAATTTGGGATGACTATTGTTACTATCTTAAAAATATCTATGTAAGTGTTGTGAGTTTGTTGGCTAGACTGGCACCTGGTTGTCATTGATGGCAATGCAGATTCAGATTAGAAGGACAGAAGGCGTGAAAGAGATGCATGCAAACCTTGTTTCTCACTAAGTCGGAAAGCTTTTGTTTAGTTACTTTAGCGGAAAGCTTTTGTTTAGTTGCTTTAGTGGAAGGGTGGTGCTAGGGAAAATTGTTGGTTTTCTTTGTACAAATTAAAGTCTGCACAAGTGGAAGTTGGTGCTTTCACCCACTTATAGCTGGAAAATGTTATCTTAGTGGGTGCTAAGAAAAACATGAGGGTTGGTGCTCTCTACAAGAAGGAAGTTGTAAAACAGAGGTTGCAGCCTCATTTGAGTTGGTACTCAAGTAAAGATTAAATTTGTCTGTCTCTATTATGTGTGCGTGATTGATGATCTTCATTTCTTCTGTTATACTTGCTGCANTAAAGGTAGATCTGAAAGCTTAAACATGACTAGTTATGAAGGGACTTCATCAAAGAAGGTTCCTTTGTTTGATGGAACCAATTTTTCCTTTTGGAAGGTTAGGATGAGAACCTATATAATGGGAGCTGATGTGTGGGATGTAGTAGAGACGGGCTATGTAAAGACAATTGTGCTAGCCTCAAGAGATGACAAGCTGGAATTTAGTTTTAATGCCAAGACAATGAACGCTATCCTGAGTGGTCTTGCAGAGGCCGAATTTGTCAAAGTAATGCACCTCGAATCTATGAAAGAAATGTGGGACAAGCTTGTAAACTGTTATGAAGGAAATGAAAAGGTGAAGGCTGCCAAGCTTTAGACATATAGACTAAAATTTGAACAACTGAAGATGAATGAGGATGAGATCATCAGTAAGTATTTTCTAAGAATAGAAGAAACTGTAAATTCCATGAAGGGTCTTGGTGAAAAGCTTGATGAAGCCTTCTTAGTTCAAAAAATTCTAAGATCTCTACCTAAAAGATTCAATTCTAAAGTCTGATCAATAGAAGAACTGAGTGATCTCAAAGCTCTGCCTATGGACCAACTTCTAGGAATTTTGACAGCATATGAAATGAGGATCGACAAAGACAAACTCACCGCTAGAGAAGCTTATTTTAAAGTGAATAAGGATGTTGATTTTGAAATGGATGTAGTTGAGGCAAAATTTGTAAGGATACTGAAGAAAGGTTCAGGAAAATACAAAGGTAAAATGCCCTTCAAATGTTTTAAATGTGGTAAAATAGGACATTTCGTTTCCAAATGTCCCTTCAAGAGGTAGACTGCTGCTGATGATGAAAGTTATTCATTTAATAAATACAGTGAAGAGGCTAACCACAAAAAGAAAATCCTATGTGTAAATGATGTTGACTCTTCAGAAGAAACTGATAGTGATTCATCTGGTGAAAACGAAGTGAACAACTTTTTGCTTATGGCCATAGATGATGTTGGAAATATAGAAAGTGATCTGAATGAGGAAGAAGCCATGGTGGACATGGAAGGGGAACTAATAAGTGCTCTGGAGGAAATTGACAGGCTCAGATTAAAGAAAAGAGAACAAAAATAGTTACTAGTGCAGTATGAAACCAGTGTATAAAACCCAAGTAAAGACATTGCCCTGCTAAAATTAGAAATAGAAGAAGCAAAGAAGATTGAAGAAATTCTCAAACAACAATTAGAAGAAGAGAAAAAGAAATGTGAATATTTGGAAGCAGAAGTAGTAGCAGCTAGAAAAGAGTTGAAGAAATTTCAAGCTTTGTACCATCGAAATCTGTCTAGTATCAAGGCCTCAGAAGAATTGAACAACATTCTCAGCAAGCAAAGGTCCCCATGGGTAAAGACAGGTCTTGGATACGAAGAAGGTTCATGCAGTAAACAATCAGAATGTGAACCTACTATGAAAACAAAAGGAAATGAGGCAAGTACAAGAGTCAGAAATTCAGATCAGAATTGTCAACTAAAGAATGTTCAAAAACAAAGTCAACAAAAGGAAAGACTTCCAAGATTAAGTTACCAATTTTTTTTCTATGGTTACTGTTATTATTGCTCTAACTTTGGTCACAAAGCTGCAAGCATTTGATTTTAGAAACATGCAATCAAGGAACAATCAAAGGCTACAACATAGAACAAGAAAGTGAGCAAGCAAACAAGAACTGCATACATCTCAGAGAATAACTCATGATAGAAATAACAATTCTTTTGACTTACTATAAAATGATAGAGAGTGTTATGTTTGTCATAACTTTGGCCACAAGGCTTTAAACTGTCATCTGAAAGATTACAAAACAAACCCAAGTTTGAATTATTCTGCTAAAAGTAATAAAGTTTGGAAGAAGAAAGAAGATAACAAATGTGGCTTAGTCCTTTCTGTCCAAAAGCAAAAATTCCCATGGTACATTGACAGTGGATGTTCCAAAGATATGAGTGGTGATAAAAGTAAATTTATGTCTCTAAGTGAAAATAAATCAGGAAATGTAACTTTTGTAAATGATGCTCCAGGGAAGATCAAAGGATCAGGAGTGGTCAAGTTGAGTAATGGCAAAGGGAAATCCCGAGATGTGCTATTTGTATACGAATTAAAACACAATCTTTTTAGTGTCAGTCAGGTTTGTGACAAAGGATGTGAAGTTGTTTTCACCTTAAAGATTGCAAGATAAAGTCTGTACCCTCAGGAGAGTTGGTTGCAAAAGGTATAAGAACTGAAAACAATGTGTGTGTCTTAAAAGAAGAATAAGAAGAATATCATCTAAGCAAATATGATGAGAGTTGGATTTGGAATAGGAGACTTGGACATTTAATATTTGATCATATAATCAAACTTGTGAACAATGGGGCAGTAAGAGATATTCCAAAGATATCAAAGCCATATGACTCTGTTTGTAAACCCTGTCAAATGGGAAAATTGACTCGCACACAGTTTAAATCCAAGAACTTCACATCAACAGACAAACCACTTTAGTTAGTTCATATGGATCTGTGTGGACGATCAAGAAAAGAAGGCATAAGAGGAGAAAGATATTTTATGTTGGTCATTGATGATTATTCTAGACTTACATGGGTTACTTTTCTGAAAGAAAAATCTGAGGCACTTGAAAAATTCAAAACTTTTAAGGCTCTGACTGAGAATCAAACAGGAAAAAGACTAAATTTAGTAATATCTGATAGAGGAGGAGAGTTCTGTTCAAGAGATTTCAAGGATATTTGTGATAAAAATGGAATTAAGAGAGAATACACTATTCCAGGGACCCCACAGCAAAATGGAGTTGTTGAAAGATAGAATAGGTCAGTACAACAGATGACAAGATCAATGATGAATGAAAATAATATTTATCAGACATACTAGGTAGAGGCAATTCACACTGTTGTTCATATTCTTAATAAATCTCATTTAAGGCCGAACGGTGATAAGACTCCCTATGAACTATGGTTTGGAAGACCTGCTTCTATCAAACACTTTAAATTTTTTGGAAGTAAGTGTTATATCAAAAATAATGATGAACATATTGGGAAATATGATGACAGGGCCGATGAAGGTATCCTCTTAGGATATGCTACAAACAGTAAAGGGTATACTTGTTATAATAAAAGGCTGCACAAATTGGTTGATTGCATTGACATCAAAATTGATGAAGGAATCCCCGTGAAAGACATTCAAATAAGCAGTGTTGAATTAGATATAGAAGATACTGAAGATACAGTTGAAGTTAAAGAGAATCAAGTCCAAGAATCAGAACAAGAAGACTCAGAGTTAGATAATGAGCATGCAAACATTCAGGAAGATTCAAGGCAACAGACAAAAACAAAAATACTTTCCAGAATAGTCCAGAAGAATCATCCTGAAAGGCAGATAATTGGAGATAAGAATAAAGGAGTGCAGACAAGAAGAAAATTGATCAAAGCTTCAGAACAATATCAGATTGCCTTCCTATCTATGATAGAACCTAAGAATTTTGAAGAGGCTAGTGAAGATGAAGATTGGATTAAAGCCATGAATGAAGAACTTGATCAGATTGAGAAAAATAACACTTGGGAGTTGGTTCCTATACCTGTAGATAAAAATGTAATAGGCTCCAAGTGGGTATTTAAAAACAAGATGAATGCACAAGTAAAAATCATAAGGAATAAAGCTCGATTAGTTTGCAAAGGGTACGCTCAAGTTGAGGGACAAGACTTTGATGAAACTTTTGCATCAATAGCACAATTGGAATCCATCAGAATGTTTCTTGCCTATGCCACTCATAAGAACTTCAAAGTATATCAGATGTATGTTAAGTCAGCCTTTCTCAATGGAGATTTGGAAGAAGAAGTCTATGTAGAGAAACCTGAAGGGTTCCAACTGACGGATAATCTTAACAATGTCTACAAATTAAAAAAGGCTCTATATGGATTAAAAGAAGCACCCAGAGCCTGGTGCCATAGACTGGACAAATATCTACAAGACAAAGGTTTCAATAAAGGTACTGTTGACAATAACTTGTATATCAAATATGAAGGTGATAATCTATTAGTAGTTTTGGTGTACGTGGATGACATTATATTTGGATGCACTAATGATTCTTCTATGGAGTGGTTTGCTAATGCCATGCAATCTGAGTTTGAGATGTCAATGATAGGAGAACTTTCATTCTTTCTTGGTCTTCACATTATCCAGAGCCCTGAAGGCTTATTTATCTCCCAAGAGAAGTATTTAAAGGAGATGTTGAAGAAATTTCAAATGGAAAATGCATCACCTGTCAGTACACCTATGGTTGTTGGGTGTAAACTTAGCAAGGATAATCTCTCACCAAATGTTGATTAGAGAACATATCGATTGATGATAGGAAGTCTCTTATACATCACAACATCTCGTCCTGATATCATGCAAGCTGTTGGAATGGTAGGAAGATTTCAGTATGCTCCCAAGCAAAGTCATTTGGTGGATGTGAAGAGAATATTCAGATATTTGAAGGGAACAATGACTTATGGTCTCTAGTACCCTAGAAATCAAAATCTTCAGTTAACTGCATATTTAGATGCTGATTGGGAAAACTTTTTGGATGAAAGGAAGAGCACAAGTGGAGGTGCATTCTTCTTAGGTGAATCTTTAGTTGCATGGATGAGTAAGAAACAAGGATCAATATCCTTATCTACTAGAGAAGCTGAGTACATTGTTGCTGCCACTCGCTGTACGCAAATTCTCTGGATGATTCAGACACTGGCAGAACTGGAGGTAAAATATGCTGACCCCATTCCTCTCCATTGTGATAATACCAGTGCCATTAGTTTGTCTAAAAACCCATTCCTTCACTCCAAGACCAAGCATATACCTATTAAGTATCATTTCTTAAGGGAGTAGGTTACAAACAGAATAATTCAAGTGAATTTTATCCCTTCTTCAGAACAAACTTTTGATATCTTCACTAAACCCTTACCAAAGACTCAGTTTGAGTACCTACGCCAGAAGCTGGGTATCATATTCTATTCCAAATAATTTGTTCACATTGAAAGGGGGAGCTTGTGTTTATTAAACATCTGGTAGGAGTTTGAAGTGACAAGTATTTGAGTCTATCTTGATAGGGGGAGATGTTTTTATACACAATATTTTTGACATTGATGTCAAAGGGGGAGAAGTTCATGTGATGTTCAAATCAAATAGAAAATCAGAAGGCGTATCAGAAGATGGCGTTCCATAAATTTTTGGGTTGCCATCAATGCCAAAGGGGGAGATTGTTGGGAGTTTGTTGGCTAGACTGACACCTGGTTGTCATTGATGGCAATGCAGATTCAGATTAGAAGGATAGAAGGTGTGAAAGAGATGCATATAGACCTTGTTTCTCACTAAGTCGAAAAGATTTTGTTTAGTTTCTTTAGCAGAAGAGTTTCAATGATTGGAGTCGATATGGCGGATGAATATTTGGTTTCGTGCCACAACGATGGAGGACGATATTTTGGTTTCGAGATTTTGTTTAGTTTCTTTAGCATAATATTTTAAATGATTGGATCCGATATGGCAGATGAGTCTTTGGTTTCATGTTGCAATGGCGGAGGATCATGTTTTGGTTTCGAGCCGACGAGCCACAACGAAGGGTGTTGTTTTGGTTTCGAGCCGCTACGATGGCGGGTGGATAGTTGACTGCGAGCCGATATAGCGGTTTGTCTTTCAAGCCTCTATGGTGGATACTTCTTGATGTATGAGAAGATACGAAGGATGAGTCACAATGGATAGTTTCCAATTATCGATTCGATACTACGGTGGATAACTTCTCATGATCACAGCTGCTACGGAGGTTGACTGCTTTCGACTTTCGAGCCACAACGACGGATTGCATCCGTCTTCCGAGACGCACCGACGGGCGGAGGACTTATTGTTTTCGAGCCGCAAAAGACCATGAAGGATGGTTTATTTGTTTTTTTTCCACTACAATAGATGACTTCCCATGTTCATGGCCACTACGGTGGTAGAATTCTCAAGTTCATAGCCATTACAATGGATGATTTCTCACAGATGATTTCTGACTTTAGAGCCACTACAATGGATGGCCTCTATGGATCGTGGCCGCTACGACGGATAGTGAAGGATTGTTGCTGAAGCGCGATGGGGGCTTCCACAGTTTATCATCAAGGTCATGTGGTGGTGCACATGAGTATGGAAAAGCACTTAAAGAATTAGATTGTGAAAATGTCAAAAACTGTTATGTGTTTTTTGTTTCAGTTACAGGCATGATACGAAAGGTGGGATGCTGAAATGATTATGGGCAGTTATAGATTTGTAACGGATTCTTGATTGGGAATACAAAATGTTGGAAGTTGAAGCAGCTGGTAGGTAAGTGTATAAAAGTGAGCTAAAGGGCACGGAGTTGGTTGTGTAGTTTAGAGGAGATGTTGAACTCCAAAAGTGCTGAAGAATGAAGAGCAAATAAAATAGCATAATGACTGAGGACTCTGAATATCCAGAACAAAGACAATGAGGGGAACCAAGGTAAATATAGAATTAGATCAGAACAGAGCTGGTATGCATTGTTATATCTGTTTTTCTACATATTGTACAGAACATGTTTTAAATCTAAGAAATAAGGGTGGAAGGGTGGTGCTAGGGAAAACTGTTGGTTTTCTTTGTACAAATTAAAGTCTGTACAAGTGGAAGTTGGTGCTTTCACCCAGTTGTAGCTGGAAAATGTTATCTTAGTGGGTGCTAAGAAAAACATGATGGTTGGTGCTCTCTACAAGAAGGAATTTGTAAAACAGAGTTTGCAGCCTCATTTGAGTTGGTGCTCAAATAAAGATGAAATTTGACTGTCTCTATTATGTGTGCGTGATTGATGATCTTCATTTCTTCTGTTATACTTGCTGCATTATCATAACTGTAAATGTGTAATCAGTAATAATGTTTAAATATTGAATATTGTTTAATATTTAGAAATAACTAATTCACCCCCCCTATCAGTTATTTTAGTGATTTCAACAGTAAGAATAATAGAAAATGAAGATGAAATTGTTTGGGAAAGAAACCTAGTTGAGGTTGGGTTACACTCGAAAAATAGGATATAAGGCTCTCATAGATGATGAAGGGATGACAAAACTTGGTGGTTAAAGGAAGTTTAAAAGTTCAAGTGTCCCTTTAAGGTAATGATTTTCATGTGTCTTGTGCTTAATAACAAAGTCCTAACATGGGATTATATGCAAAGGAAATGTTGGAATGTGATAGGTAGATTCTCTATGTGAAATTTACATGGGGAAAACGTTCAAAATATATTTCTTCATTGCCCATTTTATTTTTAATTATGGAAGGATCTTGAAGCATAAACAAGGATGAGGAATGCATGGGGATGAGAGACTAAAGAAAAATATACACACTTGACAAATTATTTTTCCAAGTCATCCAATAAGAGGTGTCCCATGCTATTTGACAACATTGTTTAATGCTCATGTCATCAAGCTTTACCATTTTCTCCTCACAACCGACCAGACTTGTCTAAGACTGCATGAAATATTAGGTGAGGGTTCCTATTGTTGATTGAAGGAAAATACCTTATAGAATATTTGAAGTTTAATGCTAAATTTTCAATACGACCCTATATGAGCATGCTATGTGGTTATTTTCAAGTATGCTGAACAAAACTAGTTGCATGCCAAAATACTAATATTAATAATAATATATGTCTTATGTAACTATAGATGGATAAATTGTAGTTATTAAACTATAGTTTTATGAATAATGAACAATGAGAGAAACTATTATTTTGCTTATTTCTTGTAGGTCATGGACCACCTATTGTACCTAAGGGGATGAATTTTATTGCATGATGTTTATCCACCATTTTCAAGGTAGAGAAAATATCCATCAATCATTGTTAAAGTTATACCATGAATCCTTTAGAATGTTTACAACATCTCAGTAAACCACATTAGTAATAGGATCATAATTATGATCACACACTTTCCTTCAATTTGTAGCAAGGTTGGTCAAGTAATGTGAATTACTTTGTACCAAGGTCCAAAATGCTCCAGTTACTGTTATCAAGAATTTTACATCTCTTGCAGACAAGAGATGTTCCTCTACTCTGTAAAGCACAAGTGTAGAACAAAAGAGCACAACATTATATATTTCCCCTAAGTAATCAATTTGAATAACATGAAACCAAAATCTTACCCCAAACCTAAGTCCTTTTGTCCCTGCTCCAAAAGTCCTTGCAATATTCAATACCTACAAAATAGATCAAAAGACAAAAACACAAAGTGAGAGAATCATGACAAATCAACTACTTATGTCAGTGATCAAGGAGTCCAACAATATCTAATCTGCAATTAAAACACATTAAATATGGGAAAAGGGAACACTTTTTTGATTAATAATGAGAGAGTAAAGTTACAACCAAGCCTTGATGTTGATGGCTTTATCCTCTAAAGAAAATCTAAAATTCTTCACACCTATGACAATATCATCACATACAAGCCCACTCTATCTTTCCTCTAACTCAGATCTCAATCCAACAACATAAGGGTACTTTCTTTGGCCTCCCTCTCTCACACCATGAAGGGTTCATTTATAGGCCCAAAACACATGAGATTAACTCGGGGCATGGATAGGAGGTAACCCCAATAGATGAAGGAGCCGAATGACACCTCTCCCATGCTAGTAGGAACTAAATCCAAAGAGGTTTCCACAAGGAAGAGAGTCTAGAACATTATTTTTTCTCATTTTTGGTTGACCGTCACACTTAGCTGAAGGTGTAATAGCATCAACCTAACTTGTTGTCAAAGGAAACAGGGGCCGACCCTCTGTGCTCCAATGCACAAAGAACCTTCGTCGCTCTGTCATATCTGGAGAAAAGATTTTCCCTTCCAAAATATGGAAAAAAGCTACCAAAGGGATCTCAATTCAAGCTTTCTGAAAGGCAAACAGGCTATCGTGGAATTTTAGGTGCAACAGAATGCCCCCCAAAGTATGAAGCTAGAAGGAAATGATAGGTGAAATAGTTTGGAAGATATTAATCTGGTATAGAGGCAATGAGAGATGAGCTCATAACTGACATAGAACCAATAATTGACTTATCCAATTGAATCATGGTTACGGACCAATACATTGCAGATCTATGATGATGACCATGTCATGGCTACTAAAAATACAATGTATATCCATGAAATGTAGGAGGTAGAACATGGCTACAAGATATACAAGGTAGATCCATGTTAACCAAACTCAAATACTGAACACAACCACAAAAAATACAATGCGGATCCGTGTCAAGACTCTAACTGTTCTCCAAACACAACCTGAAGATAGGAAACCAGAGTGATGAAGCCTTACCATTCAGGGTCTTCATTCCAATCCCAACAGATATGATTCTAACCATGTGAATAGATGTTTTGTAGTCGAACATGGTAGAAACCACTTGATTACTAGTCTTTGATATATACTATTAACATGTGCGTGGGAAATCATCATTAATGTCAATGATCCCCAAGGTATCTCAGTACATTCTCTCAAGTGTGAATATATTTTTTGAAGTCAAACACTTGATAGAATTTATAAATTAGAGGTCGATGATGAAAACCTACCGTTGAAAGTGAGAAAACCTGCCATTGAGGCATGCGGGCTTCAAGGTACTTGACTAGGTTTCTAGGTCTAATTCCTGGATGATGAGTTGAAGTCGATAAGAATAGACTTGTCAAAGGAGGACCATGATGATTCCCCCATCAGTGACATGAAACATGGAACAAAAGTTGATTTAAAGTAATGAAACTGACTCATACATGACTGACTTTATGGATAGGTAAAGTTACTGATGAGTTATTTTTTTGGAAGAGACAACCTTTGAACAATTTGTGGCATGACAAATGACTTGGAATAATTGACTTGATGAGACTAAGAATAAATGTAATGCAAGGAATATGACAAAGAATTCTTTGAATTGACTCAAAGGAGTCAGGTGAATCACTAAAATGGATTAACTCGAAGACAAGCTGAATACCCAACCGTTCAGATATGCAAATGCAGACAGGTGCCATGTTCAAAGGTGGACTGTAGACTACCATAAATACAAATAAAAAACATTCACCTTTCCCTTAATTTCCCCATATTGACAAATGAGTCCCTCTTTTCGTTTTAACGAGTCCAAAGAGGGTAACAAACACTCATTATAGCTCTTCAAGTGATCAGTCCATTCTCACATGTTTTACGAACCTGAGAAAGGAGGGGTTCGTTCCTAGATAGGGTCTTCCATCGTTTTATTTTATGAGTCTGATGAAAGTGAACTCAATATCATTCATATTTAGAGATTGTGAATGAAGACATAACAAAATTCCAAAAAGGTCCTTTTTTCGTAAATAGGCCTAGTCGGTCCGAAAATGAGACAACCTACAATCGACTAGTCGACCGTTTTGATACTTTTACAATTGTGAACGTAACAAGTTCGCTTGGAAATATTTTTGTGTATTTTAATGAGACTAAAAAGAGCTTAAATATAACTCCGTAGCAGGTTTCCTTTTTCATAATCCACTTTTTATGGGTCTAAAAAAGCGAAAAAGTAGACTCAACACCTTTTGCTAGTTATGTTACAAGCATGTGCAAAGTGTAAAAGACGCTTGGTACTTTTTCATTGTCACTCTAAGCTTGAAAAAGACAAAAAGAGCTTGATTCATAGCCATGAGCTAAATTTTAACCTGGAAACTAAAAAAAACATTAAAAAGCCAACTTTATTAAAACTATATAAACAAATAATAAAACCCACTTTATAAAAAGTAATTTTGGATTTCAAAATAATTAAATTGAAATAAAATACCAAAAGTTCCAAAATTAATATAAATAGAATGGAATAGTAAAAAGTTTTACCATTGCAATTTACCATTTGGAGAGTTTAGGAATTGGAGTGAAACAAGGAGAGCTTCCTTTGGTGATTGCAAGCATTTTGGTTGACCGTTTGCCCATTTTTCTTGAAAGAGGTAAGCATTATGACCATTTCTTTTCATGCCCATAGTTAATTTTTTAGTTTTTAATTGAAGCTGGAAGGTTTTTAAATGATTTAGAGAGGATTTTCGACCAGAGGTCAAGAGTTTTGGGCATTTTTAAAGACCCAAAATTTTTGTTGTGGCGTCCTTTTTTGTTTTGCCTACGAGCACGATGACGCTCTGTCGGGCTGGGACAAGTGCGTCATAGGCTCTCTGTCCACAATCGACAGAAGCGCTAGTGCATGACGCTCCACCAATGCTGAGGCAGAGGCTCCTACGGTGCTCTATCTGCAATGAGAAGAGGCACCAGGCGCTCTGTGTATGAAGAACAAGAGCGTTGTAGGCTATTTTTTTCAAAAAACCATCTCCCTTATTCATCCAAAATAAAGTTTTTGTCTTTCTTTTTTGTTAAAAACATTATTTTTGTGTTTCCTTTACCCATGAAATGGTTACTAATACATGATTTTTTTTTTAATGTTTTACAGGTCGAAACAACGTCCATACCATGGTTATCTGGAAAGAGAGAGAGCATGAAACAATAGACTTCCAAGCTGTTAGTGATCCAGCTACCGTAGAGGCTCTACTGAACTGTGGGCTACTGAAATTATTCAGGGTACCAGGCATGAAAGCCTACATTGGTCTTTTGGAGTACATTATTGACATGTGGGATCCCGAGCAGCAACACTTTGTGGTTGGGACCCACATCTTGACTATAGACATCGAGGATATATACTTCTTGACTGGGTTGTCTCGGAGGGGGAGACCACTAGTTCTATCCACGCCATGGGGTGGTGAACTTTCAATAGATGATATTATTGACCGATATTGTGCACTGGGGATGCATGCCCAGTCTGGGAAGCTTGGCATCCAACAGATAGTGGATCGTCCTTTGAGGACGATAGTCTATACTATCGGGAAGGTGGCCAGGACTATATACGCTCACCTGACCACTACGACACATATGTTGTATGCCATAGAGTGTATGGAGCCTACATTTTTTAACTGGTGTGAGGGAATGCTAGTTAGCCTAAAGGACCAACTGAACAAGAGCAAGCATGGAACACTCAAATAGTTCGACTATGGAGCTGTGGTGGTGTCTTTCATCCTGTAAGAGGTACCCCACATGAAGCCCCAAGTGACTATGAGTAGACTAGCCCCGAGGATCCTAGGATGCTCGGGTTGGTTTATGTCATGGCCCGCCATGGTGGTGGGGGTCCTAAAGTTGTCTACGAGTCAGACTTATTTTGCTGGTTGAGAGGCCAACTACTTATGATTGAGGAATATGCCTATGAGGGGGTAGACTTCCGTGAGGATCCAAAGCTTCCACTACCTGAGGGAGAGGAGTGGGATGATCAAGGTAAGAAAGACACTATCCATCATGTTTTTACTTTTTAAAATTTTATTTCATTTTTATTTCGTAAGACTAACACAAGTGAAAAAATGATTTATGTAGACATTGGACTTGTACGTCCAGCTAGGATGTCGCCTATTGGAAGGAGAGATGGGATTAGAGATATGGTGGCGTATCGCTTCAAGGCAGATGAGGAGCTCATAGATTTGGAGGAGAACCTGCAACATTTGACTATAGGGATCCTTGATGTTACCATTGACGACCTACCTAGGCGCTACCACTGTCATACTATGGGAGTCTCAGGATGATTTTCCAGGCTACTCCACAAAGTGGCCCAGGCCATTATATGTTACCATGAGCACCACCGTGATGATGACTAGTCTATAGATACTTTCCACTTTGTGTATATGTATTATTACTGAAAGCTTCGAAGCTTCAGATTTTTCCCTGTATATGTATATTTTGAACTCATGGTAGTCCTGAACTTTTGAGGGAAATGAAAGCTTGATACTTTAGCCCATTTTTGTATCTCAGTTTTATAGTTTATATATATATATATGAAAAACTCTATTTACAGTTGTGTGTGCAAGAATGTGATGTGTGAAATATTTGCCTGCTTATGAATTTACATGCATGTTTTTATGTTGTAATGGATTTTTAATTATGAGCAATATACCAATATAAGACATTTGTAGCTAGGGAATTCACCACAACATTCAAATGTCTTAGAACATGTTGATACGTTACTTGCTCAAAGGACCTTTCCAAGAGTATACCCCTTCGAAATGTATGAAGGAGTAGGGGGTTTCACATAGTGTAGACTCGATTAAGCTGTTGAACAACTAGAACCCTAATCTCACTTATGTTGTTAGCTAGGGCATCCATCAACAATCCAATCACTGCATGATACTCTCTAAGATTGTTGGTGGAGGGACCTAAACAAGCACCCCCTGAACTCAACATATCACCTGTAGGAGAGTACAGTACCCAAGATGACGACACAAGATTTAACGTGTAACGATTAGCACCGTCCGCAAACCCAGTAAAAGTGGTCATCTGTCCATTAGACATAGGACATACATAAGTAGGGTTTGTGAAAAACATATTAAATCACACAAAAACCACACATTCAAATTAAGACACACAACAGTCTATAAACAATATTTACAAAGAGCCTATGCTAGATGACCTAGGCATAGTATCTTTTAAGGTAGAGCCCATTACGGGGCTCACCCAGAGGTATCCCATCATGATATACTAACTCATATGCACCCTTTTCCAAGATGCGACTGATAATGTAAGGCCCATGCCACATAGATACGAATTTCCCTACCCCCAGCTTATCATGCTTATGGTCATAAGTCAAGACCAGATCTCCTTCATTGAAAGAGTGGGGCTGAACGGTTCTATCATATTGGGATTTCATTCACCGTTTATGTGCCTCATTTGCTAAGGAAACATCATAGCGAGTTTCATCAAGTTTATTTAGATACAAAAATCGTTCCTCTTCTATAGTGGTACTAGACAATAGTTCCACAACGCGTTTTAGAGAAGGTATCTCGCATTCTATCGGGAGAGTTGATTCCAATCCATATACCAATTGGAAAGGTGTAAAACCGATGGAAGTCCTTACAGTGGTCCTATAGGCCCAAAGTGCAGAAAATAGTTGCAAGTGCCAGTTTGACTTGGCCTTCCCTACCATTCGCTGAAGCATGGTTTTCAAAACTTTATTTATCGCTTTAACTTGGCCATTGGCCTGAGGGTAGTAAGGTGTAGAGTTGTCATGGAGAAACCCTAACTTTTCACTAAGTTTGGCCATCATTTTGTTTTGGAAGTGTGACCCTTGGTTGGTCACAATGGCCCTAGGAATCCCGAACCTAGCAATGATATGGTTAAATAAGAACAACACAATTGTTTTCCCATCTTCAGCATATGTGGGCATAGCCTCAACCCATTTTGTGAAATAGTCCGCAGCCACAATAATGTAGCCATGCCCCTTGGCTGAGGTAGGTTGACAATGCACAAAGTCTATGCCCCATTTTTCAAAAGGGACAACTACTATGACATGATGAAGTGGAGCTGGATGAGTGCGCTTCTTGGTGGTAAACATTTGATAGGGTGGACATTTCTTGACCGTTTCAATACAATCTTTAAAAATCAAGGGCCAGAAATATCCTGCGCGTAAGATTTTCTAGGAAGTGGACAACCCTGAGAGATGACTGCCACAAGCTCCAGAGTGGCAATCATTTAAGATGATCTTAGCCTCTTCATGTGTAAGACAATGTCGCAATATAGAATCAATGCCATGACGATATAATGTATCATTCAGAATGAGATAGTATTTATCCTGGTGGTGGATATGATGATGTTCATAGTGAGTGGCGGTGAGTTGATATTCTAAAGTCTGGAGATAAATAATAATATCCCCATACCATGGATCGGTCGTACTAATGGGAAACAACGAGTCATCAGGTAATGAATTGATGAGCTCTGTTTCCTCCGTAGTATGAGGAAGGTCACATATAAGCTCAGCAAAACAAGAGACTTCTTGGAAGTGTTTTTAGCAAACTCCAACTCAAATTCCTGGAGGATAACAATCCATCGTGAGAATTTCCCCCCAAGTACCCGACGTGTTAAAACCTAGTACATGGGGTTAGAGTCAGCAAAAACAGTAGTAGTGTGAAGCAAGATATAGTGACGTAACTTTTGGACCATGATGACCATGGCCAGAGCTAACTTCTCCACATGTGAGTAATGGGTTTTGGAGTCTAAAAGACTCTTGCTAGCATAATAGATCACATGGTCTAGGTCAGATTCGTTTGTTTGAACTAGGACCATGCCTATAGTTGACAAGGATGCAACCACATACAAAGAATAATATTTAGTATAGTCAGGTAGTTGCAACATAGGTGCATGGGTGACAGCATGTTTGAGATTATCAAATGTGCGCTGCGTGAAATCATCCTAGACAAAAGGTGTATCATTTTTAAGCAATCTCATGAAATCACGTGTCCTTTCTACATAGTTGCAAACAAAGTGACGTAGAAAGTTTGCCTTCCATTGCAAATTTTGGAGTTCTGTGACGTTCGTAGGTGCGGGTAGGGCCAAGATAGCTTCGATATTCAAAGGATCAATACAGATGCCATCCTTAGAGATGATGAAACCAAGCAGTGGACCAGTTTCAACACAGAAAACACATTTGTGGGGGTTCAAACAAATATTGAAATGATGACATCTGAGAAAAATAGCTCTCAAATGATCGACATGAAGGTCCCGCTACTTAGAATGAGCAGGAAGTTTGTCAAGATAGGGTTCCACAACGTGCTTAATATCATGAAAAGCGTATGACATGGCGCGTTGAAATGTAGCACCAACATTCTTTAGGCCAAAAGGTAATTTTCGGTAGGCAAAGGTTCCCCATGGGAAAATGAAGGCCATCTTGTGTTGGTCTGATGGGAGAATCTCTATCTAATTATAGGAGGAAAAGCCATCCATAAATGAAAAGATGATGGTTCCGACACAATTATCAATTATTTGATCGATATAGGGAGTGGGGAAATTGTCTTTTGGACAAGCCCGATTCAAGTCCCTAAAGTCGATACAAACCTTGATAGTACCCTGCTTTTTATTCATAGGAACTATGTTGGACACCCATTCAGTTAAAGGTACGGGGTAAATGAAACCAGGCCTTAGAATTTTTTCAACTTCCTCCTTAATGGTTGCTTCTTTTCGTGGATGTACTTGTCGTAATTTCTGGCGAACGGTTTTGGCACTAGGGTAGGTTTTGATCTCGTGAAGAACAATGGAGGGATCAATCCCTGAAGTTTCTTCATATGTCCAAGCAAAGACATCTCGAAATTCCTTAAATAAGGCCGTATATAGCTGAACCTCGAAAGGGGAAGAATTTCGGCCTATTTGAATATGCTCTGAAATACCCGGTTTCATTGATATATCCACGGGCATAGTTTTGGTAATATTGCATAGATTTCCATCAGACTCAAAATTACGAGCGAGGATCGGAGATCGAGGGTCCGTAAATACATTAGATTAAATTGCAAATGCGAAGTGCTCTTCTACCACATGGCAAGGGGGAAGGAAAGAGGATCGATGGTGATGGTCTCTCCAAGGCATCTCCTCCAGTGACATAACTTCCATAATGGATTCATCTGTAGGAAGTGTATGTGATAGATAATCTAGATATGGGGGGGGGTGTCTAGCCAATATGGCAGATGATAAAAATATGAGGCCACCAACAAATGATTATTGATGGTAGGGTCACTGGTGGGTTGTATTGCATTGCAAACTTCTTCAAAAGTGGTAAGTGATGCTGATTCAACAATTGATTTTCCTTTGTCTATAATAGAGATAGAAATCATGTTTATGGATGCAGTATGTGAAGGAGGAGGAGGATTTGAAAATGGAAAGACTCCCATGAGTGAAGAGTCTTTAAGAAGACCCACTCCAATATTCTGATACTGTGGGGTAGTCAGAAGTGGTACGCTATTTGCATCGTTTGAAATGGCATTGGGAGTGATGAAATCTAATTGATCGATAGTAACAATCCTTCCTTGGAATGGGAACTGAATGATCCAAAAAATGGTCGATGCTACGACTTGCATAGCATAAAACCAATTACGGCCTAGGAGTAGGTTGTAATCCAAAGGTGTATCAATGACTTCAACGTGGATGGAGACTGATTTTCCCCCAACTCAATCTAGATGGAAAGTAGTAATCCATAGAGTTGAAATCCATGACCATCAAAGGCCTTGAGTGTGGTAGGTGAACGATTAATCTCAAGAGAACCAAGGGCTCTCCAATAAGACAAAGACATGACCGAAGTAGAAGCTCCCTCGTCCAAAACAGTACGACGGATATTATTGCCGACAATCTTAGTGGTTAGCTGGAAATCCAACTGATGTGAGAGTTGGGTCCTAAATTCATCTAGTTTGAAAGTGATGATGTTGTTGTTCTCAGGATCCATAGCTCCCAGTGCTGTGAGCAAATTTTTCTGTTGGGTGGGACAAGTTTGGAGTACTTCTAGAGCCGATATAGCGCATGGTGCCTGGGCCAAATCTTCTACAATGTTATAGTGTTGGGAGACATGTGCATTAGGATTAATAATGGACTTACAAAGCGTACTCTTGGGTGGGAGGAAAACTAGCTCACGTATCGGTTTTTCAATATAAAGACCATTTCTAGGAGGAGGTGTGGAAGTTGAGGGTTTCTCGGGTGAAACTTCATCAGGTTTCTTCTTTGGAGGAGGGTCATAATTATGAGCTCTTGTATTTAATTTAATCATTTCACTAGACATCATTTTAACTTCATCAATCGATGAAGAAGGCCCATGCAAAGATTAACGGTCAATCAATTGCTGTTGGGTGGGGAAAGGGTCTTTTAGAGCTGCTGGAGTGGGTGAACCTTTCAAAAACTTATTAACTCCCTTTCGACGACAACATTCTTTGGTGAAATGATCACCTCCACAGATTAAGCAGGGATATTTTACCTTTCTCTTACCTTTTGAATCAACATCAAGATTTGGTGGTTTATTCCCTTCCTGTTGATTATCAATTTTTATTTATTTATTTTTTCCTTTCTTCTTTCCACCCGAAGACTCAGCTGATTGGACTGCATTTACTTTGGCGGAAGCAATAGGAGAAGGTGTAGTTTTGGATGGTGGTGCTGGTTGAATTACTGGTGCGGCAGGTTGAGTTTTCTTTTTGGTAGATTTCGCCGTTGTTTGTGCTTGAACTGAAACAAGGATGCCATCGGCAGGAGGTTCAACCGTGGGTCTTGATGGATCAGTTGTGGGGCAAGGAGCATGTGGAATTAGGTCATAAAGAGTACATGACTGGGAGTAAACCAAGTCTAAGCATTGAGCACAGCTAATAGCTTGCTCCTCTGTAACAACACCTCCCATGGAAACATCTCTGGAAATGGGTGGAAGTAAATACTTTGTGAACCAATCAACGAGTAACTGGTCAGGAATAGGGGCCTTAATTAACCTTCATCTTTGTCTCCATTCATTAATATGAATGGAGATATGTGTTGAAGTGGTTTGTCGAAGCGAGGTTAAAAGGTCTGTACCTGTATCATATCGGATTGGTAATTGAAAGTGAGTTAATAATTCCATTGCTAAGGCATTGAAATCCCAGAAAGAGTATTGTGGTAGCTCTATATACCATTTTGCAGCAATGCCTATGAGGGTTCTCTGAAATAGCCGTAAACAGATTGAACCGTCCATCAGAGAATTGGATGAACATCATAGATGAAAATCCATCAAATGGTTTTGAGGATCCTCACCAGGTTTACCATAAAACTTTGGTATATCCTAAGTGTCACGTCCCCTACCATCCACTAGAGAGAGAACGCGACCATGGTGCTGCTAATCCGGGAAATCTAGCCCATGAACGTAAATATAAAAATGCATTGGCATAAAAGATACATAGATGCATACAATTGCAATTATACAATGGAAGCAATTCATCAATTCAACACATTAGACATGTTCATCATATTTCATTAATCAAATACAAATGCAGAGATTAACATAGACAAGAATACAACAAAAACTCGGCCAATCCAATATAGTTGGGTTTATCAGGATGCAAAGGAGATGGAAAGGCTGACTGCTAAGCTAGTGAGCTCAACCCCAGAGCTATGGACACCTACACCAGATCGAGCCTGACTTCTAAAACATCTACACACCCAACACAAGGAAGCATCCCCTTCTCTGCTACATAGTCCCTCAAGCTATGCCTTCCCTTCCAGTGCAATTCAGGGTGTGCAAAGAAGAAAACCAGCCCCCTAGATCTGTCTCTGAGGTTCCTTCTCAAACTAGGTTTATCAAGCTATTTCAGACCCCATTTCCACTCCCAAACCAGTTCAGATCGAAGCAAAATATGCACACACAGTAGAATACAAAATTCTGGGTTGAGGAAAAATGGTTTCGGCAACAAAACGATTTACTAAGTTGGGTAAAAACAACCCTATAGCAACAATTCGATTTCCTGATCTGATTATGGCCCTAACATGGGAAAAATGGACTTAACAACACCGAAAAATCATGGGTCTCTTCTCCCACTTGCTGGCATTACCAAAAACAATTTCCTATCTCAACGATTTCCTGCAACCAGTTTCTTGTGCAAAGTATTGAACCTCTATAGAATATTCCTAAAACCCTTTAGACCTATTAATATGATTGTTTCTCAATGATGTTTATTATACATATTTCTTGTCATCATCACATACTGAGAACAAAACATCAGAACTTGCCTCCATTCCCCAAGTGATGAAGTTGAATTCAACTTGGATCAATGTTTTCAAGCTTTTGTTCACCACCGCACTTTCCTTGTGGACAAAGTGCGTTGCCTAAGTCTGTAACACCTTTTTTCCATGCACAAAAAGTGGTGCCATTGCCACTTGCCTTTGTATAATGAGTGGTTCCCTATTGTTAATGCTTTGTCATAACTAACAAAGAGCGGTGCTCGAGTTTTAAATCTAAAAAGAAAAGCTTCTCGAACCTTAGCTTTGTGGCAACCTAATCCCTAGACTCTTGGACCATCCGGAATCGAGATCCCTCCTTGTAGGATCTCCCTTCCACCTCATCCACCATTTTCTCAACCATCCCTATCCTTCCATGGCTATAATATTGGCTCATCCCCCATGGGTAAGGGGAGGAAGATTATGCTACAATACCAAAATTCTGGAAAAATCTAGCCAAGGAGAGTAAGAATTAGGTGGAAAAGTTGAAGCTTTGGAGGCAAGATCTAGATTGAGAAGAGATCTCTCAACACTAAGGCTCTTGGTTGTAACTTCTCTCTCTTATCCTTTTAATGCAATGAAAGTTCCTTTCCCATAACTCATATTGTGTATTAATCACTGGTTTTATTATCAAATTCCTTAGTTATTGATAAAAGATAGTAGATCGTACTTGGTACTTTTAATATTGTATGCTTTTGTGATGTGATTTTTACAAGTAAACTATGGAGATATAGTATTCTAGAAGACCAGTACATTACATTGTATGACAGGTGAAAGATCCATTCCAAGCATCTATTAATCTTAGGGGAAGTGCTTCTCATTGTTGTAACTCATTTGTTCTAGTTGTAAGGACTTCAGGCTAGGGAAACAACTTCTGTCCGCAGAAGGTGAGAATTTCTAGCAACAATGTTAGTTTAGGCTAGTTTGACGCTCTGCTCCTATGTTTCTTGCACTTGCACCTCACAATAGTACAAGACTCAAGTTGAAAATTAAATTGTTGGAGAATTAAATGACATAATTTTACCCAACATTTTGTGGTCATTGTCGGGGAGGTACTAAATGGATTAGAGTATAAGTTTATTCTCACAAGTTTTTTGTGGGATTTTTAACTATAGGGAAGCTCGAGGAAGGAGAGAAGATGGTAAGATGAGAGGTAATAACCTAAGCATCCGCTTTAGCGGGCTCGCTCTAAATCCTTGTTGCTCCCTTCTTTTTATGCAAGTGTGTTTTTATTTATGCAAAGAGCTTGTTATTTTTATTGGGAGAACTTGTGCAAAAAGATAACTTGGTGACAACAAGATCCTAGTAACACAAGGAGCTCAAGTGTGGTGTGATTTATTTTTGGCGTTGTTTAATTTTTGTAGATAGTTTTTAATCAATTTAGTTTAAAAATCATAGTTTTAACAATAGATCACTTTTGGGGTGATATAAGAACCCCCTAACTAATACATGTGTGAAATAGGAAATCATCAACCAAATGGAGAGATTCAAACATGATCAAGATTTTGGAACTTTATCTAATCCTAGCAGCAACTGGGATCTCTGCCTCTTAGGAAGAGAAAATATTGATAACAGTAAAGAGCATATCTATCTATCTATAAGTGATAGAAGAACCATATTTCCATGAACCACATTCACAAGAAGATTGAGAAACAGCCATTGAAGACTCATAACCTATATCTGAGGGAGAGCAATTATTATCACCTAAGAATTAGGAGTTTATAACATGCCTATCATCATCGCTTGTATGCATTCAAGAGACGACTCATCCCAAGGAAGACAATTTGGATGGCATGGAAGAAGCGGATATGTAGCATGACCCCCAAATGAATAAATGGACCAATAGATTTATGATTACAACAAACTTTGGCAACATAAAACAACTCAAGCAAAGCATCATTATGCTCTTCAAAATATCTTGGTATCATATTATTTGCAGTTGGTGGTTTTTCATGCTATTATATACTTTAAAGTTTATATTTCAGATTTGAGCATGAATGTATTTTTACACATGTTACACACATGGTTGCATTGGAAGTACTCTTACACTTGAAGGAGATCTTCTTTTATTCAAGCATAGTAGTAAAAATTGTATTGTAATAAATAAATAAAATAAAATAGTAAAGATAAAAATAAGCTTTGTTGTGAAAACCAACTTGTCTAGAGCAGCTTAGCATGTGAACTTTGCTTTAAAACCAAACAACTAGCGAGAAGTGTTCTCAATAAATTTGTAATATTTTATTGGTTCTTCAAATTATGTAATAGTCGAGTCATTATGTTTTGTACTCATGCTGGTTGTTGTGGGATTCCTTAAGGCCCACCTTCCGACAGACCTTGTCCCGTCAACCAACTAGCGAGAAGTGTTCTCAATAAATTTGTAATCTTTTATTGGTTCTTCAAATTATGTAATAGTCAAGTCATTATGTTTTGTACTCACGCTGGTTGTTGTGGGATTCCTTAAGGCCCACCTTCCGACAGACCTTGTCCTGTCAAATCCAATACCTTATCTGGGATCGAGGTCAAAGGCATTAAAAGTACCTTGGAGTCTGCATGACTCAATGGCATATTTTCTCATTGGAAATCATGAGAATACATTAATGTCCCTTGATATTCAAATCTTGCAAGTGATTTGACATCAACTCATTTATTCACACTTTGCAAGATGTACTTGGGTACTTTCGTGCTCATTGACATCAAAGGTTAGTTATTTGAAATTGGTTAAGGGAATTCACTAATGGACGATAATCCAATTAGTTATTCCCATGCTCGAAACCAATTCATTCATTTGCATGTTAATAATTGTACCCCGGGTTTGTAACGGTTGAAGACTATATGTTTTGTGATCTCAACACAAGTTTGCACCAGCTTGTTTTCTTGTAGCAGTGCTTCCATTTCCATTTAAGAAATATGTTTTGTTTCAATAGAAATCTGTCATATAGCATCATTATCAACCATTTTCTATAGTAGTCACCTCTGCTTGTTTTTCGCTGAGGGATGGCCACTCCTTAGGAAGTGGGGAAAAGGGGGACTTTCATATTCTTCTTCATAATTTTCAATTTTTCATCTTCATCCTAGTTTATTTTAGCAAATCCAGATCATCCTTCATCAAATCCATCTCTTTCATCTTCATTTTAAGCTGACATGTACTCTGGTTCGTCCTCCACTCCATCCTTCATACTACATCCACTACAGAATTTGAGGCCAAAATCTGACGGCTACCATGTCTGAAATTTGACACTAACCTGTAGGGTATTCGACACATACACTTTTTTTTTTCCATTGGTGGCATAACGTCGGATCTCCGACCGTTGAATAATAAGGGTCGAAGCTCTAACAGACCATTGTGTCACATATTCTACCATTATTCCTTCCGAAGTGCCAACCAAAATTGCATAAACCGTCGAAAATCTAACGTCCTCCGACCCTTGAAGCGTCGGCCGTCCAATGGACAAAAGTGCCTAAGAAATGGCGGTGTCATCAGTTTTTAATTCAGTCAGTGTCGGTACTCCAACGCACTCCGACACTAGAAGAGTCAGCCTTCCGACGCAGTCCTACACTTTAACCGTTGGTCGTTCGACGGGAGGAAGCATCGGAGTCATGGCACTGCCGTTGGATGGGTTGACCGGAGTGTCGGAAGAACATCGGAAAAGCGATGCCTGTTGATGGATTAAAAAAAAAATCCAAATATTTCACTTACGGCCACATGGTTTCAACCTAGAATTTGACCACTGAAGGAATCCTGGTAGCAAACTAGAGGATTCTATGTCAAGTATATATTTCATCCTTGCACATATAGTTATCACAACTACTTTACTCTTAACTTTACTTTTTGCAAAATAGAAAACCCAATATCCTCAAGAGAAGCACCCTCCTTTATATTTATGGAATAAGGAAGAGAGTAATTACAAGCAAACCCTGTACTATGTCTACAAGTGGACCACTTAACAAGATAAAGTCCAATCTAACCAATCCATGAACACTTTAAGAGAATGTTCCTTAACTAGAGACATTACATGTGCTAAGGGTAGGTGATTACAACACAACTTCACGGTAGTGTGAACCACATGTACAAAGGTCACATAATCCCATGCCCGCATGTTCCAACTTACCCACTTATAAATGGCCTATGTGACTTGGCTTTCGAGAGAGTTGGAGAAAGGTTGCTTGCAATCAAGTTTTCCTAGTTGAACACAATGCAGTGCTTCTCTGGGTGAGACTATTAGTTGGAAAGTGGAATGAAGCAGTCCCCATACACTGTTTGTGTCCCTGACCTCCATTTTGAGTTGACTAAAGTTCTAAAGGGTGGTATTTTATAACATGATTAAGATGAAATGGGTCTAAAGAATTGTGTTTATCCTTCATATGCATTGTGCTAATTGTATAAGTATCTGCATAAGTTTCTCCCTGTATAAGAAAGAGCTCTCATGAAAAGAGTGCTTTACATCCCCAATCTTAATAAGTGATGATGGAGGACATCGAACCTATAGAGTCTCTAAATAGAGGGGACCAAAGGAAACAACTAAGATAAAAAAAATAACAGAAATAAAATTGCTGACCAAGAGGCATTCAATACTTTTAGAATAGTCTAGCTTTGCTCAAGGAAGGGATATAGAATAAGATTGAATCCTACAAATACATAACCACTTCATATAGCAAAGAGACAAAGAAACAACAAAGTATGTTACCTTAAATCATTATTAATAATGTACAGTAGATATTTAACTTCACTCTTGCAAATTCCAAACAACCAGTAGAATAGTACAGTAGAATAGTCTAGCAAACTTCCAGGGGATCAATACTTGTTTTCAGAATTATAGTCTTAGGGTAAATAGTAAATGGCAGATATACCTCATTTGGCACATTTTATACTTTGAAATTTCCTTCAAATTCTGGTTTTGGAGTGTACTCCAAGTCTTCAATGCCCCACCCCTACACACTCAGGAAACAAACGAAAAGGAATTGGAAAACTAAAGAATAGCAACGATGTTCAGAACAATCAATGCAACATCAATCTGCAAACAATAAAAATCACAAAACATAGCTGAAAGAAATCCCAAAACAAAGGATAGGCTGACCAATGGGCATAAAACAATGCCAAGTGTTTTTACCTCTCGATTTTTAATAAGATAGCCTTTCCCATCCACCATGTGTGAAATCATCATTATCATGTCATATTCGGCATCAGGGAACTTGAAAGGAAGCTTGGTTGTCTCTATATCAAAAGCACACACATGAACTTCAGCTCGTTGAAGAAGATCTGCTCTATTTTCCAAGGTAACCTTTGAAGAGTCCACTTTAATAGTGTACCATTGTCCACATCTTGCATCTGCAGGATTGCAAAATCCATAAACAAGTAAAGAATGAATGTTAGATTTTTGGTATATAAAAACTCTTGCTGCAAAGGCTGTTGAATGTGGACTTATGATGTAGAGACAAGCCATTCTTTGTTCAAAAGAATCTTGAAAACATTGAATGTGGAATTATGATGTAGAAACAAGCCATTATTTGTTCAAAAGCATCTTGAAAACATAAAATGAAGACATGAGTGTGTTGCGAAAATAAATGCATCCTGCTGCAATTGACCAAGTATTCAAACAATCTATCTTCGAAGCTATCATGCCTAACCATTTATATAAACATGTTATATAACATCTATCATTTACTAATTCAATTCAAGTAACTGAGTTCTTTAAAATCCTCAAGCAACATTAAATGACACTCAGTTGCTTAATCTAATCAAGGAAATGGCCCAAGGCCATGGTTAATGCTTCTTTGGATAAGCTATCAGCCTTAGTATTGTGTTCTCTAAATATGTGAACTGCTTTTAGCTAGATGAAGTAAGGTTCCATATCACGGATACATTGACACCAACCATCAAGTGCAAGTAAAGTTAGTTATGATCTTCTATTGAACCAATTAATGATGGCTGTGGAGTCACCATGAATGTGCAGAGTGGGAAGGACCATGGATTTAGCACAATAAAGGAGAGTCCATAAAGCAAGTAGTTCAAATATCGTGTTTGTACTCATACCAACACCCAATTTCAAGCAAAAATAGTGGTCATG
>LPNX010192145.1:1565-82583 GCA_001517045.1 Pseudotsuga menziesii | reverse complement strand
AAGAAACACTAAGCACATGCAAGTAATTGCTAGTTACCTCATGTATTTACCAAGATTATATATAACTTGTTTGACATTGTTGTCGAAGTTGTCCAGGAGAGACAAAGGTAGAACATACTGTATCAATATACAAACTACGCCATTTATTAAAAAAAAGAGTATACAAACAAGAAAAAATTATATGGACATAACAATAATAATTACCTTGATCAAGACATGCCAATCATGTGTTTTGACCCCCGCAAAATCACCTTTTTTAGTTATGATATTCTTCAAGTTTGCACAAAAACCGGTGGGAAATTTAATTTTCTGCATTACTTCTTTGACAACATTGCTTTGTTGCTCCGTAAACATCCATGGAATTGAGTTTATATTAACTTGTTCTCCGTTGGTATGAAATTGGATGACATATTTCATTGCATGGTTGCTTTCTTGAATGTCTTTGCACACTTTCACAACTTTATCTTTCTCCCTCCTTAGCTCTAGTAGTCGCCATAAGGTTTTAGTAACATTCTTTCCAATATGCATTGTATCAAACAAATGAGCAATTTGTAGGTGCTCATAGTAGGGCAACCCGCTGAATTGAATAGGATAACTTTTCATTCCTCGTGGAAGACCATTAATGCCTTCATGATCACGATGGACATCATAAATATTAGTTTATAATTAATAAATTACATCATAAATCAAATATGGCCACTACAACAAACAACTCACAATAAAAATTAAAATACATAAAAATTCATATACGATGATCCATACGTACCATGATGACGATTTCTATTGTATTGCATCTTCCAAAGGTGGTGTTATTCTTCGTGGTTTTAATGTAGTCTCCTGCTTCCCATTGAAAATATTTCTTTCAGTTGTTCTAAACTTGTGATTCTTAGAGAGGAAATGCCTATACTCATCAAAAACCTCCTTTCTTAAGCTTTTTGAACGTCGAGATTTTATCTTAGGACCACAAACTGGACATCCAAATTTACCCTTTGTTTGAAGACCTACAATATTTACATATGGAATATCTATGTCAAATATAATCATTTATAAAATATTCTAACTACTCCATATCATTAAATGCAATTAAAGTGGAACTTAAAATTACAAACCACAAAATGAAGTTAACCCAGGGGCATCGTGTATTGTCCATACAACCATTGCATGGAATTGAAATTGTCTTTGTCGTATTGGTCTAGATACGTCATACATAGTTATGCCATTCCATAACTTCAGTAGCTCATCTATAAGAGGTTCGATGCATACATTCATATCTTTGACTTGGAACTTCCCTGATTCATAATTTGAAGAACATATAAAATATATCATTATGAGAACCATTAAGATATATAAACCATGCAGAAGAGTAAAATAATAGAGATATATATGAAATTAAGATACATATTACGAAAAATGAGATGCCACAACTACATTATAAATAAAACAGTTTTCGTCAATAAAACCTGGAATAATCATCGACAACATTATGTGCTCCCTCTTTATTGACAACCATGGAGGAATGTTATTGTTGATAACAAAAATAGGCCACACCGTGTAAATGGATTTCATCTGTGCAAATGGATTAACACCATCTGCTGCCAAAGAAATCCTAAGATTACGTGGTTCTTCTTTAAAGTGAGGCCACTTTTCCTCAATATCTCTAAAAGCAGTACCATCTGCAGGAATTCGGATAACATCATCTTGAACTCCGTTCCTGGCATGGTAATCCATAAATTGCGCTATGTTTTTGCACCTGAACAATCATTGCAAATGTGGAATGATGGGAATATAACGAAGAACCTTCTGAGGCACCTGTTTTGTTACTTTATTTGTACGATATCTACTTACATGACATTCCGAACATTCTGTTGCAAATTCATGCTGATTATAATATATAACATGGTCATCGAGGCATGCATGAATTGCTTCATAATGCATTCCAATCTCTTTCATGATGGAAGATAAATCTCGAAATGTGCAAGGTAAAATATTTGATGGTGGTAACAAAAAATCGGCTATCAAGCTACAAAAAAAAAATTGTTAATGTAATAAATAAATAATATTAATGAAACACGCTTCATCCGTACGATGATCAATAATGAGTTAACAATACAATTATTAGAGGAATGCAAATAAACTTTTTCACGATCCTATATATGTGATGGATTATTTTAGATACCTTAGCATACGTGTGATTGCAAGGTTATGAAAGACCATTCATAACCTTCAAGTTCATTATCAACAATATAGTAGAGAGAAGATTTGTTTTGGAGCCTTCATAAAGGGGTTCATATGCCTTATCGAGAAGAGGTATATCGTGAACATCATCAAAGTCATCATCATTTTCATTATCAACATCATCGTCATCCATTCTAACGTTAAATGAATCATGGATCAATGTATTTGTACTATCATCTTCAATTACATCATCGACATGATCATCTTGTTTAATATGATCATTCACTTGTTCTCCATTAAACATACACGCTCCATGATCCTGATCCTGAACTTGTTCTAAAAGCACTTCCTCTGGACGACATGCTATAGGGTGTCTTTCCTTTAATATAAATACATGGAAACATCAATAGATATACATTAATATATGAAAAAAAATAATACATACAATTACAAAAAAAAAACGAATATAATAATGTTTATAATGCTAAACCTACAAATGGACGATATTCGTTCCTCCCCCTCAGCGTGTCCATGTTCCCTGCAATGTTTTATGGATGTTGAGATCAATATTCTTCTGCTCTTAAATCCCCTGCATTGAGTACACGGACAATAACATTTGCCATCACCCCTTCGTTTCGTTGCATCCCATAGTCTAGTAAGCAATTGTCGGTTGTCTTCGTTTGGATCCGAAATATTTAATCTATTTGACATTTTGTCATAAACTTCATTAATGAATATAACTGGTTGTATTAAAAAAATCAAGTTCCACGCATCAACCACGTATCAACCATGCATCAAGGTTTTGTCAAATGGAGAGAAATTGAAGAATAAAAAATTCCTGGCAAACTGTCTATCGATGAAATTTTTTTTTTCCCACAACCGCCCGTTGAAGAATAAAACTATTCCTGAAAACGTCCGTCGAGGAACAAATAATTTTCGCAATCGTCCGTCGCTTCTACAACAAACATATCGAAATGTTTAAAACAATTTATATTTATGATGGACATGCGTTGGATATTCGACGCCTTGAACATAGTTACCGTTAAAAGTATGGGACCATAAAATTTAAAATCATGTAAACCTTAATTTTTTTTTTACAAAAAATCTATACAAACCGTCGGATATCCGACGCGTATGAGTCGGATATCCGACTTGTTTTTGGTTCACAGACGTCGAAGATCTGACATGGAGGTGTCGAATAACCGCCACTACGGGAGTCAGAAATCCGACGCCTATCCGGCACGGAAGTGTCGGGTAACCGCCACGACAAGCGTCAGATGTTGTCGGCATTCTGTAGATTGATTGTTGTCCGACACATCCGTGCGAAATGTCAGATGACATCAGATTCTGTCGTCGGATTCCAGGTTCAAATAAGCTAGTGATCTAAGTGAAGGTAAAACAAGTTTAAGATTCTTTGATTCATTAAGAATTTAAGAAAGGATGATGGTTGACCACTACCTACTCTATACACTTTCACTTTTCATAAAATTGCTATCCTTTCCAACCTTTATCATTCACTCTCTATTTTTCACTCTATCACCCATAATAAAATGCATCATACTCTGATTAGGCCATGAGAATGGAAAGCAAGTCTTGTGGTTCATAAATAAAAAGAAGCTTCTATAGTGCCTTCTCCCTCTACATTAATAACATGTATCATTTGAATGATTTAAATAAAAAGTATGAAGCCATTACTGCCTCATAATGACGAAGAACCACAAAATAGTTTTGGTCTTAAAGAAATGAAGCATCCAACATGTAGCCGCCATCTTCATCAGTATTCCATATTTTCCATAATCTCTTCTACCTATTGCTTGTACTCAATTTCCATTGTTGTAAAGAATTCAATTTTACGGCAGTATGATAAATTAAATGTGAAGAGGGCTTCTCCACAAGAACCAACACCTTCGATATTTAAGTAGTGTTATTCCATAAGAACCAACACTTGAAATGGATGCCATGGAAATCCATCAATGATCAAAGACTTTGTTTGCATGAAGACATGAAAACCTATAGGAATGGGGGAGATGTTGGCCCTAAATATGCCTTCTTTTCCATCGCATAATACAATTATTCATAGCCTATAATCATGTACCTTCACCACATTTTATATCCGCTATTTTGCATTTTACCGCTAAGTATGTCATTATTGCCTTGTGATTAATTATTGTCATTTTCTTAAATTTTTAGTGATTTAAAGATGATTTTAATATGTTTTACTAATTATTGTATTTCCAAGATCATTATTGGGTCTTATTTTTTACTCCTCTATAAGGAAGTTATGGTAGTCATTCTTGTCTTTTGTTGGTGTCAATTCGACTTATGTTTTTATGCTTTTGTCCTTGGAAATATGACACCAACCAAATTATGCATGGATTTTATCAAAAGAAAGAAGCACCGAGTCTTTGGCATTTTTCTCTTTATCTTCAAGACACATGGGGCTGCAGTCGTGAAGTCCAAATCTAGATCTCATGTGTTCTTGTCTCTTCCAGCTACCATGAAGACAAAGATTAAGATTAGATGGCGTCAATTTAGTATTGCCAAGATTACACGAGACCACCCAAGAAGGGATTTGGCGCAACCATTAGCGTGGCTGAAAAGCATTGGTTAATGTATTTTTAGTATGTGCATTATGGCGGATCCATAGGATCAAGAATCGTTGTTTATTATCAATTTATTTATATTTTAATTTCCAGATCAAAAGGATGTTTTTAGATATTAGACTTAACGCCTATAGGAAGGAATCGCTATAGGAGTTGTTTTTTTTATGAATGTATTGTATTGCCCTGCTATTGAATAATGAATAAATATTTTTTCTCGTAAGTGTTTTCTTTGTTGTAAGTGTTTAAATCTGCAGCACATGGACATGAAGGGCCTCTTGAACCCATTGTTCCTCCAGGATTAATGTAAATGTATGTAAGTATTTATTTTATGTATATATTTATTTTTCTTTTTCTTTTTTTTTCTAATAGTAACTCCTAATCGTGTGGTTTGAAGCAAGCAGAGAACCTAAGGCATGTATAGCTTAATTAAGAATCCATAACACGGTTTAAAAGTTGCAGGAGTCATTAGATTAATCCTTAGGATACTCTATAAAGCCACTCCACAATTTATTGATTTCTTGCATTTATTTATTTATGTGTGTGTCGAGTGAATCAATTACTTTATGGATAGTTTATTTCTTTGCATGTGTGTCTTATCACAAACAAAAGTAGGGTGTACTTGCTGGAATCCTGCAAAGACCTATAGGTTGTTGTTCCTAGGAAGGCTTGCATTGTTTTGTGAGTAAATTGCTGTGAATCAAGTCATATTGAAACCGGGAATCGAATAGAGTAAAAAGGAATGGTTATAAGAAATTCCTGCAACTAGTTTCCTATGCAAAGTACCGAACCTCTATAGAATTTATCTAAAAATCCTTAGATATTGTTGACACAGTCTCAACCAACAAAACCAATCGACAGGGGTTCCCACTCCGTCGACACCCAAATCGCTGCCATCTCCCTGAGCACCAGCCCAGACAGGTTTTACCTCGTCCAGCAGCACCCACAGAGAGGATGAAGTATCACCCGAGATGTTCAAGGGAGAGCTGGTGGAACCAAGTTTCCACAGAATAGGAGAGGACAATGTGACATCAACTTAACAACTAAGCGCAACATTAACATATCTGACCATTTACTTAAGCATTAACAGAATCATTCATTATTGCTTTTCATCAGATCACATCATTCAACCATAATTGTAGTAAACATTTTAATGCGCAAACAGAACCAACATAATAACATCATGTAGAACAGGGAAACATCACATCATAGATTCATGTCGCATATTCACATACCATTCATCATAGAGTAACAAAAATCAATAAAACGGTAAAACATAAAGACAAAGTGATTTAGATCAACTTCCACCTTGTCATATTACTTCTGCTAAAAAATTGAAGTTTACAGATCGACAGATCTCAGTCAGATAATCAACGATATTCTTCACCAAGCTCAGATTCTTCACCTCTGAAAAACATATATAATACTTGCGATTCAACATCTATTTATAGGCTTGCGCCTTTACATTTGAGGTCCACTTAGACAACTTTTAACTAATTCTTAACCGATTTTACAAAAGGATGACCAATATCCACAAAATATGGTCCAAAACTACAAAAAGTGGCACATAATTACATAAAATATTCATTACAAGTTTGATTAAAGGAACATAGAGCAGACATAATTCACAATCGAAGAGACAAATCTACTTTTGCAGAACACTCGCATACCACTACTCATCAAATCTGCATGGAAAAAGCTTCATTAATTACCATAGAAGAACAATATAATAGAAGGAGAATGAGGGAGGCTTTGGAAATTGAGAAGAGAAACAACACGCTAAATAGAGATGAAGGACTAAAGCTCAATGATTCGTGGAAGCCAATTATTAACCTAATTAAAAAGCATTGAAATGGGGAAGTGGACTTAATTATAGCTGACCTCATGAGGGAATTCAGGTATTTATATGCTATTGGATGTGTATTCTCCCTCATCCCAATCTCACGATTGAGTGATCGCCCTGATGATGGACTCAGTTTTATGGAGTCCGAAATGTTGGCTATAAAAAATCATATGCATGTTTCTTTCCTTTTTAAAATTATTTACCTGTGATGAATTTATTATCTATAATAAAATATTCAATTTCTATCTTGCGCAATGTCTTTGAGCTTGCACAACATCCGCGATGCTGCGCAACTAATGTATCCAAAACCCCTTTCCAACAAACCCCCAAGACAATCTTGTGGCTCGCCCTCAAGCCACGGTAACTAGACATGGTGTACTCATTGATCTTGATCTTAAAATCTTCATACTGCTGAGTAATTTCTTTCACCCGTCCTCTGATCTTTTTAGTGATCTCCTAGCTTGTCGTCAGGTCGTGGGTGATGGGATGCTCAACCATCTTCTCAGCGATCTATTTCTTGCCTTCTTGTGCTTCCTAGAGCATAGAAACTGCCTTCATCGATAGTTGCACTCCAATCTCTTGGAACTCATCTAACTGTGTGCTGCGTCGATGCTGCCTTTCTCTTACCTTCACTACTCGCTGCTTCAACTCCTTTAGCTCCGCTTCCTTGGTGATCTGCATCATAAATGGCATTGCTCTTAGCGACGTATTCAGGGTCTCCAACTTCCCGTCCGCTTCTTGCATCATTAATGGCCTTGACGAGCCGATTCAACTGTGCCTCCATTGCTGACACGATGCTACTACTTGCAGCCAGCTGTTCTATGCGCCTCTTTGTTTTGAGTTCAGTGAATATGCATTGTGCTTCCAGGTTCGTAGGTGTTTCTGTTGACGATTCTTCATCATATTTCTGGTGACTATGTTGATAATCTTTGCACAGGATCATCATGTGCATCTGTCAGGGGTCCCATCGAAACTTCGTCTAAGCTGACTGGTTCTCTCCATTCTGCAGGCCAATCCCAGCAACGAAACTATTTGTTGACATAGTCTCAACCAACAAAAGCAGTCGACAGGGGTTCCCACTCTGTCGACACCCAACTCGTTGCGATCTCCCTAAGCACCGACCCAGACAAGTTTTACCCCATCCAGCAACACCCGCAGAGCGAATGAAGTCTCACCCAAGGTGTTCAAGGGAGAGCTGATGGAACCAAGTTTCCACGAGAGGACGATGTGACATCAACTTAACAACTTAGCGCAACATTAATATATCTGCCCATTTACTTAAGCATTAACAAAATCATTCATTATTGCTCTTCATCAAATCGCATCATTCAACCATAATTGCACTAAACGTTTTGATGCACAAACAAATCCAATAGAATAACATCATGTAGAATAGGGAAACATCACATCATAGATTCATGTCGCACATTCACATAACATTCATCACAGAGTCACAGAAATTAATAAAACAGTAAAACAGAAAGACACAATGATTCCGATCAATTTCCGCCTTGTCATATTACTTCACACCGCACTTGCTAAAAATAAATCACACATGCTTGCTGAAAATAAATCACACGTTAGAAAATAAATTAAGAAAGTCCTCAAAATCAGAGCCCAATCCTTACCAAGATGATCCCTGCCATTACCCAAACCAACAAATATAGTCATTGTGTTAAGCACAATGATTCAATGGCATATAAGAATGCAATCCAATCTGAAATGTATTTATTAGAAACAAATAAACAAATGAAATCGAACATGAATACTTAATTGCATAAATACATAAAGAAAACCTTGCATGAGTAATCTAACTACATGAACAAATTGAATCAAGAAACTAGTTACAAAAAATCAAATATATCTTACGTGAATACATAATTAAATTACGAAACAAGAAATAAAAGAAACCATATAAGTAAACAAGAGAACTATAATCTAGTACATAAACAAAGATCTCAAAAGAAATATAATTTTATTCCATCATAACTTGGACTTATTACTCTAAGATTCCCCACTTTGGAATGGATAAGGAACTCTTATTTATACATGAGTTTTCTCTAACAAATAATAAATGAAGATCCAAAATATCCTCAAGAAATTGCTAATAATTTGGATCTCAAAACCAATTCAAATCTAATCCCACTATCTTTGCCAACTTCCATGCTATTTAGGATACCTTTGAAGTCAAATTCGAATTTAGGGATGTGATTCATAATAACATACTAAAAAATCATCCCAATTTACTCCTAATTACATTTAATTTGTTAGGTCCCTCGTGCATTACATGCATAGATTCAAATCTTTGTAAATAAACCAAATATGTACTCTCTTCCACCACCCACTTATCCCTTTTATATTCAAATAATTTAACATCATAATTTGAGACATATAAGAATGATAGAAATAAGGGATTTATAAATATCCATGATGCTCAATAAATATCGTTCTCCAAGGTGGCTCATGGAGTAGCAACAATAGGAGTAATGACATTAATAATGACTTGATAATGCATCATATGAAAAATATCAAGTATATTTTTTTGTGGATATTCAACCATATGAGTTGCGGCAAATATCCTGGGGTAAGTGGCTTGGAACTAGTTCTACAAAAATCATTAAAACTCATCCATGTTTCAAAGGAAAATGAAAAATATGTTATATTTCCAATGTTTAATCATAGTTCACATGAAACACTAAAGAAATGTAATGGAAACATGGTTAGATATAAATTATGCATATGAGCATTAAAATGAGATAATGAAAGGTTATAGGTAAGCAACAAGGGATTAAAAATAGGGAAAAGAGGATGTAAATTGATGACAATTCCATGGCCCGACCACAATGACTTAAGTAACTTTTATGAAGGACTGTTCCATATAACAATCTCATAACTAACTATGAGGAAGGACTGATCACTCTTTCTTGAAACGATATATATTCAGAGCTCTTGAGAAAAGAGTGACTTCCCCTTATCTCATATGATTGATTTCTTCTTAGCCCAAATACCAAATTAAAATATCACTTATGAGGAAAGAATGATCGCTCCTTCTCTGATCTATTCCTTCTCAATGTACCATATCAGAGCTCTTCCTAAGGAGGGATCAATTTTTCCTTATCGTCTTGATACCTTCCTAACGCGTAATTGTTACACCCAAAATTTTTCCTAATGCTTAAATACCTTGAAGTCTTTGGCCAAAACATATTTTTGGAGTCTTATTGCTCAATCCTAGGAATTTTGATGCACCTTGTTGCCTAGCACAAAGCATCATACTAGCTTGACGCCTATTTTGCATTGACAAGGTGCGCTAATGGCTCCTATAGCTTAAACACAAGGAGCGTCGATGCACCTAGTCTATTTGTAGAGAGCGCCAGCAGTCCAAAAATGGGGAAAAAGAGAAGATTTGAGAAGGTTCTAGGTGAATATCTCATGGAGGATGATCCTAACTACTTGGGATAGATGGCACTCGAGCTCCTAGGCCCTAGGGACTATTCCCTACCTTCCTCCCAAAATATCTCAACCCATTTGGGCTTCCTTTGGCCTATAAAAGCAAGCTACATGGACCATGTGAGGGGGAGACCAATATAGCACATTTATGCTGTTGGATTCAAGTCTGGTATAGGAGGCAAAGAGAGAGTGGATGTGAGTGATATATTGCATAGTTTGTAGTGTATATGTGAGTGATCAAAAGATCTTGTAAAAGCAAAGCTTCAACATCAAGGCTTTGGTTGTATCTTTCTTTTCCCATTTCTTAATACAAACATGTTTCCCTTTCCCATAAATGATTCATGTTGATATTGATTTTTTATAACTAGTTTCCTTGATCATTAGTATAGATCACTGAATTATCTTGTTGCTCTCATATGTTGTCTTGTTTTTTTGTGTTTTTTGCAGGTACAATGGATCTCACAAGGATCTACAAAACAAGGAAGACCTTCCAAACAAGGTAAGGAGAGCTTGACATTCAAGTAGCTCAGTCATCTAGGTATAGGATACATCATTGTGTCCTTTTGTCCTAGTTTTTCACCATGAAGGCTAGGGGAACAAACTGTGTCCGCATTGATTGAAATATTCCCGGTAACAAAATTGGCGACCATAATGGGGACATATCCAATCAGATATAGAGAAGATCCAGTTAGATCTGTGAATTTTTTATGTCACCTTTGATTACAAACTTGTGAATTTTTCTTTTCTTACTCATTTAAATATTTAAGGTTAGTGATCCACGTTACTACATTTTCATTTTCCTTATATGGTTTTTGTTTTAGCTTACCTTCATTCCAGTTTGATCCACATTGGTTTATCCTACAGGTTACTTAGACTTTTGGTTCTATAGATCTTTCGATGCACCTGGGTGTGCTTGAAAAATCGTAGGACCCATGTTTCCTACTGTCATCCTACGTCGTTGACGCCTTCTCTCCTCAAGCATAATGCACCGTTGACACTCCTTAGTAGCAGACAAGGTGCACCGAGTGACTGCCAATGCCCTGGTGTAACCCTGCAAAGTGTGTCGAGGTAGGCCATCTCCAGCTCTAAGGCTTGTCTTTGAAAAAAAATTGTTTCTCTTTGGTTTTTGTCAATATTCATTCTGGCTTATTGACAGGTCTGATAGTGTGTTTAGCTTGAACTTCCTCTTTGGATTTAGATCTCAAGAATTTTCTAGTAGAAAGCTTTGAAATTGAATTTTTTTGTGTGGAATTTAGTCTTGGTTTTATAGTTTGTTTATTGATTTTCTGAAAATGATCTTAGATCTGTAGGAAAGGAAAGCGTTGCAGTTTCCTGCACTCTATTTTGTGTGATCTTTTAGCCTTTTCTTTTTCGAATTACATCAAAAACAAGAAAAAAATTGTTTACTTTGATTGATTTCGGTTTGATTGAGTGATTAGAAGATTTATTTTTTGGAGTTGAGTAAGAAATCATAGGCATTTAGATATTATAAATGTTTCTTTCCTTTTCATCTCAGAGATCTCTTAGGCTTAGTATTGGAAATTGTTGTGTGTTTTGGAAATCTTTCAAAATCTTGAAGGTGAATTGTTCAAAGTTGCATAGTGTTCTTGTTTGAATAAAGAGAAATATCTCTCTTATTCTAGATAGATTCCATCAAAGAGAAAAATTGCATTGCATCTGGATCTGTTAATCTTGCAAATTGATACACATTCCACAAACATTCACTAACCATCAAGATAAAACTAGACAGTAGATTAGGTTAAAATATTTAGTAATTTGAGTGATAGGTTAGAAGATGTGTTTCGACATCTATAAACATAGGATCCGTCATTTATGTCCTGCACTACATCCCGGGGATCATGCGGTTCTTCCACGTACCAACCAGTATATCGAATGACTTTTTGCATACCTTTAAGGTTTTTCACGTACTCGGTATTATATTGGAAGGCCCCTTTTGAACGATTGTGCATTAGACAAAACTAACACAAATTCGAGCTCCCACGTACCTCGTGTATATCGAGAGACCCCTCCTAGGAAACCTATACCGGCTGAGAAGATACTTTTGGTCGTCTTGTTGAAGCAATACACCAATAACAACACTCAGGGAGCTACTATGCACATGTCCTCCATGTAGTCGGGTGTTCAAAAAAGGTTACGGTCCCAATCCTTCTTGTTGTGTTTTATTGTTGGACCCTACGATATATCGCGGGTTGTGACAACTTGAAAATCCTAGCGAGGAGCCGAAATTCATCAGCCCCTCCTATCACTTAAGTTTGCATGTGGACTTAGCTTGTGTAGGATTGTTTGTGTGTGATCTCTTCTTTTGATAAAAAATTAGAGTATAAGTTTTCAGCCAACATTCTGGATGATTTACATGTGAGACGATCTCATAGGTTGTAGGGTTTACCACCTAACCTTCCTCCTGTCATGGAAGAAAGATAAGGGGAAACCATGGACCAACCAGCTACAGTTGATTCACATGTAGAAGGATTTCCAGTTATCGGTTCCATGAAGAAAATTCTTCCTTTGAAAATCCATCCACTCCTGTGATAGTTCAACAACATTTTGCAGAAGATAAAACCTTTCATTTTCCTATGAAAGGTCAATCTAGTGCGCGAGGCAGGGTTTTTACCCATCCATCAGAAGACATTGTGTCATCAAAATTTGGTCAAACTGCTCCATTTTGGGAGACTTATTTAGGACAGACCATCTCTGAATATGGAACCACTAGCTTACCTTATGTTACCCCCCTCGAGAAACTAGATTCGCTACAGAAGATGACATCCTCGGTCCTGTTCATCAGACCCTTACTCGCTTATGCAAAATCAGGGATAACCTAAGGCAAAGAGCCTTATCTCCCTTCCTTTCTCATTCAAGAATGAGAAGTTTGGAATAACATGATCCTTTACCATCTCATATGGATCGTAACTCAGGGTCACCAATTCAAAACATGGTCACTTATGATCCAGTTCAACCCTTCATCCATGCCTCACTGACTCAAAATCTCCCATCTGTTTCTAATTCTCATCTACCTTCCACGATTGGGGGACAACCCCCAGCCCAAGTTGATTTATCAACCACGTGAACGAATTCCAATATGGGTCAAAATGTCATTGTAGGGAAACCATTAGTCGATGTACCTTCCATGAATACAACCGTGGTTATCCCCTCTTCCGGTATGGGAAAACCCTCGTGGGTTCAACCTACTTTTAGTCAAAATTCATGGGGATACACCTATCCAGGAAATCAACCACCTATAGTCAATCAAAACTATCAACCTATAGCGTTGAGAGTTGTTTATCCTAGAATTCCTTATCCCAAAAGTATGAATACCCCATGGGGGAAACCTAATTGGTCAAATGTCCCTGTATCCGAAGGACCGCCTATTAATACTATTGGAGGAAATGGAGGTCCACCTTTAGGAGATCCACCACCTGGAGGTCCACCTTCTAGAGGTCCACCTTTCAGAGGTCCTCCACCTGGAGGCCCACCTTTTGTAGGTCCACCACCTGGACCCCCACCTTATGGAGGTCTGCCACCTAGAGGGACACCTTCACCTGGAGGGCCACCACTCGGAGGCCCACCATCTAGAGGTCCACCTCCCCCAAGAAACCACTACCTGGAGGACCCTCGGGACTATCATTTGTGAATCAACCACCCAATCAATCGGTCATGGGAACATCGTTAATGCCCATTTATCAATCAACTTATTGTCCTAATGGTCCGCAAATTCCTTATCAATATTACTAGTACCCTCAACCTAACCAAAAGTTACCATTTTTGGCTACTTTAGATCTGCCATATTTGTCTATATTGATCAACGAACCCATCCACCAAGATTCCTCGTGGTCATCTACCCCTGTTAAGTTACCCTATGATATACCCAAATTCGATGGTAAACCCAGTGAAGATCCCAAGAATCACATGATGAAATGTCATTTGTGGTGTTCATCCAACTCTCTAATGGATGGTTCCATCCATTTGCGATTGTTCCAGAGAACTCTCACCGAGGTTTCTACAAAGTGGCATATTGAGTTGCCTCAACATTCCTTTTGGGATTTCAAAACCTTAGCAATATCCCTTTTTACACATTTTCAGTTGCTAATACAATATGAAATAGGTATGGATATATTAACCTCACTTGAACAAACCACTTCCACATATATCTCAGATCACATACATGAGTGGAGACGACAATGTAGGTTAATAAAATCTCCCATTCCGGATTAGTTGCTCACCGATTGGTTTACCAAATATTTGATTGCCCCCATTGCTAGGGATGTTTCCATGGGAGGTGATGTTCCCGAGGAACAATCTATTAGTTGTTCTCAATACCTTGACTTGGTTTATTCCCAGTAAGGTACTTTGCATAACTTAATCCCCCATGCTCCTCTTCCTACTTCATATCCTTCAAGACCTTCAACAGATTCACCTATCTATGGTGTTCTCTATTCTGTAAACACAGTCAAAGATAAAATCCTCAAAAAAACAAAACCAACTCGTCGCATCTTCTAATTAGACTCTTTCAAATCCCAAAAATTCTTCCCCTCCTATTTCTTTGAACGTATTGAATGCAGTACAATCCTCAGAATCTTCAGTAACAAAGAAGAAAGGAAAGAATAAATCCAAGAAATCTAAGAATCAACAGGAAGGTAATAAAACAAAAAACCCTGATGTTGAATCCAAGAATAAGAGAAAGGAAAAGTTTCCTTGCCTTATATGCGGAGGTGAGCACTTCACCAAAAAGTTTCCACTTTGTGAGGAGGTCAGTAAATTTATTAAAAACACCCCCGCCCCTACAGTTTTAATAGATCCTTTCCCCACCTAGAAATAATTGATTGACCACTAGTCCTTGCATGGGTCTTCTTCCTCATTCATAGATGAAGTTAAAATGATTCCAGTGAATTGGTTATTCTCACTACTAGATCCTAGAGTTATGACCATCCACCAGAGAAAAAGAATGATAATGTTCCAACATATAAAACTTCAAATTCGGGCCCTACTCCTACTAATGGTATTCATATCGAAAACATGTTCTCGATACATTTCTTCATCCACCTAAGAGTATGATTCGAAAATCAGTATTCAATCCTTACACATGTGCTTCCCAATATTACAACATAGTTGAAGATCTGGCTCAGGAACCATGTGCTATGTCGACCCTTAAAGCACTCTAAACATGTCCTGCACAGTGAGAGAACTTGTTATAAGTTCTTGGAGCTATGGATCTTGAACATAACAACATTATCACCTTCAAACTGAATGAATTCAAGTCCATGCTCTCCCATTAATTAACCTTCCAATTATCTACGAAAGTCGTTGGGTATATAACTCGTCGTACCGTATTGGACGAGAGTGCCTCGACTTCAGTCATGTATTTATCTTGTAGGAGAGCTATTGGCTCTCTGGAGATTAACTGTTCACCCATGACATTAAATGCCTTTGATGGTCATGGTTTTCAACCCTATGGATTACTCTCCTCCCTCCAGGTCGAACTGGGGGGCAAATCGGTATCCATCCATGTTGAAGTTGTCGATGCTCCTTTAGATAACAATCTCCTTCTAGGTCGAAATTGGTTCTACTCCATGCAAGTTGTCACTCCATCTGTGTTTTGAGTATTTTGGTTGCCATTCCATGGGAATATTGTCACGGTTGACCAATTATATTTTTTTTCACCAGACACAAGTTCCAATTATGCAAAAAATGTTCCACTCATGGATTCCTCAGGCTCGCAGTTGCAAAACATAGAAGTAGGTCTTCTTAAAGATTCATCTCTTATGGGATTCTTTCCATTGAATATCCCTCCTTCTAATTAGTATTTCATGTCTTTGAAAATGATCTCAACTTCGATTTATGACAGCTTGAATAAAGGAAAATCAAGTGTTGATTCGACATTGTTATGTCATTTTGAAGAAACCTACCGATCTATCCAATCCACTAGTAACCCCACCATCAACAATAATTTCTTTGTGGCATCTGACCCATATCATCTACCATATTGGTTAGATTTCCCCCCATCTCATGATTATCTTTTTCACACTCTTTTGTCTGATAAGTCCATCATGGAAGTCATGTCTTTAGATGATATTCCTTGGAAATATTATCATCATCGATCCTGTTTCCTTCCCGATTACCATGTGGTAGAAGACCATTTTGAAACAACAGTTTCATTTGATATTATAACTGATCCTCAGCCATCGGAACCCATCCATAATGTTGAGTCCAAGGGAAATATGAGTAACATTACTAAGACCATTCCAGTCGATATATTAGTGAATCCTAGATTTTTAGAAAACATCCACGTAGGACAAAACTCTTATGCTTTAGAACTTAAGTCTTGTATGCCCCTTTTTAAGGAATTCAAAGATATTTTTTCACTTAGACATATGAATAAATGCCAGGGATAGATCCTTTAATCATGGTTCATGATATTAGGACTTACCCTGACGCCAAACTAGTCTGTCATAAGTTACGACAGGTTCATCCATGAAAAGCAACAACCATTAAGGAAGAATTTAAGAAACTTCTCAAGGATGGGTTCATTTTCCCCATACCTTTGACATAATGGGTGTCTAATATTGTCCCCATAAATAAAAAACAGGGCACAATTAGGGTTTCTATCTATTTATGGTACCTTAACAGGGCTTGTCCTAAGGACAACTTCCCTACTCCTTACAACGATCAAATCATCAATAACTATGCTGGAAGCATCATCTTTTTATTCATGGATGGATTTTCTGGCTATAATCAGATAGAGATACTCTCGTCTAATCAATATAAAACGACCTTCATTTTCCCATGGGGAACCTTTACCTATAAGAAGTTACCTTTTGATTTGAATAGCGTTGGCGCTACCTTTAAACACATTATGTCTTACACTTTACATGATATCAAACAAATCATGGAACCTTACCTTGATGACTTGCATGCTCACTCGTAGCAGCGAGATCACCATGTTAATCATTCGAGAGACATTTTTCTTAGGTTCCACCATTAAAACATACGGTTGAATCCACATAAGTGTGTTTTTTGTGTCAATATTGGCAAACTACTTGGTTTCATCATTTCCAAGGATGGCATCCATACATACCCACTGAAAATTGAATCCATCTTGGCCTTATCCCCACCTACGAATGTTACTGAACTCTAAAGTTTGCAAGGGAACGAATTTTTTTTACGTCAATTCGTATATAACTACGCCAAAAAGACCCATGGTTTCATGTGTTTATTAAAAAAGGACACACCCTTTGTTTGGGATGACCTGGCTCAACGTGTATTCATCACTCTCAAACATGCCATTACGCATGCACCAGTCCTACAACCACCCAATTATACCAAGGACTACTCCTTGTATGTGGTTGCATCATTATCCACCATCAGCATGGTACTAGTTCAAAGAGATGAACACGACCATGAACATGTGATTTACTACCTTAGTAAGAGTCTTCTGGACTTTGAAACATTTTATTCACATGTGGAGAAGTTAGCTCTATCCACGGTCATCACGGTCCAAAATTTTTGTCATTACATTTTTCTTCATACAACCATGGTATATGTCGATTCCAACCCCATGTATTACATCTTGACTCGTCAAGTACTTAGGGGAAAATCCTCCAGGAATTTGAGTTAGAATTTGTGAAATCTAGTTCTAAGAAGTCCCTCATCTTCACGGAGCTTATGTGTGACCTTCCCCATATTATTGAGGATATGCAACCCTTTGATTCATTTATAGATGAATCATTTTTCCTCATTAGTACGTCTGAACCTTGGTATGGAGACTTGATTCTCTATCTCCAGACTCAACGCTTTTGACATGATGAAACCCAAGACGAACGCCATCGTATTCGTCATCATGCTAAGTACTATTAATGATACATTGTACCGTCATGGCATTTATACAATTTTGTAGTGTTGCTTAACTCATGAGGAGGCTGAAGTAGTTTTAAATGACTGTCACTCTGGACCTTTTGGCGGTCATCTTTATGGGATGGGAAATTCCCATAAAATTTTACACGATGGGTACTTTTGGCCGTCGATCTTCAAAGTTTGTATGGAGGTTTTCAAAAAATGACCACCTTGTCAGCTTTTCACTGTCCAAAAAGCGCACCCACCTTGCTATGTTGCATCCAATCATAGTCGTTGGTCCATTTGCGAAATGAGGCATTGATTTCATGCATTGTAAGCCTATCTCATTCAAGGGGCATGGTTGCATTATTGTAGATGTGGATTACTTTACAAAGTGGTCTTAGGGTATGCCTACGTATGCCGAAGATGAAAAAATGACTACCCTATTTCTTTTCAACCACATTCTCGCTAGATTCGGAGTCCCTTAGGATATTGTGACTGATCATGGTTCACATTTTCATAATAAAATAATGTCGGAACTGAGTGCCAAACTAGGTTTCTACCATGACAACTCCACACCCTACTACCCTCAGGACAATGGGCAGGTTGAAGCTATCAATAAAGTGTTGAAAACCATGATTCAACAGATGGTAGGATGAGCCAAACCCAATTGTAATTTACAACTATTATCCACATTATGGGCCTACAAGACTACCATCAAAACATCCACCGACTTCACACCTTTCCAGTTAGTGTATGGGTAGGAGGCTACTCATCCGATAGAATGTGAAATCCCTTCTCTGAATCTTGGCATAGAATTGCTATCCAACACCACTTTAGATGAATAATGGCTCTTACATTTGAACAAGCTTGATGAGACTCGTAAATATTCCACCTTGGAAAATTAGGTGTATAAAAAACTGAGTAAAGATCAATATGGCATATCCATTCAACCTTGCCTCTTCAACGAAGGTGACCTGTTCTTTACTTATGCCACCAGAAACATGACAAGTTTGGGGTTATAAATTTGGAATCCATGTGGCATGGACCCTACGTTGTCAGTCGTGTCTTAGAGAAAGGATCTTATGAGCTAATGGATTATGATGGGATACCCCTGGGAGAGCCTCAGAATGGGATATACCTCAGAAAATACTATTCCTAGGTCATCTAACATAGGTTTGATGTAGATAGTGTTTATAGAGTGATGTGTGTAGTTTGAAGTGTGGTTTTGGTGTGATTGTAAGATGTGTCTTAGAAAATCCTTCTTATGTAGTGTTATGTTTAAAATGAATAGATGCCCATTTATTTTGGCTTTACGGATGGTGTTATTCGTTACACCTTGAATATCACATCAGCATCTTGGGTATTGTACTCTCTTACTAGTGATCTGGTGAGCTCGAGAGGAACTTCTTTGGCTGGTCTCGCTACATACAATATTGCAGAGTAACATGTAATGATTGGTTTGTTAACTGAATCTCTATCTAGTGATGTGAGTCAGATTAGGGTTTGCCTAGATTCAGAGTTAGTTGTACATCAATTAAATCGAGTCTACACCATGCAGAACCCCCTACTTCTTCGTACATTCTGAAGAGTTTGGATTTTCTAGTAGTTGATTCACTGGAAATTTTTGTCTTGGACTGGTATCTGGATCATATTTGAAGTTCATTTTAAATATTGATTTCATGCATTGAATCATGTAAATACATTAGCCATTAATGCACATAACACATAGCACACACACACATCTGTAAATAAATGTATATATATATAAAATGGCGTTGAGATACAAACTGAAGCCATAATCTTTAAGTTCACAAAAAATATAGAGCTATCAAATCTCTAGTACATATAAAAGGGAAAAATATGAAGCTTCGAAGATTTCCGTATAAATACAATACAAAAATGAGGAAGCCACTTTGGGCTAATCCTCATGCTCATGGTAGCACATCACAACACATGCCACTCAGCATAGTATCCTCCCAAAGAATCCATATACTCCTGCAGTATGGCAATGGTAGCACCTAAGAATATCATCTATCGAAACGTCAGGTGCTCCCACAGTCAGGTGTTGAATATTATCCTCAATCTCTTGAAGCTCTTCTTCAGCATCCACATTTCTGACAACCATCACCCTCACTAATCCTCGCCTCTCTATGGGTGAGGTTCCCACTGGACGGGAAGGTCCTATGTCTACACAAACAACATTTTATGTCTCAGTATCACTCAAAATGAACAAAAAAATGAAATACAACATAAAATAAAAACACATGGAATGATATTCTTCTTACCTTGGTCATCCCATTTATCTCCCTCATGCAATGGGAGATCAGGGTCACCCTTGAAGTCTTCTCCAACGTAGGCTTAGTCCTCAACCATCATTAGTTGGCGTCGTAGCCAACGAAAAAAGACTGTACCATATGTGACAGTGGTTCCTCCACCGCCACCATGTTGGGCCATGACCTCGGACCATCTCAACATCCTAGGATCCTCAAAATCCATCCTATTCAAAGGAACCTATGGTCACAATAATGGCACCCTCTCAAGGAATAAGGACACCACTACTGCCCCATAGAAAAACTATTTTATTTCCCCTCTCTGACATTTCGTCATCTGATCTTTGAGACTGACTAGAAACCCCTCACACTAGTTGAATATGGTAGGATCCATACACTCCACCGCATACAACATGTGAGCATGAGTGGTTTGGTGGGTATCCCTCTTTCCCACTACCTTCTCTATCATGAAGGTCACATTCCTCAGAGGTCAGTCTACAATATGCTTGGTAGGTATTTTTCCTCCTTGGGATCTAGTCCCCAGAACATAGTATTCATCTCTAAGATCATCTACATACATATCTCCACCCGTGGGACCTGTAAATACCACTGGAATTCACCTTCAGGATAATCCAGTAAAGAAGTAGATGTCCTCGACATTAATGGTCAATATGTGTGTCCCAACCTAAAAATGTTGGTGGTCAGGATCCCACATTCAGATCAAGTACTCCAACAACCGCACATAGGCCCTCATCCCTGGGACCCTGAAGTATTTCAGGAGTTCACATTATCTCAAATATCTCACAGTCATGGGATCATTTGTCGCTTGAGCATCATTAAGATCATGCTCTCGTTCCCTCCATATCACCATCTTGTGGGTCAAATTCATGTAAAAAACCAATGAAACATCCATTAAACACTTTCTATACTCCATATCAAGAGGTAGAATCTCAAAATTTTGCTTATTTTTTGGTTTTTTGAGATGATCTTATTGCCGATGCCTTTTCCCCAAGGGAACAGAGCAATGACACTCTTCCACCCAAGGGATAGAGCACCTTCGACGCTCTTCCTCCTTTGGAGGGGTGCGCTGGTGCACCTCCCGAAAGGGAGAAGAGTGTCAGGCTGCGTGCACTCTCCCCCTTTGGATATCAACCTCAAAATGCCAAAAAAAATCTAAAAACAAGAAAATGAACCATGGAAGTGAAGATCTAGGTCTTGGCTATCACCAGGTCCAAATGGTTCAGTGAGAGGCGACCTGTAAATCCCGGAATCTCCACCACAAAGTCCTCTCTTATGCACAAGTTTTTCCCAAATTGCAATAGTGAAAACACAATGGTAATATTTTTTTTACTATTGTACTATTTGTGTATATATATATATATATATATATTATTAAAAATAAGTAGTGTAATAATTAAATATTTAGGGTTTCTTCTCATGTTTTACTATACTTTCCACGGTAAACATGTTCTAATATCGTTTTTGGAGATTTCGGGGTATTTTTGGACTTTCTTGGCTACGAGTGAGTTTCTTTTTGTCTTTTTCACACTATGGTTTAAGTTGAAAAAGTACCGAGCGCTTTTTAGACCTCCGGCGTGCTCGTTAAACACCGAGTGAAGAGGTATTGAGTGCGCTTTTACTATTTTTTCAGACTTGTTAAAATGGTTTATGAAAAAAGAACCCCTTACAAAGTCGAATTTAAGCTCTTTTAGAGACTCTTTAAACATGAAAATATCGCCAAGCGATATTGATGCTTTCATGCTTGTAAAATTATTTGAAAGGTCCTCTAGTCGGTGATAGTTTACCCCTTTTTCGGACCAATTAGACTCATTTACAAAAAAGGTACACTCTAGTTTATCGCAACTAGAAGAGTGATCCTAGGAATCAATTTATACTTTTTCGGGCCTCGGGGACTAAATTTATGAAAAATTCCACCTTGGAGTCTTCTTAATCATTTTAGACTCTCTAAACATGAAACAATGACTTATTTTATTTTCCTCAGACTCATAAAATTAAACGATGAAGGAACCTTTCTGGGAATGAACCCCTCCTTTATCAGGTTTGTAAAACGTATGAGAATGGACTTATCAGTTGATGAGCTACATTGAGCATTTGTTACCCTTTTCAAGCTCGTTAAAAAGAAAAGAGGTACTTATCCTTCGCGATGGGGAAATTAAGGGAATGGGGAACGTATTTCATTTGTATTAATGGAAGCTCATAGTCCTTCCTTGAACATGGCACCTGTCTTCATTTACATTTCAAATAGTTGGGTATTCATCTTGTCACCGAGTCGATCCACTTTCATGATTCATTTAACTCATTTGGGTCAATTCAAAGAATGCATCATCCTACCCTCACATTATGTCTGGTCTCTGCCTCATCGTGTCAATGTTTCCAAGTCATTTATCGTGTCATTCAATGTTCAAGGGAAACCTTCTCTGCAGTCTACCTCTACGATTTCCTTACCTTCCTTCGAGTTGGTCACATCTGAGTCAATCCTATGGTTGTTTTAGTTACTTCAACATCATATTTTGTTCCAAGTTTCATGTTGATGATGGGGGAAACATCATGGCCCTCCTTCAACGAGTATATTCCTCTTGACTCCAACACATCATCTAAGAATTGGACTTAGAAATTGAATCAATTACCTTTTTTAGGATTATTATTAATCCTCCCTTTGTCTCCTTTGACCACATAAATTCTGTTTGTTTAATTTCTCTAGATTAGGAGGTCTCATCACTTCACCAGTGCATAGGGGACATAACTAGTGGACATCTGCCACTTATTGCACCTATATGCATGCATTTTGTGTTGCAAATTTGGACAATACTAATAGGGGGGTGACTCAGTATTGATAACTTTTAACAATTTTAAAACACTTTTAATTTATTTTTAACACACATGATCAACAAGAACACACGAAACACAAATTTATCATGGAATCCCAATTGGGTAAACCACCAATACTTCCTATTATTGCAAAATTATATTTACAAATAGCTTATGCCTACTACTACAGAAAAGGATGGTACTACACCCTATTTACCAGCAACTACTGGAAGGAGGCTACGACCCCTGGGTTTATCAACTGCTATTGAAAGGATGCTACACCACCCTGTTTATCAGCTACCACTGGAAGGAGGCTACGACCCCCTAGCAAGCTTGTTTCCTACACTAGCGCCTGCCAACCTCCCTCATATGATAATTTGATCTCCGACTATACTGTAATTGATCTGTCAATTGAAAGTGCAGAGATGAATATTTTAAGGTCTAGACTATTTTTTATATACCCTCAAACATTCAACAGTCACCTACCTTCATCGTGACTCTCTCATACAACTAAAAACAATTCCAAACTAATTCTCAATTAATCAATTTTTTTACTGTTTAATTTTCTAGTCGCGACCTTTCGCATTTTCCTTTCTGAAATGTCCTTTTTGTGAGATATTTTTCCCCATTCATTTCTTGTGAACTCTTTCTAGACCGTTGATCTGATGCAAATTTTGAATTGCGGATGCATGGTTTGAATTTTCTCAAAAGGTCCTTCCGCAACTACCTTTCCGCAAGGTACTTTTCGCAAAGGTCTTTCCGCAGCATCGATCTCATGCAAACCCTTTCCTTATCATCCATCTTAGATCAGATGTGGATTGCGGATTGCAGGTTTTCCAAATTCCTTAAAAATGCTTCTGCAATTTTCTTTCCGCAATATCTCTTCCGCGCCGTCAGTCTCATGCGGACTCTTTCTCGATTGTCGATCTTTAGATCGAATGTGGATTGTGGGTTTTCCAAATTTCTTGAAAACACTTCCACAATATTTCTTCCGCATCGTCAATCTCTTGTGGACTCTTCCTAGTCGTCGATCTCTTGTAGACTCTTCCTGCTCGTCGATCTTTGCAGATTGCAGGTTTCATAAAGTCTCAACCATTTCTTCTAAAATTCCCTTTCTGCACTCTTTCTTTCACACCGTCGATATTTTGCAGACTCTTTTCTAACTGTTGATCTTGTGGATTACAGATATTCACTTTTCTTTATGCGGAAATCATTCACCATCATTGATTTCTTTACAGATTCAATCCTAACCGTTGATCTACGATCAAATGCAAATTCAAATATCTTCACTTTTCTTTATGCATAAATCATTCACCGTCGTTTATTTCCTTGGAGTTTCAATCTTAACCGTTGATCTATGATCAAATGCAAATTTGCGGATTTGTGCTATAGCATTGGGGATCACTCTGTAGCCGTAGAACTTCATCTCCTCTGCCTCTTGCATTGATCGATTGCTACTCATCGAACTACCATCCGAATTTGTAACTCCTTTGTCATTACTGAGCTTCTTTGACATCAATGAAAACTATTTTCAACATCTTGGATCTCCAGGGATCAATCCCTATTTTATAGGAACCCACTCAGAGTGCCACCAGTGGTGTCCAGTAGTTCACCCCAGTAGGTCATTAATTATCCTTAGTTAAACTCCGATCCCCATTAGTTAGATCACTTTCAGTGTTTCTAGCACCAGTTTGCATGATTCATGGGAATATAGGTGCCTCTGTTCACCTACCCCCTTCAATTAACTTATTGTAACTAGTTATTAATTGATTTAGTGATCTGCAGTTGCACTAGTTAGTTATTATGGTGATTTTCTCACTCCTAGTTAGCTCTAGAGTCTGTATAGGTTGGTAGATTCAACTACCTGAGTAAGTATTCGAATCATCCATTGATGTTGTATTATATATTCACCCATAATTTGAATAATCAATTAATGGAAGATTTCTCATATTGTTCTTCAATTATTCTTCTCTTATTTTTCTTATGCAATCTATGTGAAGACCATTTTTGGCCCAATATCTTCTTGTCAGAATCTAATACCTTGAAGCCTGCATACCTCAATGGTAGGCCTCCTCACTTTCAACAACGGGTTTTCATCAGTGGCCCCTGATTGAAGGATTCCGTAGAGTGTTAGAATTCAAGTACTATATTCACATTCTGAGGAATGTACTGGGATACCTTGGGAATCATTGGCATCAATGATGATCTCCCTTGCATGTGTTAACAATATACATCAATGAGCAGTAATCAAGTGGTTTCTACCATGTTCAGCATCGGGACATCTATTCACATTGATAGAATCATATCGTTTGGGATTGGAATGAATACCCTGAGTGGTTGGGTATTCACCTGAATATGCGCCTATCCTCAGGTTGCGATGGAGTATTGTTTGGATTCATGACATGGGTCCACATTGTATGTTTGGTGGCTATGTCCAAATTTTGGGTCGGTATGACATGGATCTACTTTGCATGTTCTATATCCATGTTTTTATTTGAGTCTTGTTAATCATGGATCTACAGTGTATTGTCAGTAGCCATGACATGGTCATTATACATGGATCTACAGTGTATTGGTCCATATCCATGTTTTATTTAGATAGTTGGTGATTGTTCTTATGTCAAGTATTCACTCACATCTATTTTGCCTCTAATATTGAAACTATATCTAGCAAATCATTTTACCTATCACATTCCTCTAGATTAATACTTTTGGGGGCATTCCGTTACACCCAAAAACTGTCCTAATGCTTAAATAATTTGAAATCTTTGGCCAAAACATATTTTTGGAGTCTTATTGCTCAATCCTAGGGAGTCTGACACACCTAGCTACCTAGCACAGAGCTTCATACTGGAATGATACTTATTTTCCATTGACAAGGTGTGTTGATGGTGCCTATAGCTTGATCACGAGGAGCTTGGGCGCACCTATCTTGTTTGTAGAGAGCGTAAGCAGTCCAAAAAGGGAAAAAAATAGAAGCTTCGAGAAGATTCTATGCGAAAGCTCTCATGGAGGATGATCCTAAATACTTAAGATAGCCGAAACTCGAGCTCCTAGCCGCTAGGGATTATTCCCTACGTTCCTCCCAAAATATCTCAACCCATTTGGGATTCCTTTGGCCTATAAAAGCAAGCCGCATGGACCATGTGAGGGGGAGACCAAGATAGCACCTTTATGTTGTTGGATTCAAGTACGGTAGAGGAGGAAAAGAGAGTGGTTGTGAGTGTGATATTGCATATTTTGTAGTGTATGTGTGCGTGAGTCAAAAGATATTGTAAAAGAAAAGATTCAACATAAAGGGTTTGGTTGTAGCTTTCTTTTCCCATTTCTTAATACAAACATGTTTCCCTTTCTCATAAATGATTCATGTTGATATTGATTGTTTATTTCTAGTTTCCTTAATCATTAGTATAGATCATTGAATTATCTTGTTTCTCTCATCTTTTGTCTTGTTTTTTGTAGGTACAACTGACCGCACAAGGATCTACAAAACAAGGACGACATTTCAAACTCAAGGTAAGGAGAACTTGACATTCAAGCAGCTCAGTCATATAGGGAGAGGATACATCGCTATGTCCGTGTGTTCTATATTCGCACCATGCAGGCTAAGGGAACAAACTGTGTCTGCGCTGATTGAAATATTCCCGGTAACAGTAATGATTTACTAAGATTTGAATAAGGAACAATCATTCTTTCCTGGACCCTTGAAGAATATATATTATTGATCAATCAGTTGATTTTAACAAGGAGTGGTCATTCCTTCTCCATCAACCATTCTCATCAACATTTTCATGATTACATCTAATCAATAGAAACATAGTGATAGCTATAAACATTGTATATATATTCTTATATTAAAAAGAAAATGTTTATTGTATTGCAATTAAAATATGTCTATGTTCGTGGCCTTTAATCAATTCAAAAAGAAATTCATTTCTTCAATAATTAACATATCACAACACTAGTGCATTCACTGGTTCATGGAATGTTGAGATGGATGAACCATTTAATTTACACCCATATTTATATCTCTTATGCAATGACTTGAGCTAGAATATTGACATCTGCAGATGCCATTACTAAGGAATTATTATGAATCTAGGTTGAAGTGTTTGATCCAAATAAGTGTTTTCTCGTACATTTTGATATTTGAGTTTCTAATTTGTCCCTGGATCTAATGAAAAGTGGTCCAGGTGTGGACCTGGTTTCATGTGAAAAGCAAGGATGGGTTTTGTCATAATACGATTGCTGTAATTAGTCTATAATAAATACTGCAGTATCTTTGAAGAAATGAATTCTCTTAGTATTGAAGAAAGAATGATATAAGCAGGGAAGAGTTCATCTATATTGCATTACATGAATATGACAAATAAGATGACGAACATTAATCATAAAAAATATTATATACCTTAGAATATCTTTTATCAATTCTCTTGATAAATATGTGATCAAATCTTCTTTCAAGGTACTCAAATCAAGTATTTCAAAAGAAATACTACAAAAATCCAGTTAGAGATTTGATATCTCAAAAGACAATCAACAAAAACAAATCAAATAGTTGTTATTCAATGATAATTTTTTTTCTATTGATATAACTAGATGTGTTCTAGTGCCTTCAAATTTGCAATTTTCCATGTTGATCAAGAGGTCGTGGAAAAGATGGTTTCATCCCTTGTCACAAATTTTACAACAAAAGTGAGAGATGTTATTCTATTTCCTTTCGAAACTGTAACCAAGATTTTATTCTATTGCCTTTTGATATTGTAACTAATATGTTATTCTATCGCCTTTCAATATTGTAACTAAGGATCCCTATGCTCCTAGAATTGAAGAAGAAATTGGATTTCCTACATTGAACTTTTATATCTTGGATGGACAACATATTGTTTTAGTGTAGAAAAGAATCATTCAAAATGATAAATATAAATCAGTTCATTCAAGATATCATCATTGAAAATATAATCTTTTACACAAAAATGTTTCTCAAAACATTATTACTAAGTTATGTAAACAAGAAAATTTGTCAAAGAAATTTGTTGACACTCCCTTCATTTATCAAGTCATGAAAGAAAAGGAAAAATGGGCATACACTTGAAAGGCCACCCCACTTTGGAAATGGAAACATTTCCACTGAAGAGTAGCAAGTATAAAGGATTTCTTCTTAACAATCAATTCCCACAATTGTTGACTGTGTTATGTAATTACTAATATCTTCCTAGTGCTCAGTTTTATTTGTTTGTAGAATTTTCAAAATGAATGTATGGATGTATTTGTTGTTTCAACTAAGGGCAGTCCCGAAGACAATATGACCTTGTTTTTGTTAGGATTAAATAATCCTCCCTTGTCCATATATAGTCTATTTGATCATCTTGCCTAACTTATGAGTCATTTGGATGAGTTTGGTGCCACCATGATATTGGTGCCACTTGTGCCATTGGTTCCATTGGTGCCACTGATACCATTTGGTGCCACCAGTGCCATTTGGTGCCACTATTGCCAATCCCTACATTCTATGAGCCACTATGAGTGCCACTAGAAGCCTCCATCAGTTGGTTGTGGTAGGTAGGTATTTATGCCGAGTCAACCTCCAGTTACAATCAGTTAGATCGCTCTTAGTTATTCTAGTGCTAGTTTTGCACGCATGCATGGGGAATGGTGCCTTTTTCCACCTACTCCAACTGTCAACTGATTGTAAATTGATTTAGACATTAAGAGTTAGACTAATTTCTCCCATGCAGTGATTTAGACACATTGAGTTAGCCATTCAGTCAGGTTTAGTTGGTATATTTGAATCTTATCCACATGATTCAAATTGTTTTTATTGTAACACCATTGTATTAATGTTGGGGTTAATGAAGATTAATGTTGTAATTAACTGATCAAATCTTATCATATTTGTCTCAAAGTTGTCTTGTTCAATGTATGTTGTCTTTGATATTCCACTGCATAATTCTACTTCTCAATTGCTCTCATTTTCCTATAGATCAATGGCTCACAAATTTAACATGGTATCATAGCCTTGTTCAGGCTAGCAGCAAGTCTAGTCTGATCTCCATTGTACACTAGAAGAAACTGAATTTCCACATAAATCTTGGAATGATATCCTTGCTCCCTCTGGTTTCTTTCCAGAGAATTCTATCCAGGTTTGACAGACTCTGAGAAAGTGTGCATGTTGAGGTGGAAAGGGTTGAAACTAAAATTATTAGGAATTGAATTGGTTTCTGTAGTGTTATTTGTAGGTACCTACATAAATTCTTGAGGAATTGATTATTCATCATACAAAAAGATGGATTTTTCATCTCTCGTACCCCGAATCCTTACACCCTTCAACTACATTGATTGGAGGGTAGATATGGAGGTAGCCTTGTGCAAGCTTAGTCTGTTTAGGATGGAAATGGGAAGAGAAACTGAGCCCCAACAGTATGTTGAGAAGAACAAATTTTTGAATCAGGGTGATGAGGCATTCGGCTTCATGTGCATTCATATATCCTGGGATATTTTGTCCCACCTTGAGGGACTAAGGACTCTAAAGGAATATTGGGATGAGCTTGAATATTTTTTTGGCAAAAAAGATGAGCTTTGAGGGCATATTTTGGAGTATGAGCTCATTGCTCTACATCCCAGCAGTTTCGAATCTATTCAACAATTATTCACAAAATACAAGTCACTAGTACTACAATGCAAACAATGTGGATTGGAGAGGAAAGATGAGAAGCTTGTGATGTCATTACTTAGCAAGATTGGCTCTGAGTACTCAGTCTTTGTCTCTACATTCCATTCTGGAAGATATTTCATCCTTAATAAGTTAATTGGAATATGCCTTCTCTATATGATTTTGTTGAGTCCTTAATAGAAGAGAAAGATAAATTGGTTCAAATGGGAGTGATTCAAACCTCGAAGAATCAATCAATGTTGATGAAATACTCAAAAAATGCACAAGAAAGAGGGAAGCACAAAGGGAAGGATACCAAAAACATTGATTGGAAGCCAAACGAGAATCATAGATATTCCAATGGAGCCTCAGGTTCCAAGAAAAAGAAGAAATATGAGAAGACTAAGCTACCATACTGTATGACAAGCTTTCATCCAGAGAGACAGTGCATGAAGAAGACAATCGACCAACTGTCAACACCTCTTGAACAGAACAATATTTCCCTCCCATAAGGAGCTAATAAATCTGATGTCGAGAAACTGATAGAAGATCATGAGAGATGACATGCCTTGAAGGCAGTCTTCACTCAGTCAAAAGCTTGCTTGATAGATTCTGGAGCATCCAACGACGTGGTTTCCTTTGGGGAATCCTTCGCCACTCTCACTCTATCGGGAGGACCTATCATTCATATGGGATATGACTCCCAAATCCTAGTTGCAGGAGAGGTTCTATTAAAATCCATCATGGTGATTTCAAGAATGTACTCTATGTTCCATCTCTTGCAACAAATCTGTTTTTTGTTTATCATATGACTCATACAGGCTCTCCCAAGAGAGTTACATTTGACTATGACTCAATAGAAATCACTGAAACATCTACTAGAAATATCATAATGAAAGGGTTTGCTAACCATGCCTCAAAGGCATATGGGTTCTCCCATTTCCTTCTTGCTTCACATACAAAAACTTTATTGACTCATGCCAATAACACCAGCAAGTTGTTGCATGAGAGATTTGGGCATCTAAATTTCAAATATCTCTAGAAACTTCACAATAACAAAATGGTTGAGGGATTTCCACTCATCCAAACATCGAATGGAATATGTCCTGGTTGCTTGGTAGGTAAGCATCCAAAGAAGAGGTATGAAGTTGGGAAGGAAACTAGAGTTGTCTCTACACTTGATCTGATACATAGTGATGTTTTAGGACCAATTCCTACAACATCAATAAATGGTTCCGGGTATTTCCTTACTTTTATTGATGATTTCTCAAGGTTCTGCTAGGTATATTTTATGAAACATAAATCAAAGGTATTCGAAATTTTTAAAGTTTGTAAATCCCTGATTGAAAATAATTTCAGAAAGAAGATCAAGTCCATTAGATTAGATAATGGAGGTGAATACATTAAAATAGATTTCCAGCAGTATTGTGAATTAGAGGGGATTCGAATGGAACACTCAGTTCCATACACACAACAACAAATGGTGTGGATGAGAGGAAAAATAGATCATTGAAGGAGAAGGAAACCTATCTTCTCCAAGCCAAGAATCTTTCTCCTTCTCTTTGGGTTGAAGCTATAAACTGTGCTTCATACATACAAAATAGAGTTCCTTAGAAATCAGTGATTGGGGCCACTCCTTTCAAAGCACTACATGGGCATAAGCCTTATGTCTCTCACTTTAGAGCCTTTGGTTCCAAAGCTTGGGCCAAGATTTCCTATAGACAAGAGAAAGGCCTTCCAATCCTAGAGTAGCGAATGCATACTGCTAGGATATGCTGAGGATGCAAAAGCATATAAATTGATGCCAACTTTCAAATGGGAAGTGTTTCATAGAGCGCAATGTTCAGTTTGAAGAAGATCAGTTGCTTGATCCACCACAATTTGAAGCAAAAGGAGGTATAAACACTCTTCAATTTCTGTTTGATGATGATATTTTGTCTTATGTTTCAAATTCAGATGAAGAGGAACAAGATCAGCATGATCTTGATATTGAGGTTGTACCTCATGAGAATATAGATCAATATCCATATCCCATTCCAAATCAGCAGCCTAAGCCTAAATGGACCCAAAATCTCATTGAAGCAGTTGGGGATGGTGCTGGGAATCCAGAGGACAGAATGAGAACACTATCCCAGTATCAAAATGAACATGTTGCACTCTCTCACACAACTTCACTATCTATAGAGTGGTGCAACAAACTTTCATGGAAATGCTGCTTGATGATAGCAAATGATCAACAAATTGGTCCACTGAAGAATAAAATTGATCATTCCATTCATCCTCCAGAAAGAAGAAACAAAAATAAAATTCATCATATCAGAATAAAATTTAGAGGTTCACATGCACGGTCTCGGGATGTTGTTGCACAAAATAACCAAAATATTGCATTGTTGTTGCATAGTGTTGCAAATTGCAATAAAAAGTTTACAAGTTATTACCCAAAAAGGAAAATTTTCTCTTAAGTATAGCTTGTTTTCTTTATTGACCGCTTATTTTGAGGGAGGGGGTTCCCATGAGGTTTTCCCCATTTTCCTTAGTTTATTAAGCAGTTTTTATTTTTCATTAGATTGTATGGGTGAATTTTGGCCTAGTTTCTAGGGCCCAAAATTGTCCAAGTTACGATTAAGGGGGGGTGTTAGGATTAAATAATCATCCCTTGTCCATATATAGTTTATTTGATCATCTTGCCTAACTTAGGATTCATTTGGATGAGTTTTGTGCCACCATGATATTGGTGCCACTGGTGCCACTGATTCCATTGGTGCCATCGATGTCATTTGGTGCCACCAGTGCCAATCCCTACATTCTAGGAGACACTTTGAGTGCAACTAGAAACCTCCATTAGTTGGTTGTGGTAGGTAGGTAGCTATACTGATTCGACCTCCAGATACAATCAGTTAGATCACTCTCAATTAGTACAATTCCCGTTTTGCATGCATGCATGGGGAGTGGCACCTTTTCCCACCTACCCTAGTTGTTAACTGATTGTAAACTGATTTAGAAATCAGGAGTTAGACTAGTTGCTCCCATGTAGTGATTTAGACACAATGGGTTAGCCATTCATCTAGGTTTAGTTGGTAGATTCGAATCTTATCCACATGATTTGAATTATCCTTATTGTAACACCATTGTATTACTGTTGGGTTAATGAAGATTAATGTTGTAATTAACTGGCCGTCAATTCTTATCATATTTGTCTCAAATTTGTCTTGTTCAATGTACATTGTATTTGATATTCCTATAGATCAATGGTTCACAAATTTAACAGTTTTGACAACTTATAGCATATGGAACAAATGGTGTTTTGTATTTGAACTTTACAAAAGTGGTTCCTTTCCATGCTCACCCAAGAGCATCAAACAATATGGTTTCATTCATAATAAAATAAAACATCATGGATCTATTTTTATACCATTGTGTGTTCTATATGAATAAGAATTGACCACTATGGGTGACAATATAATCAATTACTCATTTTGGTTGATCACGTCAATGGACCGAAATGTTCGCATAGAGACCTTGCTTCAATATTACAAACATATCAAGGATGAGAAATCAACTAGGCATTTGATTTTGAATATTTAAAATATCTTGATACTGATTTTGATCGTTCTGAGGGACTCTGAGAAAATAATGCCATTGAAAAATATAATTTCTCCAATCATTTACAACAACTACGTAGTAGTTTATGTTCAAATAAGAAAGCAAAATCTCCTAGAAAGAAGAGAAAGAAAGAAGAAGAATATATACCAAATTACCAAAGGATGTTGAGAATATATTGCAGTTATATATCAAGATATAGGAGATTGTTAAGTTCATTGAATCTGACAAATATGTTTCACAATTTTCTTTATAATGTTGTTATATAGCGTTATTGGTCAACACACTAAGAAACATAAACTTTTGTGTGCTTCAATCAGTTGTGAACTTGTTATTGTAGATATGTGTAATTGTGTTTCTGCATGAACAAAATAAGACATGGTTTTCTTATTGTACTACTTATAAGAAAATAGAGAGACATGTATTTGTGTTTTTATAACTAATATGAAAAATTCATGTATGGTTTCTAAAGCATTCACTCAATTTCGCAAGAAATAAAAAAAAGTAGTAAAATAGTATCCTACCAAGGGTGTTTAGAGGGATTTATCAAAGGATTCTTTTATAGGATTCTCTGTTATACAATATTAGAGAAATGGATTGGAAGGGGATAACTTGTCTACTCTTCATATGGATACGGAATGGAAGGATGAGAACCTACCACTTGTTGATTTACCTTTGTCAATGGTTTTGAATGTTAATTTGAGAAACCATGTTTTTGAAAAAAAAATATACATGAGTTCTAGGGTCACATGGTTTCCAAATTGATCTATTTTGAAGGTACAACTTTCTTTCACTACATGAATATAGAAGAGTTATACGTTGTTTAACTAGGTCACCAAAGAGAGTAATTATTTATATCGTGGAGACAGTACATCAAGAATAGTTTGTGGACAATTTCTATCATGAATTGCCTATAAATAAATGTATTTGTATTCATGTTTTAAATATCTTAATACATTATAGTTTTTTTAAGGTTTCTTTTGTTCACTAACCTTTTCAAATTCCTTATCTACTAGATTCTAGTATTGAAGACACTCAGGAATCATCCAAAAATATATCTAATGAAGATGTTGAGGGTAATGGAGAATCCACAAACAATTACCAAACAGATGAACAAGTAGAGTCTGTAAAACAAGAAGGTCATTGTATATATTTCAATAAATGTTTTTATAATGATCAATGATGATATTATATTTTCAAAAGCTAAAAAATAAAAAATAAAAAGTGCACATGCTAATCTGCAAGTCAAGACTATTCTTATTTTTTTTAACATGTGAATTCTCCAAAGGAAGAGAAAGGATCAAGGAGATCCCTATAGATTATCCAACCACACATGGAGTTGGGAGCCTTGTATATTATCGAATCAAGCAAGGATTTGGGAGAAAAATGTGGTAGCTCCAGCATTGTTAGTCTCCAATCGATTGTTGGCCAATCATTGGCAGGTTGGAGAAAATGATTATTTTCTACTCTTTTCATAAAACAAATTTATTATGGAATATATGTCAGACATTCTTAATATCCAACTTCTCATAAAAAATGTTATTGATATTTGAAATTGAATTTTTTTTGTTTTATCCAAAATCCTCCCAAAAAAGAAAAAAGGGTGAATGGAAGTACTAATGAAGACTCTGAATTTAAGTTCAATGGAAAATTATATAAATCACGACCAAATGCGATACAATTTTTGGAAGTATGTCTTTCAAAATTCGATGTTGGAATTTGGTGATCTAAATGTGAAGTCAATGAAGGGAAAACATTGTTTAGGAAATTTATTAGGACAAATAAAAATTACGACCAAATTTTATTTTTATGGTTTGGAGAGAGATGTACCATGGGTAATGAAGGAAATATGCACAAATACATGGACAAAGTGTGGGAAGATTTCCTAGTGAGATCTTCAAAAACTAATACATCAATGTTTGTTTTGGAGGGTGATGATGAAAAATGTAGAAATTGAAGCTCTGATACCATTAGAAAAATCTCCTTGAAGCAAAGAAGAATCACACGAGGTATATATTTCTACTAAGCTAATTCTCACAAGTATGCACAAGGAAAATGGAGAGAAGAATAAAGAGACTGAATACAAGAGAAGTGATCCAATGAATAATTGACTATTGAATCAATGAATTGATTGATTAAAAAAATAATTTATTGATTATTACAATAGTAATACATCCTTATAAAGTAAAATTGATTTGGTGGAAAATAACTCATGCTAGCTCATAAATCAGAATTACCAAATATGATAAACCCCCATAGGTGGCTGAAGCACTCCCCAAATCAGTAAAGGACCTCACAAATTAGCTAAAGCATGAGTGATTTGTCATGAATTATGGAAAAATGTACTAATCCTAGAATCTAGAGAGAAAACATGGAGGATGGGTTGGAAACAAAAGATACCAGTTTCCTAGTTGACTAGCTTTACCTTATCCACAGAAAAACTGGAATAAAGAATAATAAAGACTGAATTTGCAGGAAGGTGTAGTTACTGATTCAGGAAGTCAATAAAGTGGCAAGGTAAAACCATAATCAGAATAAAAGCACTCTTGTGGTATATATGGAAAGTGTTGACCATGTGGTGCAAGTGGATGCAAACTATCTAGGCTAGTAGGTAGGAATTTAATAAAAAATGATTAAATATTTTTATCCTAAGTAGTAAGTGGGTTTATTATATTCCCATGCTCCCCTTTAATTCTGAATTTATGATGTTTATTTCTGAAATAACCATATGCATGCGGTGCATATAGGCGTATATAGGGCCCAACAACAAGGCTATGGTTACCCTTTACAATTATTCATGTCCAGAATAGTTGAGGAAAGAGACAAAACCACATGGGGAAAATCCTCCCTCAGGAAAGGACAAGGCACACAATTTGAATGTGTATTAAATATGTCTTTATATTCACTTGTATGAGCTAAATGAACTGCTTCTAGTGAAATCCTTTGATGAAGAAATCATGAACTCCATGATCATGCACTAGAGTGTAGAATTTGCAAAAAAGAAGAGGAGAGACTCCTGGTATCTCATCATCTAATGAAGTAGGAGAATTATCTGAATGCTTCTTGCTGCTAACAAACTTTGATCTGCAAAAATAATCTGAAATGTAAAATATATCTGTGCATACTCCTTGCCAAAGAGTACAAAAATTAACACAATGGGTTACACAATCAGTTCCTTGTATAGCTGCAAAATTGTGATGTGGGTCATATCATTCTTCCAATATGATGTAGAACCTTCCTAGATATGATATGAGGCTTAAAAGACTCTGATATATCATAAATATTATCATATGCAACATCAAAGACAAAGGCTTCAGTGACTCCATGAGGATATAGGGCTAGACTAGGAAAAGTATGAGCAAGTGGGGAAAATTTATGAGTGTAAAAATATAAATGATGGATGAATTGAGATATGAACCATAGGTGTTTATAATATATCAAAACATTTGTAAGATAAGTCCAATGATTAATAAGATCATATATAACCAACCAATGAAAAATATACAAGACTTGAAACCATTTTATATAAGTAACACTACATAAGAAATCAATGAGGAATCAAATAGTGAACTTGGGGTTCGTATAGTATTAGGAGTATTCATAGGTATAGTAGATAGTGTGGATGGTGGTATGAATGGTGTCATGACATGAATAGCATAATGAAAATATTCTTCTAAATGAGACTTATGGAGTGAGGAAGAGTTGCTTAAAGACAAGTCAAGAATTAGTGAAAGATCACAAGTATTGGGAGATGAATCTAGGGGACTGATAGGTGGATTATCAAAGAAAGAAACTAAGATTTATGATTATGATATATCAGAAGGTAAATCTATATCATAGATGTGAGGAAAGGGTTTAACTCTATCACTCAATTCATAGTTGATATCACGTTGGAAATGCATGTAGAAATATCATCTCTAATGCTCTGAGTAAAGATGCTAAGAAGAAGCACTGGAAATAGATATTGCTTCTAAGATAATTATCACAAGCATACGCAGGAAAAATAGAGAGAAGAATAGAGACGAAATCACATGAATGAAGAGATGAATATTGGAGTGTATCCTTCCATTGAATAATGTTGAATGATAGTGTACATAAATAATACATCCCTCATAGGTAAAATCGATTTGTATTGGAGAGAACTCATCAAGATTAGAAAGATAGACTTAAGAAATATGATAAACCCGCGTAGGTGGATAAATCACTTCCTAAATCAGTCAAGGACCTCACAAATGAGCAAAATCATGATTGAGTTATCAACAGTGATGGAAAATCATGTTAATCCTAGAAGATGGAGAGAAAATCTTGGAGGATGGGTTTGCAACAAAAGATAGCAGTTTCCTAGTTGACGAGCTTTACCTTATCCACATAAAAGCTAGAATAAAACAGTAAAAGACAAAATCTGTAGAAAAGAGCAATTACTAATTCTGGAAGTCAATAAAGTGGATAGGATAAACCCAGAATCAGGATTAAAGCATTTCTTGGGTATATATGGAAAGTGTTGACCATGTGGTGCAAGTGGATGCCAACTATCTAGGCTACTAGGTAGGAAATTCATCAAAATTGATTAAATATCTTATCCTAAGTTATGAAGTGGGTTTAATATATTCACACACCCCCTTTAATTCTGACTTTTTGATGTTTATGTCTGAAATATAGGTTTATAGCAACAAGGCTATGGTCACCCTTTAAAATTATTCATGTCCAGAAAAGTGAGGAAAGAGGCAAAACCACATGGGGAAAATCCTCCCTCGAGAAAGGAAAAGGCACAAAATTTTAAATAACATGTCTTCAGTATGTATTTATATTCACTTGAATGATCTGAATGAACCGCTTCTTGGTGAAAGACTTGATGAAGAAATCATGAACTCCATGATTATGCGCTAGAGTGTAGAATCTGCAAGAAAGAAATGGAGAGACTCCTAGTATCTCATCAACTGATGAAGTAGGAGAATTATCTGAATGCTTCTTGCTGATAACAAACTATGATCTGCAAACAAAATCTGAAATGGAAAAGATATTTGTGCATACTCCTTTCCAAAGAGTACAAAAAATAACACAATCAATTCCTTGTATAGCTGCAAAATTGTGGTGTGGGTCACATATCATTCTTCCAATATGATGTAGGTCCTTCCCATATATGATATGAGGCTGAAAAAAATATGATATATAATAAACATTAGCATATGGAATGTAAAATACAAAGGCTTCAGTGACTCCATGTGGATAGAGGGCTAGACTAGGAAAAGTATGAGCGACTGGGAAAATTTGATGAGTGTAAAATATGAATGATGAATAGACTTGAGATCTGAACCATAAGTGTTTATAACAGATCCAAAAATGTGTAATATCAGTATAAATATGACTAAGTTCATGTATAACCAACCAATGAAAAATAATAAAGACTTCAAACCATGCAATATAAGTAACACTGCATAAGAGACCAGTGACGAATCAACTAGTGAACTTGGGATTTATATAGCCTTAGGAGTATTCATAGGTATGGTAGATGGTATGAATGGTGGTATGAATGATATAAGGACATGTATATCAACCTAAAAACATGATTCTAAATCAAAATTATTATGGAGTGAGGAAGATCCTCTTAAAGACAAGTTAGGATCTAGTGAAAAAACACAATTATTGAGAGATGAATCTAGGAGACTGATAGGTGGATTATCAAAGAAAGGATATGATATTTATGACTATGATATGTCATAAAATGAATCTATATCAGATACATGATAAATTTATTTTACTCTGGCGCTCAATGCATAGTTTATATCACCTTGGAATTACACATTATGACAGTGTTCTGAAGAAGCAATAAGCTTCTCTAGCTCATCTGGAACTTCGATGTTGTTCTTCTAAAGAAGATGATACATGACGTCCATTTTCTTCGTGAAAAAATTATTCTTTGGATGAAATTCCTTGCTGCAATAATAACACTTGGATGTGTTCCCTTTCTTCTTTACTTTCTTCATTGAATCTTCATTAGTAGGCTTCGAACTTTCATCTTCAATTTCTGACTTTGGCTTCTTCTCTTTCAAAATTTGTTCATATTTGGATTTGTATTCTTGCTTCCTTGAAATATGAGAGAATGATATTTTCCCTTGGAATATCTAAGAGAACCCATTTGGATCAATATATCTTGCTCATTTTCTAGTGAGTTAAATAAAGTACACAAAGAAGGCATGTTTCAATTAGAAACAACAAGCCTAGTAGCATGAAAAGTAGACACAAAGGTTGAGTATCTAGGACCCAATTTTGAAAGAATGGAAGGGATTAATTGATCATGTCTCTTCTCAATCCCACAATGCTATAGAATTATAACAAGTGACTTGAATTTGGTGAAGAAACCCTCAATAGAATCAAAATTGCTTGGACTCAATGAGAATAACTCAATCTCCAACTGATGCGCTCTTAACTCATCTTGAACTCCAAAAAGAGACTCAATTTTGGTCCATAGTTGGTTTGGATTGGTCCAACCATATATATGAAAGAGTATATTAGGAGAAATAGAGAGGCAAATAATTCCATGGGCTTCATCCAACCTATTATTCCACTTATATTTCTCAATAACCACATTGGGCTTAGTCTCCAAATCTAGAGTAACTCTGTATAGTCCCTTGCTGCGCAATAGAATGCAAATTTTGGATTTCCATTCACGATAGTTGAAGGGATTCAGGATCATAGCTAAAGAAGAATCCATACTAAGATTTTTATGCGCTCAAGAAGAAACTCTCTGCAACCTGCACAAATAATACTAGGAGAAAATATTGTAAGTTTAAAACAAGCTCTTCTTCAGAGAGGGATAGGAGACTGGATGCGCTCTGATGGAGAGAAAAAATAGATCCTCAACTCTATAGAACCTGAACAACCTTGCACTCTAATACCATATATAAATAGCATCTCCAATACTATGAGTAGTGATTCTAAGAAGAAGTGTGGTGGATATGTTGGCAGGCTGGAGTACGAAGAACCGCCAAGGTGTCAAAGCAAAATATTGGAGGGAGGTGGCAGATATGATGGTATGAGCCAGGTGTGTGGATATCATGGCTCAGGACATGTAGGGAAATCAATCCCACAAAATTTTGGCCTAAGAGGTGGTGCTGTAACTCTCGACAAGGCACGTGGATACGACGAAAAACTGAGGGTGGCCATGTGATGAGCGTAGGTGATTTAATGGCACATTCCGCCAAATCCATTTCACAGTATTTTCATCAGTCTAGGAGAATGGATGCATAGGGTGGGAAAGAGTGAACCATGCTCTGGATTGATTACTGTCGTACCATGTATGGTACATGGGCCATCATGAAACATAGAAGAGGGATGATGTCAGGGGATGGGAAACTACTATTTAGGGACTTGAAGAGTTGGTAGGTTTCCCACGTCGAGCTGGAGAGGATTGTTGTTTCCATTGCTACTATGATGATAAGCAACTCAAATAATAGGGTGTTGAATTATCTGAGGGACTGAGGAAATATGGATGCGGGTAAGCATAAGGGGAAAGGAAAGCATGTAGTAGGGGAAATGGGACAAGCGACCCAAGCCCAAACCAAGGCTCTGTGGGAATCTCGAAGTTACGAATTCACTCTCCATGGGGAAATTTAGTAGAAGGTGAATGAGGTGGAGAAGAACCTATGGGTGGTGCTGGACAGCGAGACCCTGCAGGAGGAATGCCAAAAAGTGGAGGACTAGATCCTGGACCCAGGACACACACTGGGAAGAACAAGTTAATATGAGAAGACAGCAGCTCTCTTCTAGGTCATGAAGAACCTACTGGTAGCTAGATAAGTGGAGGTTTGATGTCGACACCAACCTCTCAAACCTAAACTACAAGGTGGACCTAATCCTGAAGCGCTCTTGAGTATTGATCCCTCCTACACCTTCTGGGAACCAGGGTGATCATCACATGGCTGCTAATATTCTGGAAACTGAGAGAAGGGACCCCCCTTACATGCTACTGTAGACCCATGGAGGATCTCCCCATTTCTATAGACATCTTCAGTCTGATGATCTCCACAATATCAGATTCTACGATAGATTATATAGTAATTAGTTTGTTATTTGTATTTTGGGCATGTAGTCGGACCGTTTGGTCGTTTATATTTTATCTGTTCAAAGGGTTTAATATGATGTCTGTATGTCCCTCTACTAGTATAGTTGTAAGGCCTGGTTCTATCAGGTCCATTTTTGGTAAGTCTATGGGTAAAGGATAGGGATAGAGGAAATCATGTAACTCATCTCAGTTCTCGAAAGCTGCATACACTGGGATTGGTGGCAAAGAAGGCCTTTCTGTAATCATTTTTCATATTTAATATAAAGTGTTATATTACTTACAAAAAAAATGATTCTAAGAAGAAGAACTGGAAATAGATCTTGCTACTAAGATAATTCTCACAAGCATACACAAGAAAAATAGAGAGACGAATAGAGCTTGAATAACATGAATGAAGAGATGAATATTGGAGTGTATCCTTCCATTGAATAATGATGAAAAATAGTTTACAGATATAGTACATCCCTCATAGGTAAAATCGAGTTGTATTGGAGACAACTCATCAAGCTCAGAAAGATAGACTTACTAAATATGTTAAACCCCCTTATGTGGCTAAAGCACTTCCCAAATCAGTCAAGGACCTCACGAATTAACAAAATGATGAGTCATTTGTTAAGAGTGATGGAAAAACATGCTAATCCTTGAATATGGAGAGAAAATCATGGAGGATGGGTTGGAAACAAAATATAGTAGTTTCCTAGTTGACTAACTTTACCTTGTCCACAGAAAAGTTGGAATAAAGCAGTAAAATACATAATCTGCAGGTAAACGTAGTTACTAATTGTGGCAGTCAATAAAGTGGTAGTTACTAACTGTGGAAGTCAATAAAGTGGATAGGATCAACCCATAATAAATATTAAAGCGCTCTTGGGTTATATATGCAAAGTGTTGACCATGTGGTGCAAGTGGATGCCAACTATCTAGGCTAGTGGGTAGGAAATTAATCAAAATTGATTAAATATTTCATCCTAAGTTATGAAGTGGGTTTATTATATTCCCATGCTGTGCACTATGATAGCATTCTGAAGAATCAATAGGCTTCTCTAGCTCATCTGGAATTACGATGTTGTTCTTCTCAAGAAGCTGAGGCATGATGTCTATATTCTTCTTGAAAAATTTCTTCTTAGGATGAAATCCCCTGCTACAATAAGAACACTTGGATGTACTTCCTTTCTTCTTGACTTTCTTCATTGAACCTTCATCAGTAGGATTCAAACTTCAATCTTCAATATATGGCTTTGGATTCTTCTCTTTCACAATTTGCTTCTCTTTGGATTTGGTATTCTTGATTCCTTGAACTATGAGAGCATGATCCTTGCCCTTGGAAGATATAAGAGTACCCATATAGAGCAATTTATCTTGCTCATTTATCAGTGAATCAAAGAATGTACTCAAAGAAGGAATTTTCCAATTAGAAATAGAAATCCTAGTAGCACAAAACATATACACAAAAACCGAGTATTCAAGACCCAATTTTCATAACATGGAAAGGATCAATTAATCTTATTTCTTTTCAATCCCACATTGCTTGAACAATAGAACAAGTGACTTGAATTTGGTGAAGAAACCCTCAATAGAATAAAAAATCCTTAGAATCAATCAGAATAACTCATTCTCCAATTGATGCACTCTTAACTCATATTGAACTCCAAACAGAGACTCAAGTTTGGTCCATACTTGGTTTAGAGTGGTCAAACCATCTAGACAAAAGAGTATATCAAGGGAAATAGAGAGGCAAAGCAATACATAGGCTTCACCTAACCTATTATGCCACTTAGCTTTCTCAACAACAAAATTTGCTTCATTTTCTATAGCCATAAAAAGTCTATAGAGTCCCTTACTGCACAATAGAATGTCAATTTTGGCTTTCCATTTGTGATAGTTGAAGGGAGTCAGGATCATAGCTGAAGAAGAATACATATTGAGATGTTGATGTGCTCAAGAAGAAACTCTCTGCAACCTCCACAAATAAAAACTAGGAGAAAATATTGTAAGCTTAATACAAGCTCTTCTTCAGAGAGGGGTAGGAGATTGGATGCACTCTGATAGAGAAAACAAATATCTCCTCAAATCCATTGAACTTGAACAACCTTGTGCTTAGATACTATGTAGAGATTGATAGTTCATGTACCATGTGGCTCTGATACCATGTATAAATTGCAGCTCTGATACCATTATAAAAAAGAGCCTTGATGCAAAGAAGAAGCACATGAGGTGGATCTTGCCACTAAGATCATTCTCAAAATTACGCACAAGGAAAATAGAGAGAAGAATAAAGAAACTGAATACAAGTGAAGTGATCCAATGAATAATTTATTATTGAACCAATGACTTGATTGATTAACCAAATACTTTATTGATTATTACAATAGCAACACATACTTATAAAGGAAAATTGAGTTGGTGGAAGACAACTCATGCTAGCTCAAAAATCATACTTACCAAATATGATAAACCCCCATAGGTGGATAAAGCACTTCCCAAATTAGTCAAGGAGCTCATGAATTAGATAAAGCATGAGTGATTTGTCATGAATGATGGAAAAACATACTAATCCTAGAATTTGGAGAGAAAAAATGCAATCCAAGGATTAATGAAAAATAGATTATTGGTATTGGGAGTAGAGGGATTTCTCTTTCGGATTCAAATGCTTTCCGAAAGAGAAGCATATTTCAAACAATTTCGTTTTGTCCATAAATGATACCAATATCATGCGCAAATGTTTAGTCATGGTATTATCAATGCTACGAGAGAACATTTTGACATTGCTCTATGTTTTTATTCATTGGACAACATGGAAATTCAAAGAAATCGTTGATAGATTTGAATGGTTGAAGAAAGAAGGCTTTGTATTTATTTGGGATTCGGAACAATGTAAGCATACTATTATAGTTCTTCAATGTATGCAAATATTTTTCAAGTACTACATAGATACAAAAATTTGTTGAATGATGTATTTATCCAATATTCAAGTAGTTTTCCTTACTATTATCTTCTAATGATATTGTCCTTCATCTATAAACAACATGTATTATTATATATATATACTATTATCCTCTAATGGTATTGTCCTTCATCTATAAACAACATGTATTATTATTATATATATATATAATAATAATAATAATAATACATGTTGTTTATAGATGAAGGACAATATCATTAGAAGATAATAGTAAGGAAAACTGCTTGAAAATTCCATGTTGGACATTTCACAGAGTCACAAGAAAGAGAAAGAACTATAAAAACAATGGTTTGTTCTATGTTGAATCATTAGGGGCCTCGTTCGAATATGCGGCATTGGTTAAAACCATTCAACTTTAGATGGAATTCAAATGACATTAGTGAGACAACAATTGATTTAGTGAGAGAATAGTTAATGGTTCTTTTGAATAAGTTTTGTATATTTTGACAACTTTGACAATGTAAAAATGATTTTGTATAATTTGACAGTTCTCATATTTATGTTTCTAATTCATGAATGGAGTCATGGACGTAATGATCATGTTTGTAGTGATGTGTTTCAAGAGTTGCATATCATACACGTATACATATTAATATTGTTATGTACAAATAGAAACATTGAAACAAATAAAATTATTGATCGGGTTGTGTATTGTGTTTTTTGTTTGCAGATAGTGGATTAGTAGGTAAACGATTGATTATATTCATTTTCCTTGGAGTTTTGTTACATGCAATACATAGAAATTCATTGCAAAAGAAATTGGCATTGTCAAGAAAACAAACATTTAAACAAAAACACAAATTTATTTTATACTTCCAAGATTTAGAGAATTTTTTTAAAAGTGCTTTAGTATATTAGAAGTTAGTATATGGACATCCATAAAGCTAAAAAAATGTGGATGAGTTTTTTCCATTATTATTTTAAAGAATGGGATTGAAAATGGAAAAATTTAGAGTTATATCAACGCAAGATGATTGTTCTTAGATAGGAAGATAAGGTTATGATGGTGTTGGGAATCCTTCTGTATATTTCAAAGATTGAAATAAAGTTTGATATATTTTGATCCATGGTTATGATGCTAGAAATACACTGGTTGTAGATGTCTCGAGAGAAAAACATGTTTGCAATGAGGAAGGAAACTATATAATAATAGAAAGTTATACTTGAAACAATGTCAATGACACATTCTTATTTAATTGATTGTGGCCTTGTAGCACCAGAATGGTGCCAACAATGTGAGGCCTATTGTAAAAAGTATGGAACTAGTTTGTTAAATAATATAGTTAAATGCAGGAATTGCATTTAATGATTGAAACTCTCGACATTTCGATCATTACTCTAGGATCATTCTCAGGATACTGGAGAAGTCTACGACATAATTGATCAAATTGCCCAAAGTTCATATATATATATATATATATATATATATATATATATATATATTTGAAAGGTGGTTCACCATGAAAACCCTGTTTACAACATGGCTACGTCCACCCAAGAAAATATCTCTTATACTTGCTTAGCAAGTATACATGAACGAGAAACAACAACAACCCCCGAAAGGGCCAATCATGATAAACGGTTCCCCAGCCTAATATTTCATTACATACAAGGGCTCCCAAAGAGAAAATTTCCTTGACGAGATTCGAACCAGGATGGGGAGTGCAATAACCAAATCTCCCAATCACTCGAGCTACGCCCAATGGACGATATATATATAATGTTATTGTGGTAGTGTCGGATTAATTGTTAAGTTAAAGTAATGATGGGAATCAGATATTGATATTCATTATTATAATTTCTGTTTAAAAAATAATCATTCAAAATAAATAACTTAATTGTTTATTCCTCATGTTTTATAGATTAATTATTCATTGTTTCAAAAGAAATTTATTTATTCATTTTTTTTATGATGAATTAAATTATTTGTTTTTGTTTATATTTGTATATATATTAGTTATTTTGCTCATAGTTGGTATTTGTTTATAAATCCATTATTAGTTAATAATTGATTTTAAGGATTCAAAACTTTTAATTATTCATGGTTCTTAAATTATTATTATTTATTATTCATTGAGCTTAAAATTATTAATTATTTATTATTCATTGTTGATTTCTCATTAGTGATAGATTATAGTTTATAGTTAGGTTTTAAATTTATTAAATTTTTCTCTTCTGATTAAAATTAAAATCTAGGTTAACAATGAGCTTGAGGGATATTTATTTATGCATATTTATTATCTAAATTTTAAAACCGAACTATAAATAATGAATAATTCATATTGATCAATAGTTAATTCCCATCATTACTTCAGCTTAAAAATTAAGTCGACGCTATCACAATAGCATAATTTCAGTATATATATGAACTTTGGGAAATTTGATTAATTATGTTTTATACTTCTCTGGTCTCCTGAGGATGATCCTAGAGTAAGGATCGAAACGTTGAGAGTTTCAATCATTAAACGCAGTTCCTCATTTTGATATAGTTAAATTTTGTTTTTTATAAATAAAGTCTTTGGATTTTTGTATATTCAGTTGTGTGATTATAGCATTTATAAAGTGTTGAGTTTGGATTTCAAAAGTGTGCAATTAGAACTTGAAAGTGCCAAAATTGGTTTTCAAAATCACAAATTTAAGTATTATAAGTGTCAAAAACAACCTTTTTAAAGTGCAAAATCATGTTCTAAAAGTGCCATTATCGTATTAGAAAAGTGCAAAAACTTGTTTCAAAAGTGGAAATATCAAAGGCAAAAGTACACTTTTGGAACTTGAAATTGGCACTTTTGGGACTAGATTTTACACATTAGAAACCTTGATTTTGGGGTTTATAAAGGTTTTTTCAACTGTCTTTGAAGGGAATTGGACTAGAATAAATCCAAATTTAATGAAATAAGCGTTAAGTGCAATATGGCGCTTCAAGTGTAGTTAATCCATTCCAATCCCTAAAGGTTCACCCATGGATTTCATCAAATTCCATGGATTCTTTCGACACCTTGGGATAGAGCTACAATATTAATTCATTAGGGTCGTTGAGGGTATGGCTTGTTGGAATCCAATCATTTTCCTTAAACTATTAGCCAACTATTTAGGACTGTGTGGGATTGTTACATGAATGTTAATATTTTGTTTACACCTATTATACAATAAATTTTAGTTGTAACTACCGATAAAAAGTTATATTAGCTGGAAACTCTTTTATTTTAAGCTCTATTGTCTTACCCCTTATTTGGATATGCGTTCAATTTCTATATATATATATTTTTTATATAAAAAAATTTGTCTGAAACCCAAGAAGCTTTATCTGATTATGATAGATGGTATAAGGGTTATTTCTATAATTTATACAATCTATTTAGGGTATATTTTTTAAGCTAATGTCCATCGTAATATTTCCATTCTAAAACCACTCCCATTATGGTGAGCTAGAGACTTGGGTATCCTTGAGTGAACCATGAGTTGCTAGAATGACACATACTAGACAGTTGGTTCATGGTATGATTTTAATCAATCTTTATCTCTATCTTTTTCCTAATTAGAAGCATCTTTTCATTTTTATCATTACAAGAACTCATGTCATTCATGATGCTTGAATGGGTTATTGAGATACATGTATGTTTTTGCCTAATTTGTATTGTTATTGTAGTTATTTTTTATTTAACGATTGCAAATTTTACTAAACGAGCATAAACCGTCCTCAATTAAACTTGTGTATGTTAAAATTATTTATTTTTTGGTATTTGCATGAGCATTAATGGGAAGGTTGTTGGAAAAAAAACACTTTAATTATGTTTTTATTGCATGCAACTCAATGAATGTTATTCTAACCGGGATAATGTGTACAATGTTAACTACTAGAACAGATTTTGTTGTATGCTAAATTTATTCTTTTGGAAGTAGTTATACAAAGTCTCAAAATCTAGTCTCTATGCATACATCGAAATATCCATGGTTATTTATTGTCAAACCATAAACACTCTTGAGAAATCCCACTATGAAAGAAATCTCACTATGAAAAATATTAAGTTGTACAAAATAATAGAAACATGATTTATGTTGCAAACTTATCACACCTTAGATATGTTTGGAAATCCCAACCATTCTTCTTTCCCTAATTCAAATAAGCATAATCTGTTAAAAATGGACCAATGCAAGATAAGGCAATAAATAATAAATCTAACTTCAAGAATACAAAAAACCAATGTAGTAAGTAGATTTGCAATATGTTTTGAATGATCTCCCACATTGAAAATCCATCCCATTCCATATTTTCCATTGATTTGTTTCAATGTACCATGGTCATGAGATGTAGTGGGAAACATATACCATGAAAGGTATAAAACAAAACATGTATTTGTTCTCTACCTTGGAATCATTTTGTAATAGAGAAATAAATGTTAAAAATAAATGGTATTGCACTAATTGACATTCTTTCATCTTTTGTATAAATTTGTTAATGCAAACTCATTAACCGGTTACACCTAGAGTAAAACTAATGCATATGATTCCAAATAAATTCCTAATGACATAGACATGTGGTATATCATCTTCATAGAGGGATCTAATAATGCAGACACATGGAGGAGTAAAGTAGACATTCGAAAGAGTTAGCATATTAATAGAAAGTTATGTACTAATTGCGCTAACAAGTTAAGAATTAGTTTTATGTTTTTTCCATAAAACTATAACTTTGGGTATCGATAATATTATTTTTCCAAGAAAAAATATATTTTATATTTAAGCATAACAAAAAATACAATCTTCATGTGCCCTTTTTTCACAAAAACATTTTTTTTTTATTATACCAACAAAAAGGTGTGACCTGACCATTCAACCTAAGAAAAATGTATAGTAATTTCATATAAGAGTAAAAAGTACAATTAGTTCCAAATTTAAAAAAAAAAAAAAAAAAAAAAACAAAGTTCTAAAATCAAGATTAACAAAATCTACTAATTTCCCATTTTTATTTTCTATTATGCAAGAGTAAATCCTATAGTATTTAATTCCATACATACAAAACACACTTAAACTGCATTACAAAGTTTAGACATGTTTGTTGCTTGGCCACTATATTGGAGCATCCTCCCACTGTCCAGCTATGGATGATGAGTATGAATATTGAGCTTGTTTAATTTCCACCTATACTTAATCCACAATATTGCATCTCCTGCCATTCTCTACCCAAATCCAAAAGATCCAACCAAACCCTAAAAACATGGAATATTTCAATCAACTGCAAATCATGGGAACTGTTCCAGCTCAAGATTTCACCTTGTCTTGAAAAAAGTGAATTTGTTCTTCCCACTCATCTATTTTATCCTTCCTTAATTCTATATATCTACCATTACCAAAATTTTGTCTTTATTCCATTCACCTGAGCTTTAAGAACTTTGTATTTCCTTTAGGACATAGATAGATCCCAAGCATAACTAGCTTCCAAAAAAGTTCTCCAATTTTCCATTTTCTGAAGAGATTTTACAACTAAAGCATGTGACTTTCCATGCAATCATTTAACTTTTCTCGCATAATTCTCTTTGTTCTATGAAGATCTCTCCATGCTGGAAAAACTGGAATTAACCCAACTAGTTCTTAACTTCGTAAAATATCCAGTTACCCAATTCACCCTTGGCAATTATTTTCCTAGACAGAGCTTGACTTACAATGACTAACCTATTCCCCAATTAATTTGTTGAACTCCAAATGTAGCCATGTTTCTACCTTAGTACAACTGCAAATTTCTGAAGAATCCAACCACTTACCATATAAATCCAAAAATTCAAATATTAAAATTTCATGCAATAAGAGTCATTCATTTATCAGGTCGAGAAGGTATCGAATTATCTTCAAACCAAGACGAATTGTTGCCTCTCTCTAATGCCACCTCAAAATTAGTTATGAAAATCCTTTGATAAATTAGAACTCATTACCTTCTTGCTTGTTGTTGTTACTTTCTACTCACTGAGTAGTTTCAACACCCTATAAATTCATCATGTCGCCCTTACCTCTCAAGTATAATGAAAATTTCATGCCATAGTTCATCTCCTTCCCTGTATAAATCAATTTAATTTACCATCCAATGGAGTATACCAATTAAGGTGGAGCACCTCTCTTGCTTGGAAAAAAATCCCAAATACTCTCCCAACTTTGATCGACCTGTAGCATTTCCTTCTCCACTCCATTGGTAGAATCTCCCTACCAAACTAAAAAAATTATTTCAAATTTTCTCTAAGGAAGGGGGTCCACCATAAAGCTTTGCAATGATGAAATGAGAAGGAAAAAATTCATTAATTTTTGGACTGACAATGTGAAATAAACACAATAATGGACCCATCGCACTCCTTTAGCTCCCACATCCTAAGTGTATCTCCAATGTATTCATCATCAAGACTCTCCCCATTCTGTAAATATTAAACGTAAAGGTGAATCCATCCATATAATGCTCCTTAAACTTGTAATAATTGTTATAACCCAAAATGGCACTTCTCTATCCGTGACGACATTTACGTGTTTGGTCACTTGAAGACACTTCATGATGGCTACTTGCAGTCACCCAAAAGACACTTGTGTATGGAAGGGACATATCAGGATATCTGTAGCACCAGTTTACCTCTTTTTGGGTCCATTGGATACATAGGAGGATAAGGAAGAAGTTTCTATACCAAACCAACTTCTGAAAACCCTTAGAAAAACCCTAAAAAATGAATTTTTCACAATAACGTGGGTTGTCAATGTTGCACCTACATTTTTCACTTTGCATACGTAGGATGTTAGTGTTACACCTGTGTATACCCTCAAAAGTGATCGAAAAATGGTTAGTTTGGGTAGTTTTGGAAATAATTCCTTAGTTGTTACTACCTCATCCTTGATCCTAGATCTTCAATTCACTATATAAGTGAGGGAGAGGGGACCATGGAGGGGACTTATCCTTTGGTATTGTTATGCTGGAAGAAGTTGGACTCTCATCCCCCTCACCTATGCCCTAGCTACCATCTATCCTTGTTGTAGAGCTTGGAGGTTGTGATTCTTGGATGAGAGAAACAGGATATCTATATCAAAGTTTTCATGAGGTGCCTTGAATGAGGAGAAGGTATATATTGTACTTATTATATTGATTAATAAATATTTGATGTTCTTCCCTTTCCAAATGACTGTGTATGTATCCATTTTTTATCATATGTTAATGTTTATGAGATTAGGGTTTCATGTTATTTTGATTATCATTGTCTTGTATGTGTTCAAACTAGTTTGAGGAAGGTTTGAAGTTGTTTTGTAGGTTCCTTTATTAGAGAGAAAGTGGATGGATAAAGAGAAATATTGGATCAACATTTATTTTATAAGTTATGAACCCTCCTAACCCTTGAACTCTTGTTTAATCTTGTACTTGTGGAACTTTATATATCAATTTGTAAACCCCTAGTAAGTTGGTGGCCTTAACCCTATCCATAGGATAAATTCCCTAACAACAGAAATATTGACTCTACTAGGGATGCCTTGTCTGCTTTGGGGTCTACTTGTCTATTTTTTCCAATGTGCTTTAAGGTATGAGTCTTTCTTCCATGTTATTAACAACCCCTGAGCCATTGTAGACATCTTCCTTGTTGTTTTGGGGGTGGTTTTCACCATTTATGTGCCTTCCACCACCCATATGCGAGTTTTACACTGCAAGGTAGCATTTTCCTGAGGTACACACAAGTGCAGAGTAGACCTACCTATGTGTCACACGCTACTTTCACTATAGTGTACCTTCATTTTTCCCATATCAATGATTTTTTTCGTTTTTAGGCATGTTTTGGGGGGACTAGTTGCAGTCTGTTGGGTCCTCCTTGGTCCCTTGTCTGTGTAATACCAGTGGGAAGTGGTGTCTCCTTTTGAAATTAATCCTAACTTGATTTTAAAACCCTTTTTGAAGATTTTTGGATTGTCTCTTGCTCTGTACCTCACCTCCTTGCTTGGCATGACTTTGTTTGTATGGTAATGATCAACCTCTGTTAATAGGTACAGACTGAACTTAGAATCCTTATGATCCCTATATTCTTTGGTATTTTTGGTCTCTTATGAAATTCTTCCTCCCAAAATAGGTATTGTCAGGATTTAGGGTAGTTTAGGGTATGTTTTGTGGACATAGGGCAGAAGCTCATTTGCTTTGTTTTACATCATATGCATGCACTTTTTTTAAAGTAAGATGGAACCTTTCTATTACTGCTGAAAATAGGAATAAATATTTACATACTCCTACCCCCTAAAACATGGGGCCAGGAATTGTTCCTACAACCATAAAAGGAAGGTAAACAAAATTGCCCAGAGAGAAAGAAGAACAAGCACGAGAGAATCCCAGCCTTTCAGCTTGAGCGCTTGATCATGTAGACAGACAAAAAAAATAGAGTCATAAAAAAACATAAACAAACAGAACACAAAGTACCGAACAGAATCATGACCAAATACAAAAAAAACAGAGCACCAAATAGAACCATGACGAAGAGAGAGATAGCATCTACAGGAAGACTCAGCCTCATCTGGGGCATTTTTTTTTCCTCTCCCATTCCCCTAGTTGGCGTCCTCCTGGCTAGATTCCTCCATATCCGCATCTTCATTCCTTGGAACACACTGAAAGGGGGGTGTCGAAAGCCTCAATAATATGTGCATGTGGATGAGGTTGCTCTAAACATCACCTTTGAATGTGCCCACAGTGATGCGTATTAGATCCGCATAAATTTCCCTCTCATTCATGGAGAGAGAGAGGATAAATTTGACTCTCCAGTAATTTGACATCACCACTTCTCTTCCCAGCTTTAGTCTGAACTCTCCGTAAATCTCATTTTCTTTCACTGCAATGGAGTGTTGGATATGCTCTAGTGTCTCCTCATTGAAGAGCCTTTCCCATTATTCCTCCTCATTTCCACCTTCAGTAGAGACCATCTTAAATAGTAAATCCAACCTCTTGAAGTGACTACCTTGTCTGCATGGTAGTCTCCTCCTACCTCTTCTCATTGGCTTCTTTACCTTAACACTTCGGAGCAATATGATCATGGATTTTTTCCAACCTACGTAGAGGTGTTTCTCCCAAATAGTCTACAAAATCCACAGTGTAACTTTTTCCCTCAGCTCCTGGTTTAAGTAATAACTCAGCACCCAACAGGAAAGACCAGCAGTGCATATCCAAGTACGCATTGTCACTGTTGATGGAATTCCTGAGGATATGTTAGGCTTTGGCTCACCGTAACGATTGCCTTTGAATCCATCACTTGGGTCGAGATCCCTTCACGTGAATTCTATCCACGCACCTTCGTATCCTCCTTATGGGTATTGAACCTCCCCACAATCCCTGCTACACTCCCATATGTACTATGCATGTGTCTAGAAAAGATGTGGGTCAGTCCCCTCACGTTGTGCTCTTGTCACCTCTTTTTCATGAGCCTCACATCGACCACTTGTCACCTCATCCTCTGCCTCGTGGGCCTCGTGAGCCTTTGCCTCATGGCTTGCCTCTACCTCATGGCTTGCATCCTCCTCTTTTGCTACCACTTGGTTGTTCTGCATACCACCCGCATCTGGGTCATCATATGCATGCACTTGTTTGTAGTTTTTTTTCCTTTTCCTTGTTAAAATAAAAAGTAAAAAAGAACGAGTGTTTTCTTTATATCCATTTAGGATAGGGTGATTAGGCTTAGGTGCATTTGCTATCTATGTTTTTTGAAAATATAAAAAATAGATCTTTCTTTTGTGGTCTCCATTTTTAGTTTTGAAAAGAAAGAGAAGATTTTTTTTCATTTTGAATCCCTTTCACATATAGTCATGTTGTTTTCACTTTCAATTCAAAAAAATCATTAGTTTCATTACCTCTACCTTTGAGTAATCAACATCCCTTAAATATAACATTGATAATTTAAAAAACATATTAGTAAGTTTTCTTTCTAGGGACGACACACACTAGTCTAGCCTAGTGTTTTGGGTTAGGTATATCTTTAAACTACCCAAAAATTTTAAACTCAAACATAGTGACATTTAGTTTAGGAAATCCAAACTTGCAAAGAGGGTAACTGGAAATATCTTCTCACACATGAGTTAAGCGCAAGTTCATGAAAGATTAAGTTAAGGAGATACCTGTCTAATACTCATTTGAGCATACACCATAGTTGTTGCGCATATGAAGATTCACTCAGTACCTCCTTTTGGCCCCGTGTGGTGCCTGGGACTATTTGATTTTTGGGCTTAGATACCCTACCCATGTGCATCAACTGGACTGATGACTATTCCATTGGAATTCTTTGTGATTTTGGTAGTATTAGTATCTTGACCTCTAGGACTCTACATGGGTGACGGTGGAAGGTTATTTTCATTTTACCTAGGGAAAACATGAGAGGAAACCTCATGCATCTCTTTGGAAAAGAGGTTGGTGATTCAAATGCTTGCCCCAAAGTGATTTTATTGTGGACCATGGGTAACTGTCCTTCTCCCTTCGTTGGTTAGTTTTGGGCCCTCATCATCCCAGACTCTCCTTTGGAAGGTATCTTTCTGTACCTAGTCTGGATAATTATGATTTTGTTCTAGTGGTGTGCTCTCTGTGTTGTTGGTTTCTAATTGACCCCAGACTTTTCTTTCTTGTTGAGTCAGAAAATACGGTCGTTGGTACCCCTATGGACACCAAATAAGAGACACCCATGCAAGGGGCTTCTTGTACTTTTCCTTTTACTGGGAATGTTGTTGTTCCCCTTATGACCACTTTGAATCTTCCTAGATTCACTCTTTGGATATCGGTATTTTTTTTTTCCACTTCAACTGTCATGACTGCTCCTGATGCTTTTCGAACAAGCACCTTATCAAGGGAATCAAAACAATTTATCTCCTTCACTAGTAGCGGAATCTCCTCCTACTTCTACCTCATGTGGTGAAAGTTATGATACTATTAACCTGCAATCTAAAAGGAATCAAAGGAAGAAGAATAGAAAGAAGACATGAAAGTTAGGGGATGTCACCCAACCTCTGGAGGTTATGCCAGGGATAAAAAACTAACCTCTACAAGTCATGTTGGACCTAACCACTCAACCTCTGGAGGTAATGTTCGGGGCATACAACCAACCTTTGCAATTCATGTTGGACCTAACCACCCATCCTTTGGACGTCATGATCGGGGAATCCACCCAACCTCTACAAGTCAGGTTGGATATATCTCACGAGCCTCTAGAGTTCATGTTGGGGGCATTCACTCAACCTCTGCAAGTCATGTTGACCACAACCACCGAGCCTCTAAAGCTCATGCTAGGGAAAATATTTAGCCAATTCAAGTCATGTCGACACCGTTGAGAAAACCAATTGTTTAGGACACAAACCTAAGTTACCTTGTAATCTTTGCGAGGGAGATCACCTTACCTATTTGTGCCATTCTATTGCATGTTAGAAAAATAGGATCGTAGAGGAATAACAATTAAACAATATGAAAATATTAAACACATTACAAGAGAGACACTGATATAACGTGGTTCACCCAATATGGACTACATTCACACAAAAATGACCAGTCCTTTATTATTATACCATCTAGCAAAATGAAGGATACAACCTGCAACAACCCCATTGCACTTCCTCTTATCTCTCTCACAGACTCTCTCACACAATCACAAAGATTGTTTTACAATGATAAAATACAATATGCGGTCGTATTACAATGTTTTCCTTTTATATGGGAATTACCATGGTAAAATACTATGGGTCACCCAATCCTATGGGTCTGCAAACTTTTGGCCAACAAACATCCCAAAAATTTCTTTTGGGGGCTTCCTCCCTGAATCCCCTTTCTTGGGGGTGCTACCATCGAACCCCTGTTGTGGGACTTCTATCCCCCAAACCCCCCAGCCGGGGGGAATGGCCCCCCCATACCCCCATGGGGGGGACGATTTCCTCCCGCACCCCCCAGCTGGGATGATTGTACAATAAAAATGGGGTACAAACAAATTTGAACAATAACATCTTTGAATCCAGAAGATCAAGCTCCATAACCAACATCTCCCATTTGGATATTGATCACAACAAATCCACTGTGGCTACACTCACTAGACTATGATATGAAACTTGGACTTGCAAAATTTATCTTCTTCACCTTCATGATTGAAGGCCAACCGAAACTGAGAAGGAACTCAGTTTCTCTATGGTTACAACCTTTTTCAACATGTCTGTAGGATTCTGGCTAGTATGTATCTTTTCCAGCTTTAAAAGTTCATCTTCTAGAATAAATCTTATGAAATGGTACTTGAAATGTATATTTTTATTATTTGAATGAAATACTAATTTATTTACAAGATTAACGGAACTCTAATTGTCACTATACAACCTATTATTCTCCTACTTCTTACCCAATTCCTCCATGAACCTCTGCAACCAAGTTATCATCTCTTTACAAGACTATGTAGCAGTAACATACTCTGCTTTCGTTGTTGAAAGTGCAACAACATTTTGTAGTTTCTACTTACTATTGTTTCACCCATAATAAATACATACCCTATGGTGCTCCTCCTGATGTATTTATCACCTTCCATATCTACATTAACATATCTCTGTAGAACAATGTCTGAACCTCCAAAACATAATCCACTATACAACTTGGTACCTCTCAAATGCCTGAGAATCCACTGTACAACTTTTGCAATGCACTTGGACTGGATTGTTCATATACCTTCTCACAACTCCCACTACATGTGCAATATATAGTCTTGTGCACACCATGCCATACATCAAGCTTCCAACTGTTGATGAATAGGGAACCTTGGAAATGTATTCTATCTCTTCCTGTGTCTTGGGACAAATCTCCTTACTTAGATTTAAATGGATGGCCAACGGTGAACTAACTGGTTTTTCATTTTGCATTCTAAACCTCTCCAACACATTTTCTATGTACTCACCTTGAGACAATGTCAATTTGTGATTTTTCTTGTCTCTTATTATTCTCATACCAAGGATTTGCTTTCCAGCGCCCAAATCCTTCACCGCAAATGATTTAGCTAGTTTCCTTTTGAGAAAATTTATATCTTGCATGTTAGACCCTATAGCAGGCATAGCATCCACATATAATAACAAGATAATATATCTTCCATTATCTAGCCTCTTGAAATAAACACAATGGTCAGAATGGCATCTACTATAACCCTGTTTTGTCATAAACTTATCAAATTTTAAATACCACTTCCTTAGAGCTTGTTTTAGGCCATATAAGCTCTTCTTAAACCTGCAAACCAAATTATCCTTCCCTTTGACCTCATACTCCTGTGGTTGTTGCATATAAATCTCTTCCTCCAAATCCCCATTGAGAAAGGTTGTTTTTACATCTAAATGTTCAAGATGCAAATTTTCTACTGCCACTAGACTTAAAATAGTCCTAATTGAATTCATTTTAACATGAGAGAATATTTCATAAAAATATATACCTTTCTTTTGTGAAAACCCCTTTACAACAATTCTATCCTTGTACCTCCTCTTTCCTCCATCTTTTTCCTTCAACCTGTAAACCCATTTATTATGCAATGCTCGTTTTCCTGTAGGAAACCCAACCAAATCCCAAGTCTGGTTTCATACCAATGATTCCATCTCCTCATCCATTCCTTGCTCCCACTTCTTTCTAGTTTCTACCTGCATTGCCTCTTCATAAAATTCAGGTTCACTAGAATCAGTCATCAATAAAAAATACAGTGAAGAGAGAATCGTTCAGTGGGTCTACTTAACCTAGTAGATATTCTTACAGTTGCAGGAGTTTGAGGTACTTGCTGATGCTCTTTATTTTCTAGTGCCTTTGGAACTTCATTTTCTTTGATTTCATCAAGCACTGTGTACTCTTTGTTTTTATTTTCCTCTTTATTTTCCTGCAACTAATCTTTGTACATAACATTTTCATTGAATACTACATCTCTACTACTAATGATTTTGTGATTTTAAAAATCCCATAAGCGATAACCAAAACTATCCAATAAAGGTACATTTCTGGATTTAGCCTCAAGCTTTGTTCTATTTTCTTTATCAATATGGAAAAATGCTTCACAACCAAAATTTCTCATAAATGAGTAGTTTACCGTTTTGTCTATTCATGCCTCCTAAAGAATCCCACCATCAAAGCGCTTGAAGGCCCTCTGTTTATTAAATAAACAACACTATCTACAACATCAACCCAAAACTGTAAGGGCAACCCTACATTCAATCGAATACACCTTTCCCATTCCATGATCGTTCTATTCATCCTTTCTTAAACACCATTTTCTTCTGGTGTTTCAGGAATCATCTTCTCTCTGTGAATCCCATTGTATGAACAGTAACTATCAAACTCCTTGTTGCATTATTCACCTCCTTTATCAATTCTGATACAATTCAACTTTTTTCTCGTCTCATTCTCATCCAAAGCTTTCCACTTCTTAAAATTATCAAACACATCAGATTTCTGTCTAATGCAATAAACCCAAGTTTTTCTATTTGCATCATCAATAAAAGTAACATAATAATGAGAGCCATTAAGAGATTGTACCTAATTCAGTCCCCATACATCTATATGCACAAGCTCTAACTTTTCACTCTTCTTTTGTTTCCCAACCCTGAGAAATCTAAATCTCTTATGTTTTCCATAAACACAGTTCTCACTAAATTCCTAACTTACATGCTTCAGATCTGGAAGCAATTTCCTTGAGTGGAGAATTTGCATCCCCTTCTCACTCATGTGCCCAAGAGAATGATTCCACAACGTTGCACCTATTTCTGTGGAAGCTACAGATATAGAATAATCAGTATTATGAGAACATAAATACAATGTACCTATCATATCTCCTTTTTCTATTACCAGTGATCCTTTAGTGATCTTCCACCACATTTTTCCAAATGTAGACAAACAGTTGTTATCTCCCAATTTCCCTGTTGACATCATATTTATTTCATTGAAGGAATATTCCTTACATATTTTAGCATCCATTCATTTCCATTATTTAACTTACTTTGTACCTTACCCATTCCAACAATTTTACATGGTCCATCATCCCCCAATAAAATGTGTCCAAAATCACATGGAACATAATCTTGAAATAATTTCCTATGGGGTGTAGCATGACACGAATCCTCTGAATATACTACCCAGTAATCACTAGTATTATCTAATGCAAGAATCAAAACATCTTGTAACACATCACCTGCTACATTTTCCTCCTGAGTAGTCTCTTGTTTCCCATCTTCTTTCTTCTTTGGATCTATGCAGTCTTTCTTCATATGTCCTTTCTTACAACAGTTCCAACACTCTATCTTTCCAAATATGGACTTGGATCTTCCCTTTCTAGAATTGATGTGATTACCTGGGCTCCTTCCTCTCTCCTTTTGTCTTCCCCTGCTCTACATGGTAACCACATTACCTGATGTCTCATCTGTTCTTTTTGTTCGCCTTTCCTCACTAAGAATAACACCAACAACATCATCAAATTTAAGAGTGTTTCAACCAGGGACAGAGTTACTTACAACCATGACCAAATTTTTCCATCTTTTTGGAAATGAGCACAATATTAGAAGAGCTCTAACCTCATCATCCAAGTTCACTTTTACAGGACTTAGATGACTAGTAAGCATATTAAATTCATTTAAATGGGCGGCAACAAATCCACCTTCTGACATCTTCATATTAAATAAATGCTTCATTAAAAATACCTTGTTGGAAGCCGAGGGTTTTTCATAGAGCTTATCCAATGCGCTCATCACACCCTATATTTTCTTTTATTTTGACATATTGAAAGCCACCAATGAATCCAGGCACATCCGTATTGCTCCTAGTGACTTTATGTTAAGAACCTCCCATTCTTCATCCTTCATAGTCACCGGTTGTTGTTTTTTTTTCCCAACGATAGGTATAGATCCTTCTGGTACATATAGTCCTCCATTTGCATATTCCATAACTGGTGGTTTTGGCCGTTAAATTTCTCAACTCTAAAATTTCCTTCTTCTACCATTACTCTCATTCGAACTATGAACCCTTATTTCCTGTGAGTTTGCCATCCAAATAGACCTTTTAGCTTGGATACCAATTGTTAGAAAAATAGGATCGTAGAGAAATAACAATTAAACAAGATGCAAATATTAAACACATTACAAGAGAGACACATATATAACGTGGTTCACGCAATATGGGCTACATCCACACAGAAATGGATACAACCTGCAGCAACCTCGTTGCACTTCCTCTTCTCTCTCTCATAGTCTCTCTCACACAATCATAGAGATTGTTTTACAATGCTACAATACAATACACAGTTGTATTGCCATGCTTTCCTTTTATAGGGGAATTACCATGGGAAAATACTATGGGTCACCTAATACCATGGGTCCACAAACTGATGGCTGAAAAACATCCCAAAATTTTCTTTTGCGTACTTCGCCCCAAACCCCCACTGGGGGACCACCGAATCCCCCATCTAAGGGGTATTCCCCCCCACCCACACCCCCCAGTTGGGATGAGTGTACAGTAAAAATGGGGTACAAACACAGCTGAACAGTAACATCTCTGAATCTAGAATATCACACTCCACAACCAACATTGCAAAGGTACGAAGAGTGTGCGTCGAGTCTCAAGGATATCCTGCTCCTAAACAACCTGTGGTTTCCAAACAACATTTTCAACCTTTCATTGTTCAATTGATTGAACCAATGCAATATTTGGTCAATCCCACTCTTCCTTCAGAGAGTGGCCTGCATCTTCATCAAGTGGTTGAATCGATGCAATCTTCGATCAATACCACTCTTCCTTCGCATAGTGAATTGTTTTCTAGTCATGTTTTCTTCACTACCAGTTTAGAACTTTTTGGAAAAGGGGTAACTGACTTCAATTTGAATGAACCCCTACCAAGTCCTAAGATTGATTCCTTCGATTAGGATAGTCTATATGAGTGGCGCCTTCCTTCAGCTGCACATTTTTAAATAAAGGTTCAAGTTGAACACTACACGATTGCTCTTTGTATTGTAAATGAAGCCACTTCCATTAGTATTTTATCTTCACATTATTGGAGAGGTATTGGATCTCTCATCCTTGTGTCAACTGTTAATCAATCGTTGGCCTTTGATATAAGACCTAGTCAAACTTTGGGACTTATTACTCAAAAACCTGTTACTTTAGGTGGGAAGACCATATTAGTTTATTTTATGGTTATAAAGGACCCCTTGGACTTCAATATGCTCCTGGGGAATGATTATGTAAATCCTATAAAATTTGTGGTGTGTACACTCTTTTGTGTGATGTATTTTTTTCAAAACAAAATAATTGTCGATGTCGATCAACTGGCATTTTGATCCCTCTCATTACCTGATTGTAGATCAAGTTTATCCTTTGTTAATTCTCAGTGTTTCAGTAGACACTACCCTGCCATGGGTGAATTATGTGGCCTCATATCCCTCGCATCCAATTGCTACTAAGAAGAAGCCTCTGTGTTCATTCTTACCTTCTTGGGACTTGCTCCCAACAGTTGACCAAGTGATCTATCCAATGGGGCTTTGGAGCCTGTTATCCACCCTATTGATTCAACTAAATGTTTAGACATGCATTCTATCTATGATGGTCTACTTCCTTCAGATGAAATATTCCTAGAGTCTATGATATATTCTAACCTTCTTTTGTATGTTGACTCAGTAGTGGTTAGATCCATCCCTGACTTGTTTATTAAGTTTGATCTTTCTAATGATCAATACTTTGATGTTGGCACAGTTGATTCTTTTAACTCTCCCATCAAACAACAAGTCAGTGATCGTGATGAGTCTAATTCTTCTCATGGAATTTTCAACTTCCATAATGATGAATCTGTTCCTACAGAACCCATTATCTATGTCGAATTTATCTTTCCTCTTAAGGTTGATCGTATTGATTATAATCCTTGGACCTTAGCACTATAGAGCCTTCCTCTGTTAGCTCTGCCTTGATTATGCATTTTGTTGAAGATAGTGAAATTGGGAATTTTTATACCAAAGTGACATGTATCAGATCTCTTATTCTGAATATGATGTTGATATTGATATTTCTTGGAGACATGATTCTTAGTTGATCACAACTGCTTATTGACCTTGCCCTTTTGTTCAAGTTGTAAATTCATTTGCCTATACCCTACCCATGCTTATGAGCCTGATGTCGGCTTCCATGCTTTTGTCTCATTATATAATCCCTTATCTCTACTCTCATCATTGCCCAACTTTGTATCATTTTGTCATCACAACTTGACACCCTTTACCTTGAGGAGATGCTCCTTGAGTGTCCTTATCTTTCTTAGGTTCCTTACACTAGGCTTAGTTTTGTTCCTTGTGCTTGGAACTAGTTCTGAATTCCTTTGACACTCGTCTCCTCATATTTAGAGTATTCTTCCAGCTTTCCTTTGAGCTCATTAAAAATAGTAAGGAGGCCACAAGTTGAATTTTCAGGCTCGTTAAAAGTTTACAGGAAAGGTATATGGAGTTACCTTTAAGCTCTGGTTTGACTCCCTAAATTTGTCTAGATTGTCATGTTTACATGTTCTTTCAAATTCGTTAAAGGAATTGAAATATCACCCACATCGGTATAAGTTTAACCCTTTTCTGAACCATGTGGATTACTTACGAAAAAGGAATACTCTAGTTCATTGTGACTTGAAGAGTATTCCCAGGTATAGGCTTATCTCTTTTTCGGGCCTAGGAGACTAAATTTATGAAAAAGAACCTATTTTAGCTTACTTTTTCTTTTTCTTGCTTTGGTTTAAACCATGAAAAATATTCCAAGTGTTCTTTATGGAATTGTCATGCTCGCTAAAACTTCACTACAAAATCATCGAGTTTATTGTTGGCTTCTCCATACTTGCAAATAAATGGAACAACATGAGTGATATCGCTTTCCTTCAAACTCGTTAAACTAAGGATTTATCTTTTCTCTTGAGAGGCATCGGTATGCGGATAGTTTAACCCTTTTTCGGACCTCGCCGACTAACTACGAAAAAGTACTATCTTAGTTCTCTTGAGCTAAGAGAGTTCTCCTTTGGATTTTTTTATACTTTTTCGGACATTGGAGACTAAATTTATGAAAAATTTCCCCCTTAGAGTCTTCTTTAGCTTTTTTAGACTCTCAAATTGTGAAAACATCGTTGAGCACTCACTAATTTGGGCTCGTAAAATCCATAGATCAATGCTTTATCAAGACTTCTTCTATCTGTTCTTCAATATTGCTTAACAATGAAGACAGACCCAAGTTTGTTTTCTTGGACTCGTTAAACCTTTACAAGAAATAAGGGAAGGGAAGTCTGTTAAAATCTTGTTTATATCATTGCAGCAAATCTTGTCATCTTTGAAAAAAGCACCAGTTTGAGTCTATCAACAATTGGGTTCTAGTTTTTTTCCTTAAGATTAATCTGATCTCAGAATTATTACTCCTCTTGTTGTTTACTCTTCCAAACTGTTGCAGACGCAGCCGTTCTACCCAAATTTCTTAAAATTTTGGGCCCCTCCTCATGATTCAGCGTTGTTCTTAAATCGTAGGATCCTGGAACTTATTGGTCAGGTTTTAATTTCGAATGATTGTGCAGACTGATTTTTAGCCGTTTTCAAGGGTTTCCTGTGTTTGAATTTTGTGATTGATCGCAGATGTGAGCTTGGTTTACTAGCCAGTGATAAATCGAATCTTTTGTTCTTTGAGTATGCGGTTTCGGAAGTAAAATTGGTTTTAAACCTTTGCTGATTTTCTGTTTTAAAAAAGCTTCCAAACACTTAATTTTTCTATTAAATCGGGCGTCACACTATGTTAAATCGACTGCTTTTGTCCTTTTCCCTTCCACCGTTGCGGCTCCCAAAGCGGCTTAGCATCCGAAGCATAAAGAGCTCCGACTGCCGATGCGTGTTGACCCTTTTCGTCATGGACCCGTAGTTTTTCTGCCGTTGCGGCTGGGAAAGTCATTTGGCTTCCGATGTGGTTACCCTTCCGATTTTTTATTGGGAATTTTCCCGCCTTTCGGTCACTTATCCGTAACCTATGTCTCTTCCGTCGTTGCGGCTGGGAAAGCCGTTTAGCCTCCGATGTTAATATCCTCCGATTGCCGATTTAAATTCTTCCCGCTTGCGGATTGGTCTACCCTTTCGATGTTGATTTTTGAGCCGCCGATGAGTTTTCCATTTGCCGCCATTGGTGATGTTTGTTGAGCCTGGAGGTGGTCAAGGTACTGGTGTTGACGTTGAACAAGTGGTGCACCTGGCCATTTCTTTTGGGTTGGCCGTTTCAGTTGGTATAATGTGCTGCTTTGTTTTATAATGTGGTCCCGATGAATGATATACTCTATTGAATCTCAGGTGGACTCAAAGGACGTCTTCAGACTACCGTGGCGCGAAGGCATAGCGAGGCAGTTTTAGGAAAGGTTGAACTGTAGCCATCAGGATCACGAGAAATACAAGCTAAGGAAAAGACAAAATGGATGGCAACAAAGGCATACACCTAAAAGATCTATCCATTACTAATCAGATCATGAATGCATACAAAAAATAAGATGAGAAGATGAAGCGTTTTGAAGGAAAGGAAAAGTCACATGTTTGGGGGAAACCGAAACGATCTACTGTTTTGTTTAAATACTTGAAAGTTAGAATTTACGGGGGCTTTTTCCCTGGCAAACTGGAAAACCTTTTGCTTGTAAGAGGAACTATTTCGTTTTACAAACCAGAAAGTGAAAATTTTACCTGTTGGAGAAAGTGCTATGTGGAATGGATCAATGCTTTTAAATGAGCAATGTTGAATGTGAACTATTTCGTTTTTAGATATGTCTCATTAGCTATAAGAGTGTTCTAATTTCTTGAACCTATGTTCTTGTCTCAAGATTCTTCGGTATTTTTATGGTATTCTTCCACTATGAGTAATGGGATGTTTTAATTGTTGATGAGCTATCTTGTCATGTATACTTTTACTTCTGTTTATATGTTTGGTTATAAGAACAACTATCTATGATTTGCCATAACACCTGGACAGTATTGCATTACTCATGAATTAATCCAGCTCTCTAGAGATAGTTTAGTTAGTTTTATTTTATTACTGTTGTATGATTTAGATGCTTGTGAGCGCTAAGACGAGACGTAAGAACTTGCGCATCACGTTGTGACTACTCCCTGCATACTGATCACCCTGCATTTAGTTAGGCATGTGCATCTCATACATTAAGTCAAAAATTACAAAAATATACACGGTGGACCGGGCTGCAACCAGTAAAACTTTCTATTTTTGTTACTTGACCTACGGTAGTCGGACCGCAAACCGGGCGGATTCCCTACACCAAATAGTCACGGGCTAGTTGGGAACATTGACTGGGGAGAATCCCTTACTATTGTTTCCTACAATTTTCTAGGCCTCAACAGTTTTGGCGCTAGAAGGAGGGCCGCCAATGCATGGACGACCGAGGAAACCCGTTTTCCCGATATTATTCCACCGATTATAGTTCTGAAAGCAGTGGACTTCATAATCCAATTATGGAAGAAAGGAATAGAGAACATCTATATTATGTTGGCAACGAAGTTGTTAAAACTGAGAAGACACACCAGCGCATATGTAAAGAATATTGGAGGATTGCCAATTATCCCTGAATTGCCTAGAAGAGAATATAAAAAGAAAGATCGTCCTGTAGTAGAAGAATCGGTGCTGGTTGGAGATTGGGAAGAACTTGTAGAAATAGCCTTATAGGAATTTGTACTACCTTTGAATCAAGAAGGCCCAGATACCCCTCATAGTTCTCCTGCTCACACTCCTATTGGCTCACCTCCTCACTCTCCACCCAGACTCATGGCAGGAGTAAATGCTAATCCATCGCCCAACCCACCAAATCCACCACCTTCCTGGAGAGCCAGATCACCTTTAAATCTAACACCTCCACTACATGATTTACCTCAATCCTTTGAAAATATGCTTCCCAAGTTTGACCCCAATGATAAGATACTAGTAGATGACCACCTGCAAAGTTTTTACTTGGCAATAGAAGGGTTAAGGGCCGGAGAGTATGAAGATGTAGTCTGTAGATTATTTCCGCATACCCTTAAAGGAGCTGCAGCATCATGGTATTTTGGGTTTCCTGCTAACTCTATCCCTGATTGGGATACTTTTGAAATAATTTTCAGAAGTAAGTATGCAATTCAAAAGACTCATGCAACCCTCATGAAAGGACTATGCGCCCTAAAGAAAGAGAGAAAGGATAAGGTGCACAAATTTACTCAAAGATTTGAAGCATACCTCAAGAATTTTTCTGACGCTGACAAGCCTTCGGACAAGGTCCTGATTGAGTATTATATATTAGCTTTAGGCCTTGATTTGGCCATGTTTGCCAAAGGAAGGGCCAAGCCTACTTTGGCGGAAACCTATGAAGAGGCAGAAGTAGTGGAGGCTGAAAGAGAAAGTATTGAAGATTATCCTGAATAGTCAGGAGAGAAAGGTGCGGGAAGGAAAGCCTTATTGTTTACCAAGCCTAAGGAGGAGAAATCACCAGATTTTGAAAATATGGCAAAAATGATGCAGAAGCTTTCCAACAAAATCATAGACTTGGAAAAGGAAAAGGAAGCACAAAAGTTATATAAGCCTTATTATAAGAAAAGGGAGGATAACAATCAGTCCCAACCTCCTCCTCACAATACTGCATCCATGAATTTAACAGAGGTAGGCATGGACAATTTTTTCACTTTCCACCAACAGCCACATTCTGAAAAGAATTGTCCTCAATGGATAAACTCAATGACATTGGTCATGAATCAGTTGTTGGATTCTAGATTAACAGAATATGGAGAGGAAGAGAGAAAAGAGAATACTACTTCAACCAAGGAACCAGTAGAGGAAACCATGTTTCTGTGGAATTCTATTTTGTTATTTGATGCTGAAGAGGAAAAGGATTATAGAAAGGACATCATGGAAACCAACGTTACAACAAGGAGCCAATGGGCAGTTAAAGAAGACAGTCTCATACTCCCAAAAATCAAAAAGCTGCAGAAAAATGTTAAGAAGAAATTTCAAATTAAGTCCTCAGCCGATAAGATTCCAGAATTCACTATTACTAGCCAAGATCCTAGGAAAAAAGATATGCTAGCCAAGCCCAATGAAGAAAAGGTGACTGCTGATAAACCGCACCTCATTGAGCCACAGATGGATTATGATATCATGGAGGACATAAAGAAAATAAAGGCAAACGTTTCACTATTTGAGATGTGTAAAGTACCACAGAAAAAGGAAAGATTATTGAAAGCACTTGAAGCTTCGGATGAGGGGCTGCCTACTGGAAATCAGCCTAAATAGGAACAAGAAATCGAAGAAACCAGCATTGGAGGTAAGTCTAAGAGAAAACATCCACCCTTCCTCCTCACGTTTGAAATTTTTAATCACAACGTACATAATTTCCTGGTAGACTCAGGGGCATCGGTCAATGTCATGCCAATATCAGTTTGTAAAAGGATAAATGGGCAGCCCAAGCCATCTACTTGGAGAGTTTTTCAGTTGGACAGGACAGATGTAAAGGTAATGGGAGAGATGGAAGATGTCCTAGTCCGTCTGGCATCAAATGATAAAGTATGTCAGGTCATTAATATCGTGGTGGCTGATATACCAGACGCATATGGTCTTGTCTTGAGCAGAGATTGGTCAGCCAAACTAAATGGATATTTTTCCTCGGATTGGTCACATCTGTGGCTGCCATACAAAGGAATTCCGAACTAGATCAAGATCTTAAGAGAGCCTCACATGAAATACAATGTCACTCGATTGGAGGAAAAGAATGAACCAGTGGATTTTGTATTGGGAAATAATTTTATCGAATTGGAACTAGGAAATTACCAAGCAGAAGAAGCCAGCAGCACATCTGACACTTAGCCTGATCTCCTTCGATTCTCACAGGCTGATGAGATTGACTGTAACATAGTAGACTTAGCAGTAGGAACAGATTCGCATTCAGTAGTTAGTGATTTTTGGACTTTGTTTTTTGATGGCTCTAAGACACTAGAAGGGTCAGGGGCCGGCTGTGTCCTAATTGACCCCCAGAAGAATAAACATTTTCTTTCATGTAGATTAGAGTTTGAATGTATGAATAATACAGCTGAGTATGAAGCGCTGGTGCAGAGCTTAAGGAAGGCAATAGAATTAAAGGTAAGTAATCTAAAAGTTTTTGGGGATTCTGAAATTATTGTGAAACAAATTTGGAATCAAATACATTGTGTTTCCCCTCACTTGAAAGCTTACCAAAATGAGGTATGGGACCTGCTTAAATTTTTTAATGCATTCAATATTATTTCAATTCCAAGACTTAAAAATGCAGTAGCTGACTTGTTGGCCACATCGGCTGCTAGGCTCTTACCCACTAATAATTGATGCTCTATCGAATTGCTTTTTAGGCACTCAGTACTGGATATGATCACCAACCTGCGAGTGTTCGACGATGATCAGCATATAATAGAATGCTTAACAAATGACAAGGTGTTCAAAGGGGCGATTATAGATGATGAAGAACATCAGGCTGAGATGAAATATGACAATTTCATCACTAAAGGAGTCAGAATGTTGGAAAGAATGCTCGATTTAAATGAAAAGTTCAGAAGACCAGCCAACGTGAAGACTCACAGCTCATCTCTACAGTTCGAGCTGATAAATTTAGGGACTGAGGCGAGTCCTAAATTTGTGAACCTTGGCAAATGTTGTTCACCAGCGGAAAGAGATAAGTTCATCACTCTGTTTAGATAATATAAATATGTTTTTTCCTGGACATACAAAGATCTGAAAACATACGACACCAACATCATTAAGCATGTTGTCCCCATCAAAGCCGGCATCAATCCGTATCAGCAACCTTTAAGGAAAATGCATCCAAAATTGGAACCGCTGATTCAGAGTGAAGTGAAGAAATTATTGGATGCTGGAATCATTTTTAAGGTCAGACACTTAGAGTGGGTATCAAATCTGGTACCAATGAGAAAAAAACTGGAGAAATCAGATTATTCATGGATTTCAGAAATCTAAACCGCGCTTCCAACAAAGATAACTATCCTGTGCCACCCATGGAGCAATTGTTGCAAATGGTCTCAGATTCTGAACTATTTTCGTTATTAGATGGTTTATTTGGATACAATCAAGTATTAGTAGCCGAAGAAGACAGATTGAAGACCACGTTTAGGACCAAATGGGGAACCTTTGCCTACAGGAGAATGCCCTTTGGGCTTATAAATGCTGGAGCAACGTTTCCGAGGGCTATGGACATAGCTTTCCATGGATTGATTGGCCGAAGTGTTGTAGTATACCTTGACGATATTACAATATTCTTGAAGAGAAGAGAAGAGCACGCGTTTCACTTAAGGCAAATTTTCGAACGCTGTCGGAAATATGGCATCTCACTCAATCCTAAGAAGTGTGTGTTCACTGTCACGGAGGGAAAGTTGCTGGGTCACATAGTTTTGAAGAAAGGAATCTCTATAGATACAGAAAGGATTAAGGCTATTGAACAAATCCCCTTGCCCCATAATAAAAAGGGGATGCAATCATTTATGGGAACGATAAACTTCGTGCGAAGATTTGTGCCTGATTTTGCTCAGATTGTCAAGCCGTTGCAGCAGATGGTAAAGAAAAATGCACTATTCAAGTGGACTGAAATTGAGAAGAGCGCATTCAGCAAAATCAAAACTGCTGTTGCACACGCACCCTCCCTAAAAATCCCAGATTTCGACAAAGATTTTATCTTGTATACCTTTGCATCCGATGATTCACTAGCAGCTGTGCTCACCCAAAAGGAAGATGGGGGGAATGAATTCCCAATATCCTTTATGAGTACTGGTATACAGGGGGTCAAATTGAATTACCCAACTGTTGATAAACAAGCTTACACTGTATTCAAAGCAGTAAAGCAATTCAGGCCTTATATTTTAAAAAATAGAACCAAGGTGATCGTCCCCTACCTGGCTATAAGGTCTCTTCTTGTACAGAAGGAGTTAGGAGAAAGAAGAGGCAACTAGGTAACAACTCTTCAAGAGTACGACCTTGAATTCAAGCCAGCGTCTATAGTTAAAGGACAAGGGTTGTGCAAACAGATGACTGAAAATGAAAAAAATAAAGAACATGCCTGGGAAGATGAAGCTGAATTACATGTGATGGAGGTATGTCCTTTGTTTGCAGCTCCCGAGTCTCGGTATAGAGACCTTGTGCATTACCTGCAGGCAGGGCTGTTGCCAGAACATTGGAGTTCCAAGAAAACAAGAGCGTTGCGTCTTAAATCAGCCTCCTATCAACTTGTTGAAGGAGTATTATTCAGAAAGAATTATGACGGGGTTCCTCTCAGATGCTTAGAAAAGGAAGATGCGAAGAAAGTAATGTCAGAATTGCATGACGGTCCTACTGGGGGACATTATTCAGGAGATACTACAGCCCACAAAATCCTCAGGGCAAGTTACTATTGGCCTACGCTCTTCAAATATGTACACGCACATGTCAGGAAGTGTGATATTTGCCAAAGGTGTAGTGGAAGACAACCTAAAGCAGCAGCACCCCTAAAGCCTGTGATGATCACGGAACCATTCGAGCAATGGGGGATGGATATCATTGGAGAAATAAAACCAAACTCCTCCCTACAACACAAGTATTCTGACCGCGACCGATTATTTCACTCGTTGGGTCGAAGCAGTTCCGCTACGCAAGATAAATCAAGATGAGGTCATCAGTTTCCTGCAGGACCACATCATGACCAGGTTTGGATTTCTAGTTTCGTTAGTTTTTGATAATGCTACGTACTTTTCATCAATTAAATTAACTTCTTTTTCTCATGATAAAGGGATAAAATTGCATTTTTCTGCTAATTACTATCCACAAGGAAATGGCCTCGCTGAATCCACTAACAAAAATCTGATTAGGATTTTAAAGAAGACTGTGATAGAAAACCAGAGGAGCTGGCACTCAGCGCTACCAAACGCCCTTTGGGCCGATAGAGTCACCCCCAAGTCTGCGATAGGAGTGTCACCGTATACCCTTGTGTATGGTAAAGAAGCCAGTATTCCCCCCAACATCATGCTACCCTCTTCTATAATAGCTCAAGAGTCCAGAGGGTCAGAGAATGAAGTTTTGTAGATGAGGATATGCAATCTTCTGAAAGCAGAAGAGGCTAGATCTAAAGCCAAGGAACGCTTTAAGCAACAGCAAGAGTTAGTAAAGAGATGGTTCGACAAACATAAAGCTGGAACAAAAGACTTTGAAGTAGGATACTTAGTCCTCAAATGGGATCACCCCCATGATGAGAAATGAAAGCACACTAAATTCCAGCAATTGTGGGTAGGCCCTTTCAGATTGTAGCAAAGCTTGGTCCTTCTACTTATAAGCTGCAAGATCTACAGGGGTGGGAAGAGAACCTACCAGTGAATGGTTTGGTTCTCAAGCCTTATTTTTCCTGAGTTTATTTGAGTTCTTCTGTCTTGTATATAATTAATCTGTTTGGCTGTCTTCTGAGTCATGTTTTTTAGTTTGTTTTAGTTTGTTTTTCTTGATTCCAATAAAGGGAATGAACCCGCGGTTGCATGGAGAACATCAAAATGTTTGGGAATGATAAACATTTTTGGGTCTCAGACTGTGTGTTGCTAAAAGAACTTCTTCCAGTTTAGCAGTTTTCTCGAATAAGCTCTGTGTGCATTGAAGTCTTGCTTAACCCCTGTGAAATAAACTGGATTCGGAGAGTCTGGAATACTATGTTGAGGCTCCATCCATGTCACACTTAACATGTTCTAAGGAGCAACAGCAGAAAACCCATGGAAAGGAACAAGGTGAACAGTATATTAAATATAAATGATCCCATGCTAGGAAACGAATGCCAAAAGACAAATAAGAGTCAAAAAACTCCTATGAAAGTATCATACATCAAAGCAGATACTGAATCATAAGTACTAAATGGCTGGGAGATCCTCTCCGTCCGTGAGCTGAAACATGAAGTACATCGCTCACACAAAAGGACACTATGGGATAGAGGATCCTGAATTAAAATTCAGTAAGAAAGGCATGCATGAGGACTCATATAAAAAGGGACAAAAGCCCAGAAGCACAAAAAGTGCTAAAGTGGCATGGGAATGAGGAACAAACGAATATTTCTATTTACCATATGTTACAACCCTGTGGTGTCCAAGCTATCTGCTACTTGAAGACAAAAGTAATAATGAAACTCATCCTCTAGCCTCAACAGAGTTATCTGGACTTGAAAATCTTGGTTTCCACTCTCCCAAATTGGACTATCATCAATGATTAAAGGTACACACTTCTGTCATTTGAGAAATCCGAATAGCTGGAAGAATTCAATAGATGCATTTATTGTTAAACAGTCTGTCACTCAAAGAAAAATCGCCCGGATATTCTAGGTTCACCAGATGATCACCAGTTGTTGCAGCCGTAACCGTTCTCCCCAAATTTCTTAAAATTTTGGGCCCCTCCTCATGATTTAGCATTGTTCTTAAATCGTAGGATCCTGGAACTTATTGGTCAGGTTTTAATTTTGAATGATTGTGCAGACTGATTTTTAGCCGGTTTCAAGGGTTGCCTATGTTTGAATTTTGTGATTGATCGCAGATGTGAGTTTGGTTTACTAGCCAGTGATAAATCGGATATTTTGTTCTTTGAGTCCGCGGTTTCGGAAGTAAAATTGGTTTTAAACCTTTGCTGATTTTATGTTTTAAAAAAGCTTCCAAACACTTAATTTTTATGTTAAATCAGGCGTCACACTATGTTAAATCGACTGTTTTCATCCTTTTCCCTTCCACCATTGCGGCTCCCAAAGTGGCTTAGCGTCCGAAGCATAAAGAGCTCCAACTGCCGATGCGTGTTGACCCTTTTCGTCGCGGACCTGTAGTTTTTCTGCCATTGTGGCTAGGAAAGTCATTTGGCTTCCTATGTGGTTACCCTTTCGATTTCCGATTGGGAATTTTCCCGCCTTTCGGTCACTTGTCCGTAACCTATGTCTCTTCCATCGTTGCAGCTGGGAATGCCATTTAGCCTCCGATGTTAATATCCTCCGATTGCCGATTTAAAGTCTTCCCTCCTGCAGATTGGTCTACCCTTCCGATGTTGGTATTTTGAGCCGCCGATGATTTTCCCATTTTCCATCGTTGGTGATGTTTATCGAGCCTGGAGGTGGTCGAGGTAGTGGTGTCGGCGTTGAACAAGTGGTGCACCTGGCCATTTCCTTTGGGTTGGCCGTTTTAGTTGGTATAATGTGCTGCTTTGTTTTATAACGCGGTCCCGATGAATGATATACTCTATTGAATTGCAGGTGGACTCAAAGGATGTCTTTAGACTACCGCGGCGCGAAGGCATAGCGAGGCAGTTTTAGGAAAGGTTGAACTGTAGCCATCAGGATCGCGAGAAAAACAAGCTAAGGAAAAGACAAAATGGATGGCGACAAAGGCATATACCCAAAAGATATATCCATTACTAATCAGATCATGAACGCATACAGAAAATAAGATGAGAAGATGAAGCGTTTTGAAGGAAGGGAAAAGTCACACGTTTGGGGGAAACCGAAACGATCTACTGTTTTGTTTAAATACTTGAAAGTTAGAATTTACAAGGGCTTTTTCCCTGGCAAACTAGAAAACCTTTTGCTTGTAAGAGGAACTATTTCATTTTACAAACCAGAAAGTGAAAATTTTACCTGTTGGAGAAAGTGCTATGTGGAATGGATCAATGCGTTTAAATGAGAAATGTTGAATGTGAACTATTTCGTTTTCAGCTGTGTCTTATTAGCTGTAAGAGTGTTCTAATTTTTTGAACCTATGTTCTTGTCTCAAGATTCTTCAGTATTTTTATGGTATTCTTCCACTATGAGTAATGGGATGTTTTAATTGTTGATGAGGTATCTTGTCATGTATACTTTTACTTATGTTTATATGTTTGGTTATAAGAATAGCTATCTATGATTTGCCATAACACCTGGATAGTATTGCATTACTCATGAATTAATCCAGCTCTCTAGAGATAGTTTAGTTAGTTTTATTTTATTACTGTTGTATGATTTAGATGCTTGTGAGCGCTAAGATGAGAGGTAAGAACCTACGCATCACGTTGTGACTGTTCCCTGCATACTGATCACCCTGCATTTAGTTAGGCACGTGCATATCAAACATTAAGTCAAAAGTTACAAAAATATACATGGTGGACCGGGCCGCAACCGGTAAAACCTTCTGTTTTTGTTACTTGACCTATGGTAGCCGGACCGCAAACTGGATGGATTCCCTACACCAAACAGTCACGGGCTAGTTGGGAACGTTGACTGGGGAGAATCCCTTACTGTTGTTGCCTGCGATTTTCCAGGCCTCAACACAAACATATGGAGAATCTTTCAATGTCTCCTACATTGTAGATTTGTATAATTGGTCGCTTTGTGTCTAAAACTACCCTGAGTCGCTATTGTTCCGTTCTCACTGTTCAAGGGAAAAACATTTGTCAACCTTTTTGCAATTTCCTTGACCTCCTGTGTCGTCCAATCCCTGGTATCATTTCATTACATCAAGTCTTTGGCTGTCCTTATTGAAAAATTGTGTACCAATTCAAGATCCAAACATTCTTTTATTTTCCTTGTGTTGAATGATGGAGGATTACTTAATGCCTCCCTTTCGACGGATCTCTTCCTATCGAATTCAACTCATCTTGCTCTGGGAATTATATTTTGATTTTATGATAGTACCTAGTGGATTGCAGTCATCAATCTCATTTTCACTCACTATTGGGTAGCAGGAATACATTAATGTTCCCTAATCGATGGATTCTCCAGGTGTTCGACTTCAAGACCATTTATTCACACTTGTCAAAATGTACTAGGTACCTTGGAGACCATTTTCATTTTCAATGCTTTCCCTCACATTTCTTAACAGTCTTCATCATGAACAATAATCAAGCCAGTTCCTACATGTTTGAATTCAACTCCCCTATTCATATAGTTAGGATTCGTACCTTTGGGCAGTTTGGATTGAATACCTTGAGCTGGCAGTAGCATAATCATCTTTTGTTATTGCCTGATTTGCACAAGACCTTGTCACACTTCATATGACATTTTCTTAGACATAGACCCACCTTGTATTCTTGTGTATGTGATCGATTATTGAGCATGTATCCATGTTGTTCATTTGTGCACATGACTCCTCTAGATTTTACATGGTGCCTTTTTGCATATTGTGCAGCCATGATAGTTACATCATGTTAGATTTTTATCATTTAAGCAATATGATCTTAGGATCTTATCTGAGAGAATAACATGCATAGAAATTAAACACAAGAGACACAAAGAAATTTCCTTAAGGAAACCATAAAGGAGAAAACCCTGTAACTTCCTCAGAGATAGAATGAGCACCAATGGCAGCAGTAAAACCCAAAAACATAAAGATGATCTCCAATAGCTTGTTCTCTCTCTCTCTCACTTGAGAGAGCTTCTCCTCTCTCACTCATGTGCCCCAGTGAGTGAGTGTGTGTGTAATAAATAGAGAGTCTCACTCTCTATTTATATTCTTTCATTCACTTAATGTCCACTCCAACAAGTCGGCCCCACTGGATCATCATCGATTTTGGATCATCACTTGATTTGGAGCATCACTGGATCATCATCATCATCACTGCTTCCGCTATCTCAATCAAATGGTGCTATCTCTTCATTCTTCTCGTCACAGGAAGTTCTACAAATCTAGCCCTTTTTCATGTTGGTTGTAGGCCTAGCCTCCATGTAGGTCTTCTTCAGCGATTATATCTGACCCTAAGTCAGAATGGCCCACCCGGCACTTACATCTGACAATGGGAGGAACACATCCAACAACCATGTCAGAAAGGCACGCCCAACAGTTACATCTGACCATGAGAGGAACACATCCACCACCATGTCAGAAAGGCCCATTACTTACATTCACCAGCATGATAGGACACACCTACTATCATCTGTGAAAAGGCCCTGCACTTACAACCATCAGCATGATAGGAAACACCTACTATCATCTGTGGAAGGGACCAACACTTACAACCAGTGGCATGGTAGGACATAAAGACTACCATCCATTGAAGGGCTCTACACTTACATCCGACATCATCATGTCAGAAGGGCTCTCAGCTCCAGGCTGAGTACTCTTGGTAACTGACTAGGTGCCTCCATTCTCCCAAATAATGGCCTCTCAGCACTAAGCTAAGTATTCCTGTTAACTGAACAGGTGCCTCCACTCTCCCAGAGAATCTCCTCTCAACACTAAGCTGAGTGTTCCTAGTAACTGACCAGGTGCCTCCATTCTCCCAGAGAATGTAATCTCATCACTAAGCTGAGTGTTCCTGGTAACTGACCAGGTGCCTCCATTCTCCCAGAGAATGGCCTCTCAACACTAAGCTAATATTTCTTGTTAACTTATTAGGTGCCTCCATTCTCCCAGAGAAAGGCCTCTCAACACTAAGCTGAGTATTCCTGGTAACTGACCAGGTGCCTCCATTCTCCTAGAAAATGGCCTTTAGCACTTATATCTGATCATGTGGGAATAAATCCCTCAATTAGATCATAATGGCTTTGCAATGATCATGTGGGAACACATCCCACAATCACATCAGAATATATTTGTACTTATCATGTGGTAACACAACCCACAATCACATCAGAACATCTCTGCACTTACATCTGACCATGTGAAGCTCATCCTTCCACCATGTCGAAAAGGAAAACACACTTATATCTGGCCATGGAAGGAACCAATCCTCTCACCATGTCATAAGGGCTCATGGACTCATCACATCCCCTTGGAAGGAACCTCGATCTGGAGAACACCAAACTTCTCCCTGAAGTACTCAAACTTCACTCTGGCCATTTCTAGCATAGAATCACATAAGGGTTGATTGCGTCCAAGGATAACTTGCGAGCTTCTCCAGGACCTATTACATCTGAGGACTACCTACAGGACTGATTACATCTGAGAAACCTACAAGCTTTGCCAGTATTTATTCTCAAACAACTTGTCTCACCGGATATGCTAGAACTCCCTCTTTTGAGATATCTCAATCTGGATCACATATTGGAGCTTCACTACTCCTCTCTCCTAAGCAGAAAGTGGCAACATGTTTTTCCTCGTCTGTACTTAGCACCATGCAGGACTCCATCTTTCCAAACCAATAGATTACACATGATCTCATACTGAAGCAACACCCTGAAGTGCTCTTGTTATCAATGGCACTGCCTGCGCAATATGAATCCACATAACCCTCCAGGTTAATCTTCTGATTCGCTTCATACTTGAGCATGATAATCAACTATACCCTTTAGGTACCTCACTGCATGCTTTGCAACCATAAGGTGAACATGTCTCAATGTGTTCAGATCAAAGCAAATATCTGGTCTTGTATTCGTCAGGTACATCAAGGAACAAATCATTTGACGATACATCGTGGCATCAACCGACTTTGATGAAGCAACACTAAATAGCTTCAAGTTTGATGCCATAGGTGTGGCCATGGCCTTGTAGTCCATCATCCTGAACCTCTTCAGGATCTTTACTACATACTTCCCTTTTCTGAGGGAGATTCTACCACACCTCCATGCCTAGAAAGCATTGCATCATATCCAAGTTCTTCATCTTGAACTTGGCAGCAAGTCTCCTTCTTGTAACTTTAATGAGTTCCTCTTTTCTGTTAGGAATAAGTGATCGACATATAACAGGAGCATCACTAGTCTTCGGCCTTCAACCTTGAAGCAAAGGTTGGAATCTGCTTCACTCTCAGTAAATCCTAGAGTCATCAGTAATCTGTCCATCCTGACATACCATGTCAAACCTCAGGATCTTCTGTAGTCACTCCCTCTGAAGCAAAGCATCATTATCCCTCTATCTTTTGTAATCTATGCATTGAAACATTCTATATTGGAGTGACAAGTAGCTTCCTATGCTACTAATATTCTATGTATCCATCTAGGGTCACTAGATAACAAGATCCTCTATCTTGAACCTATTCAAAAGTTCTTCTCACACCCATCTGTGAGCTTGTCATCATCTATAGGCTTTCATCTTCAACCTTGTAGCAAAGGTTAAGATATTCATTACTTGGTCTATTTCTTGAACTGTCATCACTTGTTCTTCGGAACAAGTCTCGCCCTTCTTTTCTTGTAGATGATTGTACGTGATCTTTCCTACAAGTCAAATGCATTAGTTGTATGGTTAGAAACATTTCATAAGGTATATTCATAATAATATTAAAAATTGAATCAAGATATATTTATGCAACTATTTAGCCAATTCAACATTCATCCATATCTCACAAAAACTTTCTAGATGCCTTCCATCTCTACCAGGACAACATTGAGATTGTGCACTAATCCAATATGTCAGCAAAGAGGTTTCATTCTAGATAAGTAGAAATGGTGATTTTTATAGAACCATGAGGTACTTACCCATCACATGCATATTAGTAGCATACTATCATTAATGCAAACATTTTATCATGCATAATACATCAACTGAATATAAAAAAATGCATAACAAAACAATATCATGAAATGACAATTGAATACTTATCTTTATTTGTTTCGTGGGTAGACTCCTTCTTTCAGCTTCATCATCTTCTTCATTCATAACAGCATCATTTCTTATACAAATGGATAAGAGGTTCTTCAAGATTTGAGTCCTTCGTATTCCTCATCACTTGAGGGATCTTCTTTGAATTGTGAGAGTTTGATCTTCAGTTGCTCCCATCTTCTCTTCTCTTATTATAAGTCGAGCTTCTTCTTCTTCCTAGATTCTGCTAAAACTAATCACTTCCTTCTGGTGTACATTCCTCAAATGAATGAATCCCATGATCCTAGGAGGCCATTATCACAACTTCTGCATTCTCCACTTCTTCTTCTATCGCTTCAAGTTGTTCTTTGATTTGAGAGACCCTTGTAAACTATGACTGTATGGTCTCTGCATTCTGGATCTTTCACATTATTCAATTGTTTTCTCAAAGTCATCTTTCGATTTATGTTATTTCCTTAAAATATCTTGATCAAGGAATCAAACATCTCTTTTGGTCTCTTTAGGGAAGACACTTGTGGTATAAGGTGATCCATGATTGAATCAACAATGATCTTCTTGGCCTTGACCAAGTTCTACTTGTGTAAGGCTTTTAACCTCATCTCCCTCTGGAACTGGAACCTCTCTACTTATGTAGGTGTCCAATTCATTTTCTTCAAGAATGAGTGAGATCCAATACTTCCATGTTTGGAATTTGTCAGTTTCACCAAGCTTGTCATCAAGCTGGTGTGATTAGACATTTTGAAATAATAACGTCAAATGTTAAATAGCAAAAGATTAGATCTTACCAATTTGAGGTGTCCATCCTAGTTCTGGAGCTGGTTGATCTAGGGTTTGTTAGAGAAACCCTAATTTTCAAAAACTTGGAATATTTTAGATCTGATTGGATAGAAAGATAGAACTCTTCAAGGCGAGCTATCCAATGTACTCATTTTCTGCAAACAGTGAAGGTATGCCCCCGAAACAGGAAGCCCTAGTTTACCAATTTCTTCTACAGAAATGTCTGATACTGTTTATGTGGTATCTCTGAAATTAATATTCCTCTATGTCTAAAATTTATTACTACGGTAACTACATCTGTCCTTGTTCCACCACCATAGGTTTCATCAGAATTGGTTTCCCCAATTGGGACATATGAGTGTTTTCTCAAGGTGACCTATTTCAGGACTGTTCAGCATAGCGCAGTTGTATAGGCTGCCACATGTCACTGTTTCATCTTAGGGGTCTGAAACTTTTACCACAGAAAGTAAAATCCGTTCACTTTTTTAACATCTTGAGAATTTCATTTGGACCTTCGTAGCCCAAGATATAGAAATTCTCCCCAAATGTCATGTTTTGGGAGGAATCCTGGGAGAGGATGGAACCCTAACTTAGAGGAATCATATCTCCTAGAATATAGTGATTCTGAGGATAAAACTTGGACACGGTGTACATCAGGAATTTATATTCAACCTGTGAAATTTTTAGCACCTGATCCTTCTCCATTCTCGAGATATAGCGACTCTACCAAAACTATATGTTTCAGTATTTTAGGGTTTTTCAAGCTCGTGGTCAAACTAGGGTTTGACTTTCTCAGAGTTTCACCCAACCAAAAATCTCGACCTAGGTCTCTAAACTTCGATTTTGATGAGGAGATTAATCCTATGCCGAGCTCACTCAAAAATTCCTCTTCTGTAAGAAGACCTAATTTCTCGCACCAAAAACTGAAAATGCCCAGAATCAAATTCTGCTTCGACAGAAAGATGTGCCCTTCAATGGAGAGTTATCCTAGGATCCTTTTGCTGATGTATTGTGGAGATAGACCCAAAAATTAAGAATCCCTAGATTCTGCAGTTGCACAGTGTCTTCTTCTCAGGTTAGCTCTAATACCATGTTAGATTTTTATCACTTAAGAAATATGATCTTAGGATCTTATCTGAGAGAATAACATGTAGAGAAATTAAACACAAGAGACAAGAGACAAAGATTTTTCCTCAGGGAAACCATAAAGGAGAACACCATGTAACTTCATCAGAGATAGAATGAGCACAATGGCAGCAATAAAACCCGAAAACATAAAGATGATCTCCAACAACTTGTTCTCTCTCTCTCACTTGAGAGAGCTTCTCCTCTCTCACTCATGCGCCCCAGTGAGTGAGAGTGTGTGTAATAAATAGAGAGGCTCACTCTCTATTTATATTCTTTAGTTCACTTAATGTCCACTTGTTATCTACCTGAATGGCACTTCTCTGTCTGAGTGCCA
>LPNX010192130.1:1205903-1222505 GCA_001517045.1 Pseudotsuga menziesii | reverse complement strand
ATCGCTCCAGTGGGATATCCATTGATCATCTTATAGATGACATGCCTGGAGTCGCCAAATATTAAAACCTTCCGGAGCTTTTTGTCTCGAATGAGTTGAAAACCCTGAAGAAGGGCTAACCACTCTGCTTCATTGTTGGTTCTATAGCCCAGACCCCAAGCAAAACTTTGTTCCACTTGTCCTCCGAGATCCAACAAGATCCCACCCGCACCTGCCACCCCTGGATTGCCTTTCGAGGCCCCATCGAAAAAAAGGGAGTACGAATTTTTATCCCTGAGCCAGGACTGAAAATCTTTGGTGGGAAGGCGAAGTTCCCATTGGAAGGAGCGACTAGGAGGATTTGTTTTTCCCAAGGAAATTTTGGACTGAAGGGAGCTATTATCTTTTAAGAATTGTTTGCACCAAATGGCTGAAGGATCGGGAATAGACTCTTGCAGGGGGTAACTGATGTTATTAGAAGCGAATTTTTCAGCTATCATTCCTATTGCTTTCACTGCTATGCGAGCTGGGACGGCCTTTTTCTCCTTAAAGATGGCCCGGTTTCTGGCCAGCCATAATTGCCAGCAAAGATTCTTTGGAACTGAGGCCCAAAGCTGACTAAGAATTGGCTTTTTGGACAAGGATCCTGGGAAAAAATTAGCCCAGTCTTTGAAGAGCTGAACTGCATTACCTGGAAGGTCACGATTGAATTCCTTGGGAAGAACGATCTTCCAGACAATAGTGGAGACTTTGCATTGGAGGAAAAGATGACTAGAATTCTCTTCATCTGCGTTGCACAGTGCACATCGGGATGGTCCAAGGATGCCTCTTTTTCTTAGATTTTCTGCAGTTAGAAGCTTGTTGTGCAGAAGGAGCCAGATGAAACTATTGACTTTAGGGATGCTGTCGGGGTGCCAAACCTTTTTCCATAAGCTATCTGCCATTGTTGGTTCCTTGGAAAAAAATTTATATCCCTCTTGAATAGTGTACTTTCCAGATTTCCCCCATCCCATCCGATCCTTAGCTGATAGGCTCAACAGGGAAAGGCTGTGGAGGGAGGAAAGGAAAAGGTCTGCCGCGTTTCTCATATGATCTGGAGGAGAAATGTCCTTCCATCCTATCCAATGGCCATCCTCATCCCATAGAGAGAGATCGAAGAGAGAGAGGATATCCTGCGCGGACAACCATTCAGAGAAAGGGGCCATACCTGGTAACGTAGATCGCGGCGAATGCCTTAAGATGCTGTTGTTCCAGACATCGATTCTTTTCCCATTGCCAGGGATCCAGTAGCGGTCTTCAGTAATTGTGTTGATTGAAGCCTTGCACAGCTGCCAAAGAGTAGTGCCTTTTCCCTTCCATTCTCCATCCAACATTTTTGACCTGGGCTTTCTAATGTACTTTTTCCTGAGAACTTCTTTCCACCATTCCTTTTTTCCAGTAACCAGTTTCCAAATCAATTTTGCTCCCATGGATTTACTCGTGAACTCCGGATCTCTGATGCCTAGACCCCCATGGCTTTTAGCATGCTTGACAGTGTCCCACTTGACCAGGTGGAACTTCTTCGTTTGAGTTTTCCCTCCCTGCAAGAGAAATTTTCTGATTTCTTTGCATATGCTGGAGATGACCTTCTTTGGCGCTAGAACCATTGAGCTAGTATAAATAGGATAAGAAGATAGAATGGACTGGATTAGAATTGTCTTTCCATCTAAATTTAGCCATCTCGCTCCCAGGGATTGGGTCTTGGCTTTGATTTTCTCAATGACCGGATTCCACATTGAGGTGGTCAGGGATTTTCTAACCACAGGGATGCCCAAGTAGTTGAAATGAGTCCAGTTTGGATTGGTTTTGATCTGAAGAATTTGAGAAATGCTGCGGAGAGTGGGCGCAGGGAAATTCCAACTGTAGATTTGACACTTGCTTGAGTTTGCTGAGCTTCCTAAGGCTTGAAGAAAAAGGTCCAGGGGGTTGAGGAAGTTTCTAGCAATTTGTGTGGATGCTATTCCAAGGAAAATGGAGTCATCTACAAACAGAGTGTGATTGATGGCTGGCACACCATTCCTAAAGGAGAGGCCTGGAAGGGAACCTTCGGATTGAAGTCTAAGCAGTATTCTGGTAAGGGAATCAGCAACCAGAATGTAAAGAAAGGGGGAGAGTGGGCACCCTTGCCTTACCCCCCGGGAGGCTTTAAAAAACTCAGAGGGCCTACCATTGATAAGGGGGGCTATCCAGGGGGAGGAGATGCAAAATTGAACTTGGTTAATGAAGACAGCGGGGAACCCAAATATTTCCATCACCATGATGATGAAGGAATGTCTTAACTTGTCGAAGGCATTGGCCAGGTCTAACTTTATGGCCATCCCAGGATCTCTTCTTTTAGTGCTTGAATGGATCGCTTCTTGCACTAAGAGGATATTGTCACTAATGTGCCTGCCTAAAACAAAGTCACCTTGGTTAGGAGAGATAAGGGAGGGAATAATATTTTTGAGTCTCAGAGATAGCACTTTCGAGAAGATTTTATAGGATGCGTTACACAATGAAATGGGCCGGAATCTTTTAATGGAAGAAGGATTAGATTCTTTAGGGATGAGGGCCAGAAATGTGGAGTTGGTGGCTCCCCCCATATTACCTTTTTCCATCCAAGATATCAGACGCATGAGATATCTCTTTATGAGGAGCCAAAAGGTTCTATAGAAGCAAATAGGAAATCCATCCGGGCCTGGGGCCTTATCCGGATGAAGGCTCCATATTGCTTTTTTAACTTCTTCTTCCAATATGGGGGATTCAAGTTGGGCTTTTTCCTGAGGACTGATAATAGAAGGAATGTCAGAATCCATGTCTTCCATAAGGCCACGATGCAATTGCTCCTCATCATTGTATAAATGCTCAAAGAAGTTCCTTACCTCTGCGATGATAGCTTCCTGTCCTTGAATAACTGAGCCATCTTCACTTTTAAGTTCTCTTATTGTATTCCAGCGTTGCCTGTCCCTACACTGGTTTTGAAAAAACTTTGTATTCTGGTCGCCCCCTTTAAGCCACAGGATGCGCGATCTAAGTCTCCATTCCTCTTCTATTTGCCTTAAAATTTTCTGAAGTTTTGTTTCCAATTCGATTTCTTTGACGAGATGCTCCTTGGTGATTGTGCTTTCCTCCATTTCAGATTGCAAGCGTTCCATCTCTTCTAAAATAAGTTCCTTATGTTTTGCAGGTTCTTGATATTGAGTCTTTACCCACGCCTTGAGAGTGACTTTCACCCTCTTTAGCTTCTGCTCCCAGATGAAGGATGGAGTACCCGGAATGAAGCAACGCCAAGAATTGACTATTATGTCCTTGGCTTCTTCCGATTCCAACCACAACCGATTGAACCGAAAAGGAAGAGGCCCCAAATTTTCTTCCGGCGGAAAGAAGAGACAAATAGGCTTATGATCCGAGACCGTCGAGCACAAAAGTTTGACTTCAGGGATAGAGGAAAGAAGATGAGTACTAACCAAGAACCGATCTAGGCGAGCAGCGATGTGTCCAGGGCCCACTCGCTTATTACTCCAGGTGAAGGTGCCATTTTTGGGTTTAACATCAGAAAGGCCCCAAAGAGAAATGAGGTCTTCAAGCCTCTCCCCGTAGGGATCCCTTACCTTGGATCCTCCTCTGCGTTCAGCTGCCGATAAGGTAGTGTTAAAATACCCTGCAATGAAACAGGGAAGGAGCTTTTTTTCCTCACATTGATCCTCTAGCGATGAACAAAAGCTATCCTTCTGCACGTTTAGGGTTGGGACATATACATTCCCAATCCAAAACTGCTCTTTGCATTCTTTATTCTCAAGTTTTATGAGAATCCAATTTCTATTTTCTACAGCAGAGAGAAATTCAAACTTGTCCATGTTCCACCAGCATAGGAGACCTCCACCAAATCTTGTTATGATAAAGGATTCTAAAAATAATATAACATGATTGGTATTTACAACCCTTAATGGTGCAGCTTCTGCCCAACGAGTAAAATAATCAGTTGCAGTTATTATATACTTGTGTTGTTTAGATGAGGGAGGATTTATTGGCCCTATTATATCAATACCCCATTGCAGAAAGGGTCTTTCTACTGAAACTGGTTGTAAAGGAAAAGCAGGTTTCTTAACCCTTCCCGCAGCAAGTTGACATTCCTGGCATTTTCTGACAAAAGCATAGGAATCTCGAAATAAGGTAGGCCAATAATAGCCAACCCTAAGAATTTTATGCGCAGTAGTTTCTCCACCAAAATGACCTCCTGCTGGTCCAGAATGTAACTCCTTCATAATTACTTCCATTTCATCTTTGTCTAGACATCGAAGCAATACTCTGTCTGAATTTCTCTGAAAAAGGACATTATCAATTAATAAATAAGGAGCAGATTTCAATCTAAGTTCTCTTTTCTTCCTTGGTTCTAGGTAATCAAGGGTAGTTCCTGTTTCCAAAAATATTCTTATGTCTGTATACCAGGAATCTTGTGGTGGAGGATAAAAATAGATTTCTCTGGTAAATAAAACCTCATCAATGATAGTTTCAGCTTTATCATTAGGTAGATGAGCAGCTTCAGCAGCTAATTTACATAATCCTTGACATTTGACTATCATTGAGGGTTTAATTTCTAAGTCATACTCTTGAAGAGCTGTCATCCAAGGTGCTCTTTTCTCACCTAAATCTTTTTTCACTAACAAATTTCTGACTGAGGAATAAGGGACTATTATTTTCGTTTTAGATTTCAATAAATATGGACGAAAATGTTTGACAGATTTAAAAATAGTGAAAGCTTGCTTATCAACTTCATGGTAATTAAGTTCAACACCTTTAAAATTCGAACTCATAAAGGAGATTGGTACTTCATTATTTTGCTGATTTAATTGGGTTAAAACTGCTGCATATGAGGTGTCAGAAGCGAAAGTATACAATATGAAATATTTGTTAAAATATGGGCTTAGAAGGCTAGGGGCTTCTGAAATGGCTTCTAAAATTTTCTGAAATGACTCTTTTTCAGTTTGTCCCCAATTAAAAATAGTGTCTTTCTTAATCATTTTCTGTAAAGGACGAATGATTTCGGAGAAACTGGGAATGAATATTCTAACAAAATTTATTTTTCTGAGAAATGATTGCATTGCTTTCTTGCTACAAGGGTAAGTTATTTTTGAAATGGCTTGGGTTCGTTCAGGGTCAATCATGATTCCATGTTTTGAAACCACACAACCTAATAAAATACCTTTTGAAACAGCAAATATTGTTTTTTTAGGATTTAAGGATATTCCAAATTTTCTACATCGTTCAAATACCTTTCTAAGATGATTAATATGATCAAGTCGATGTTTAGAATATACAATAAAGTCATCCAAATAGACAACGACTAAATGTTTAATTAATCCTCTGAAATCAATATCCATTGCTCGTTGAAAAGTTGCCCCAACATTGATTAACCCAAAAGGCATCTTGCGGTAAGCATATGTTCCCCGTGGAGTTCTAAAAGCTATTTTCAATTGATCATCTGGGGAAACTAATATTTGGTTGTATCCTGAGAAACCATCAAGAAGTGACAGTATCTCAGACCCAGACACCTTTTGAAGAATTTGTTTCATGGGAGGAACTAGGTAATTATCATTTTCAGAAGACTTATTAAGATTTCTAAAATCTACACATAATATAATATCTTCGTTTTTCTTCCTGACTGGAACTAGGTTGGCTACCCACTGTGTATGTCTGATGGGAAAAATAATCTTGGCAGCTAACAATTTATTTAGTTCCTTCTTAATTGTTGGTTCTACTGACAGGTGATATTTCCTTAGCTTTTGTTGAAAAGGTTTTGACTCTTGTTTAATTGGAATTATGTGTTGCATGACTTGTGTGTTGAAGGTTTTCAGATCGTCATATGTCCATGTAAAGACATCCTTAAATTCTTTAAACAACTTTATAAATGCTGTTTTTTCTACGGGGTTGCAATCTACTCCTAGATTTATAGTTTGGGGGTTTAGTTCTGTTCCTAAATTTATGCTTTCATACCTCATTTGGGAGCTATTAGTTTTACAGTTAGGGACAGATCTGAATTTATCTTGAAGATCAAAGAACTTTTCTAATCTTAATACTGAATTAGGGATCGGTTTTACCTTTTCAAAAGCTTTTTCAACTGAACAAAAATCATTTATTACCGAAAAATCCCGCAGATTTTTGTCATGAGTAACTTCATCAATGGCTGAATCTTTAAAGGTATCGTCATTCATCAGAAAATTTAGCACCTGCACATCATTATCAAATACACGCCAGTTAAAAATACTATCTGGTATAGAAGGCCTAAAAGTCAATTCTACTAAAAATAAATCTGGTGTAAGATTTTCTGATGGAATTAATTTTGATGCTACATTTGCTAATAAATTTGCTTCTTGATTTTGAGTTCTTGGAACTGAAATTATGTTAAATGCATCAAAATGTGAAATAAGGTTCCATACCTCTCGTTGATAATTCTGTAAATGTTCGGAAAGGCAGTGAATAGAATTACGGACCTGTCTGGCGATAATTTCGGAATCACCGTACGCAATTATCTCTTTGATATCCAAATCAATTGCTTTTTTCAAACCCTGTATTAAAGCTTCATATTCCACAGTATTGTTTGTACAATTAAATTCCATCCTACAAGCTATACATGTTTTATTTCCCTGAGGGTCTACCAGCAGGCAACCAGCTCTGGCTCCTTCTTTGGATTTCGCACCATCAAAATATAGAGTCCAAGTAGAACTATTAACAACTACTTTGCTTTCTATAATATTTACAATATTAAGATTATATACATCATTAATAATTTCCTTGAATGAAGATTCAGGAGCAATAGATGTCACATTTCTAATTTCTGATTGTTGTTTATTTTCAGAAAAAAGCAGAATGTTCAGCTTTAAAATTACCAAATCCCAATTCATACATGTAATTTCCCATAATGCAATCTGAAAATAAAACAGGTTCGCTAGGATCATGTAGTTCAGTCATAGTATGTTTCATATATCTTTCTCTATTTAACTTTATTTGATTTGACTTTTCGTTCTTAGGTAACCATAATGTTGACCAATCCGTGGCAAAGAATCCATTCAATTGTTGAGACAAATCTCTACTTAAAAATATCCCATATGCATCAGGAATATCTGCAACAACAATATCTATAATTTGAAAAACTGAAGGGTTACAAGCAATCCTGACTAAAACATCTTTCATCTCTCCTACAACCTTCACATTCGTCCTGTCCAATTGAGTTATTTGGGAATTTTATAGAACATATTTTCCATTCAACCTTTTGCATACTGACAAAGGCATCACATTGGAGGATGCTCCGGAATCTACCATGCAATTGTGAACATTCCTATTGAAAATATCAAAGGTAAGTAAGAATGCGGGCGTGGTTAATTTAGAATTCTTTCCTATTAGCGAGGCTTTGTCAGTCGTTAATTTTCCTTTATCAGTTGCTGTTGAATCATCATTAGAGTTGTTTGCAGCAACATTTTGTTTTGCATTAGGAATAATTGAACTCATGGCAGGATTTATAACATGACTGTTAGGCATTGGGTAAATTTGAAGAAGGTCGTACATACTGATGTTTGCACGTGTCTTCTTTAAATATTCAATTATATCATAGTGTAAGTCTAATTTTGGAGCATTTTGAATGGGTTGGGTAATTTTGGTTGATTGAGTCTGTTTGCCAGATTGAGTTTGTTTATTAGGTTGTGAATTATTGTTGTCATTATTTGGAGTAGAACTTGACGAAGCTTCAGGAGTGTTTGCGAATGTTCTACTACGAGTATTATATGCATGTTGTCCTGTAGGCGGACTTTTACTCTCATATTATTTTACAAGACTGTCCCAGAAATGACCATTAACTTGTTGAGGTTCCTCTGATTCTTCATCATTTTCTGATTCCTCTTCTTCTTCATTTTTAGTTATTTCTTGATTATAAGGAGTCTCAGATAAAGATAGAACAGCTCGAATTGTATTAAAAATCTCTTCATTTGCTGCTATGTCAAGTGGCGAATTTTTATTATTTGTATTCGGGTTTTGTCTAAACTGATTTCTGAAATATCCCCTAGAAGAAGAAACTTCAGAATTGGTTTTCTTTAATCCAACAACTTCATTGGTTAATGCCCGAATAGCATTTTGCAGTTGTTCTACATCAAATGCTTTATCTTTTTCTGAATTAAATTTTTCCATTTTCCTACGAGGGAAAGTATCATATTTCCCACTTCTATCTAGTTCATAGGACTTAGAATCCTTATCGACTTTAATGGCTTCCTCGAAAGTTTCTACCAACGTTGTTTTTCTAGCTCTCTTAACAAACATCCCAGAATATTTTGGTAATGCTGAAGTATAATTTTCAATAATTATATCCTCGGGTGGTTGAGAAGCAATTGGAAATTTATTTTTTAATGTCAAAAACCTCTGATTAAAATCTTTAATTCCTTCTTTAGACTCCATTTTAATCCGAGATAACTCTAGAGCTAAAAGAGCAGGTGTTTTATCTGCCCCAAATTTATCTAAAAAAACTTTATTAAATTCACCCCAATTTGTGATTGATCCATGTACTAACGAAAAGTACCAAGTAGAGGCTCTTCCTTCGAAAGTTAGAGGAAACAATCGACAAACTACATCTTCATGCTGAACGTTCATGGTTTGAACAGCTAACATGAATTTGTCTACATGCACCTCTACAGGTTCTTTATCATCTGGGTTGAACTTAGGAAGAATTTTATCTGAGTGTTTAGGAAAAGGATGTTGTATACCAGGGACAGCTAGAGCAGCTATTCTCAGCCAAGGGAGTTTTGGATTAGGTGGAGGATTAGCTTCTCCTCCCACGGGTACATTTCTTGCCATAGGGCTTGTCTCGGAACCTGAAGAACTCCCTGAATTGGATGATCTTGGACTATCAGGTGGTGATTCTGGAGGAGAAGGGGGGCTGATCAAAACCGCCTACTGCAGTTAGTCTTCTAGCAGTGTTTGTTTGAATAGTTTGTCTCCGATGACTTCTAATTTGATAACGTAGAGTGCTATTAGCTTCTTCCAAATCTTGAGTAACTACGCTCAATTGTTTATTACGTCATTGTTGTATAGGTAGACCATAATCTATTAGAGATACACCAAGTTTATTAGCATATGCTCTTGTAAGAATATGTCGTGATTCTTCTAAAGTTTGAGTACTTTGTTCAGGAGTAAATGGAGATGTGATATGATCACGTTCGAGGATGCTCCTAATAGTTTCTATAAACGGTGATCTGCTGACTTCCAGAGGATGTTGGCTAGTTGAAAATTTATCATTAGTTTTTCCTGCCATTAATCATTAACAGGCCCTCCTTCTAGCGCCATTTGTTGGCCTGATTTTCTGACCTAGGCCAACAAGGAGATTAAGCCCACACAAGTAGCTTAAAGTAGCTCCCGGTGTGTTTGGGATAGAAAAATCTCGCAAGTTATGGTCCTGCTACCAACTGAATTTTTATCTTAAGGAGAAACTAAAATTCAGTAAAAATCTATCCTAATGTTATTTCTATCTAAATAAACCCTAAAAATAGTTTTCAAATACCTAAAGTTATCCTACAATTGCTTTCTTAAGGAAAGTCTTCGATTTTTGAGGATTTTATATTTAATATTCTAAATATAAAAGACTATTGAAATTATTATAAAATTACACAAATTCTATTTAACAACTGTTAAATGTAAACTACACTAAGATAATACTAACAAAAACTATCCTAACTATCATATCACAGCTGAGAGCAATTTGGATATTATATTAATTATCAATTAATATAAAGATGAACATAACGATAAATGAGTAAGATCTAAATGAAAATATTTAAACCATACACTCTAAATCATTCTGCTATAAATTACCTTGATAGAGAAATTGAAAAAAACAATTACTTCATATTCTTCTGAAATGTTTAATTAATTAACAACTAATAAACAACATTAAATATTTGAATAAAAGATAATGTTCAAAATGAAATCATCACAGAAATACAAATGAGATCAAGCAGACATAAATATGTATATCATTATATCTTGAATTTTCAATAAAAACATTGATTAATTCAACTATAATAACGTACTAATTCAAATAACAATATTGTGTTGACAAAGTGTAATATGATATAATGAATACAAGCATAACCAAGTATATTGCATCAATATTATAGGTAGAATATTATATATTGAAATATAAAAAGTGTATCCAAAATAATATCGATCAATGATATCAATCTGATAATTTCCAGTCACATTCCACCTCTGAAGATAAAACCTCAGTAAGGAACAAAACTAGTACTGAAATAATATTTCAAATATGTTTTTCTTCAGTCACTCCATCCCCATTACATAAAAATTACTAGTTTATATATAATCTTACGAGTCTCTGAATTCAGTTTTTTATAAATGCTGTATTCAATACCATAAGAGGTCCAATCCTATGAAAGTGCATCGAATCTCTTCAAAAGACACTTGTCGCAAATATTACTATAGGATAAAAATAGTTAATAAACAACTAGCCTGTATCATCTCCTGATTTTAAGAGAACTGTCATATTCGTGGCTGTTTTGAAATTCTAGTATTTAAGAGGCATCAACGTTTGCCAACTATGATCCGAAACGTCCTGAATCTGCAGAGGATAGTGATAACATGCCCACCTATTTAAACAAACAAAAGAATCTTATTAAAACCAATTTTAACAGAAATAATAAAAGAAACAATAAATTATTTGCATGCCTGCAAAATCTGCGATTTTGGAGGCATGCACTTAAAAAGATTTTATTACTTGTTGACAAAGAGATAAAACCATATAACTGAAAATAGAAACAATCATCAGGTTCTAGTTTGTAAATTGATCATTCTTCTGGCTTCAGAAAGTTTGGCTTTGAGCCTGATGATTACTAGCTTCTGTTGTTCTACTTGTTCAAGCAAGTGTTGGTTTGTATCTATCATTGATTTTTTTTCTTTCTTGTATTGGTTCTTCTTGATGCTCATGTCCTTCCATCTATTTATCCAGTTTAATAACTCTGCCCTGAATGTCTTATTTTCCACCTCTTTCAAGGCGTCGTTTGCTTGACACTCTTTTAGTTCATTTTTCAATTCTGCAATTTTAGTCTGATATACCCTATCCAGGACCTGTTGGAGAGTTTCTTCCTCCTTCTCATGACATGAATCAGCTTCCTGAGAAGAATCAAGATTATCTATATCTTGACCAGGTGATGGAAAGCTCATAAAATATGGCTCAGGGCCCAAACCATAAGCGTCCATACACGATGGAGCATCTTTGAACTTACCCGACTCTGTAATGTCTTTAGCCAATTTTTCACGATTATTCTCTATAAGAGCAGGTTCATCCATATGCATAGTTTCAGGAACCAATGATGGAACATCATCCTCAAGATGGAAAATCACTGGCTGAGTACTATGTTGAGTGGCCGTAGGAACAAAGGCTGTAGGTGTAGTATTCATACTTCTAGTAACTCTTCTTGTACGAACAAACACAAGACCTTTTGGTTCAAAACCCCCTTTGTCACAACACACCTGTGCTAATTGTTCTAGTTTACGCATGGATTCATCACCATGTTTTCGAGGAGTATATACCTCAGAGGGGTTTTCATAATTAACAACATTAACATCTTCATTTTTGGTTAATTTGCCCTCTGCCTTTGTAGGTGTACTAAAGCACTTGTCAGATAGGGATTGGTCCAAGGTTGTCTCAGCGTAATAGGGAGCTACATTCACGACCCCATCATCACTGATACAAGTACTTATAGGTGGATTTGCCTCCTGAAGCTCTTTATCCTTTGATTCATCCTTATAAACATCACCAATTTCGGATTTTACTGGAGCCTTACGTTTCCTATGAGTTTTGGGGGGAGGGTTTGGCCAATACTGAGTTGGCCCTAATTTACATTCAACCAAAAACTCATCCCAAGGCTTGCAACTTAGAGACAGTTGATGTTGGATTAAAATTTTTATTAGACCATGATGGAACAAACTCCTATTAGGATTACCTATGGTAGTTTGTACCAAATGGGCCATTTTATTCAATCTTTGCAATAGGTAAAATGGAAGATTAAGTTTAAATCCTTTCAAATCTAACAGTAGTCGCAGATGATAATAATGAAAATGAGAGAATCGTCCATCACATGATATGTACCTGACTAAGATTTCATATAATGCTCGCCATTCTGGCTTTAAAAACTTAACCGAAACCCCAATCTTCAATTTTGCACTGGTCGGTAAGGGCAACCGTAAGGACTGGCATTTCTTCTCATTCACTTTCCCACCTTTAAACCATCGCTCTCCAGTTTGAGGAAGCTTCGTAGCTTCTGCAATTTTATCTTCATTGATGATAAACTTGAAATCTCCAATCTAAGCTACATTTTATTTAAAACTCAAAGCAAACTGTTTAGTAACCTCCATGTTATGGCCACTAAAACATCTGAAGAACTGACCCCATCCAATCTTTTCGAATAACAGAGCAGCTTTCTCATCGGCTTCAAGAAGCTCCGGTCCTGAAATTTCAAATCAACTAAGCAGAGCCATAGCTCCCTCACTACTACTCTGGTTATGAATTGAAATGAATGAAGTCGTGAAGATGGAAGGAATAGGCACCCAAGTATAAGACATTATGCGAAGTGTCAAATCCTCAGTTTCTTCATACGTGACAGAGACGAGACCTCCAATTTTGGCCATATTAACTAAGTTTGGAGATGATGAGCACAAAAACCAGTGCTTTTGCTATGATAAATGAAAGACTAGCCACAACTAACTGAAACTCTTAACCAATCCCTCATATCAGAAATCATTCGATTCATGGATTATAAATCAAGACATTAATGACACGCAGTCTGGAATGATGAGATCGTATATCATCATGAATGAGAGTGGTTATCAGTCACATATGAAATCAAACTCTACTGATTCGATTTTATTACTACACCCACAGCTGTTAATTAAATTGACAGGTGTTAACTAAATACCAATACGAATTCATTCTTCATGCAGCGATCCTTGTAACAAATGTTTGTCTCTTAGCTATATGAATCATGAGTCCTCATTAAAACTGTTAATTCATGATCACCCTAGATTACACGTGGAAGGAAATTGTGTTTATTAACTTGATGATGTAGAGTTATAATATTGATCCTTAATGTTCTTAAGATTTCTAAAATGCAACTAACTAACGATAACTTCTTAACACTCAAACCATATATGTACATGTAGTTTTATTATGAAATATAGTTTTAAATACTTTATAAAATCCTTACCATTTATGTCTCCAAAACCAAATTCGATTGGATATAAAGCTTTTAAAACTATTATGGTTATATTTATATGACACATAACCAATTCAAAATAATATACATTTATTTGCACTCTCACTATTTATATATATACAATTTTTACAAAGCAATGATATTATATTAAAGATTAAGTTACATATGAAATGTGGACTTTAGGTCTAATGAAAATTTTTAATAAATCACCTTTAGTTCTAGGGATTTCAAGAACTTATAATATCTTATCAATAACAAGCCCCAAAACAAATTCAAAATGTGTTTTCTTTAAACACTAATTAGCATACTATCCTTTTAAATCTCTTAAGTCAGCATATATAATCAAATAAATTAATTAATGATAAAATTGATCATATATAAAATTTATGAGACTAACAGTTGCTAATTATCAAATTTATGAAAATGTTTTCATAAACTTCTAATATGTCTCTTAGCTTTTCTATAATTGAGAGTACCTTCAGAATCAAAGATTCTGAAGGCACTCTTTCATAATCTTTAAAAGTTAAATCATAGAAGAGGGCTAATTCATCTTCATCTCAACGAAAAATGAAGGGGTTGTTGCTGACTGCCAACAGGTCCATAAGTCATCGCATGCGATGTCCCATGGGACACTCCATAAGTAGGAAAATACATTCCGAAAGTAGGAATATACATTTCGGAAGTAGGAATGTGACCTCTAGAAGTATGAGCATGACCTCCCGAAACAATGGGCGGTACATGAAGCTGAGACACAATCGGTCTAGTAACCGCAGTACGGACATGACTCGTAGCAACGTTTCAGCCCGAAGGACAACGTGAATAAGGTGGAGGGTGAACATTTGAAGAAGTAGGGACCGAGGACGAAGGGACCTGAGTAATAATGTACGTACTATTCCCTATCGTTACCCGTCTCAGGTCGGGTATCCTAATAGGATCACTAACCCTAGACCTAGGAGGAATATGTGATGTAACTTCCACCACCAGGATGGAAGGTGCAATGTGACTAGTGCTCCCAAACCTCTCCGCATGGTAAGGAATGAGAGTGCCCCCAGGCATAGTGTTAGGCTCAAACTCAGATTCAACATGAAATGCCAAATCATGTGTGGGAAAACCAGACATAGCTTAACTACCATAGCTAATGCTTGCGGGTTCAAAATGAGTCTCAGCATCCTCCGGCATTCCATACTGGTAATGCATCAATGGGGAATCAACCCTAGAGTGAGTAGGTCTATCATGAAAGGTTCCTATCTCAGAAATCACAAGACCTAACTCAGCCAAGTCGGGTGAAGGATTGTAGGTAGGAGTAAACTCCCCATCGTCCACTCGAATGGGAGAAGGTGGTTCAGGAATACTTTCCATATGGTCTCCCATGGTGTGTGAATCAATGTGTGAAATAGTCCGTCTAGACTGTCTAGGTCTCTCTCCCAAAGGAGGAGGATAAGTAGAAGGCATAAGTCCTGCTAAACGATGAGAACGGCGAGGAACCACACCCGAATCCACAATGACTCAAAAAAATAGAAAAGAATCTCTATTTACGCAAACCCTAGGCAAGCTATCGTGCATAGAGCAATCACTAATAAAATCTAAAGCCAAATGCAAGCAAACAAGGGTAGGATGAGTGAGCTCCCGAATGAAGCAGGTATGTCTCGCCTAGGAGAGGCTTGAGACTCCCATACACAACAATTGGAGTTATGTAACCAATTATTGTGGCCCTCGGCTTCAACGCGTAAAGCGATTGTGCTGTCTGACCCCAACCTGGTCGGGAAACCTGCAGAATAACCCCTGCAAAGTACCCCCTCGATATCCTAGGTAAGGCCACTAAGTTCACCTCAATATAATCAATGTTCAAGTGGACAGTCGCAGGCGGGATTGACCATATGGGCAGGGTAGAAAAGCCCGAAACTCTCGATAGAGCCCCTAGATACAAATACAATCCTAGAAATATCTCTGGTGCTACTCAGTTATGACTAGGGGTCATCCCAATCAATAACCGCTCACACTGCCTCGTGCTTAACTCCCTTTTGAGAGGAGGATCTTGAGAAACACTGGTTATACCAAGGATTTCACACACTCACCTAGAAAGACACATACATGTTGTTGTTTAGTGGTCTTGGAGAATTTACTCACAATGAACTATTCCAAGACCCTAAAACCTAAGCTTGTTGGTGCACCCTAGAAAAGAAAAGAGTGTAGTTCATTTTAATTTAGCGTTTGATTTTAATTGGCTTTATTACTCAAAATAGGGATATGACCGTGCAACTAATGGTGTTATGACACAACATGAAGTAAAATGCACACCTAACAATCAATGAAAATGCATTGTGTCCATGAAAACAAGGTATGCTACTACGTGAAATGCACAATTTTACTTCAAATGATGAATGCAAGCTTTCCTATATGAAGTCCTAACTAGTACTCCAAAGCAAATCTAGTGCAAGTACAATGCAAAATGCAAAATGCAATGCATGATGATAAGCAAATGTTTTTGGATTTTTTGAAATAAAATGAGATACAAAAATCAAAAGAATGATTCTACGACCCCTAGACTTTGCAAGCACACTCAAACAGCACTAAAGCAAATCACTAACGGAAAAGAAATCTAATGCACTAATCCCAAACAAAAAATCGAAAATGCCATGACAAGAACCTTCTTAAAAAAAAAAAATTAGCCTAAAAAAATGTTTCTGGTCAGAAACAGAGGTATAAACAGACTCAGGCAGTGCCAAAGGAGACTCGACAATCATCAAAATTCACCAAGCAACCATTTAACTTCCACAAAAAGGAAAAACTAAGGGCATACGCGACTGTTCACAGTAAACCCGCGTGTATAGGCGGAAATCGTAGAGAAACCCGCATGTATATGCGACTATGAGTTAAAAACTCGTGTACAGGAAGAAAGGTGTGTAAAATCAAGGCAAACAGACAAGCTGAGAGAAACTTCACACCAATCAGACACTACCAGGCATACATTCCCCAAGACTCGACACATAAACAAGAGAGAAAGAGCAATTCAAATTCATTGAATGCCTATAGAACAACCCCCAAAGGACAGCTACTAGGAACTCCCCAGCGGAGTCGCCAATTTTGTTACGGAGAGAAATTCCTATGGCTTGGGGTACCACAATAGATAGCTTGACTCCAAAAATCAATCTTTTCCAATATGCAATAGAAAGTAAATGTCTAACACTAAAGGATCAGACCTTGTACCTTATTCCGGACAGTTGAAGTAGATCCCCATTGAGCTTTCCAACTTCAACTTGAATTGATAAATTACTTCCTCAACAACAAGTAAAAAATACAAGAATTCTATATATCATGGTGTTAGATCTATTATAGA
>LPNX010192130.1:1172839-1205744 GCA_001517045.1 Pseudotsuga menziesii | reverse complement strand
ACACATTATTGGACAGGAAAAGATATTTCTATTAATATAAATCAGAGATTACAATAGATACAACCTCTGACGGCACGTCTGCGAACCAGAGAAACTGAATCCCCCACTTAGGCCTCCACCACCTCAATCCTCCATCTCTCGATAGCAAGCTCACAAGCAAAAGGAAAGCTTGGGAAGAACACACTAGTGCTCCAAGGGACAAAGGGATGCAGACTCGAGCATAAGTTTCGACAATAATTGACTATAGTTTCTTTGCTCTCAATTCTCTCATATGCCTTCAATGTACCATAGAGTTCCTTATATAGCTTTTCAAAGGGGTAATGAAAGGTTGAATCCGAGCGATCTCAAGGCATAGGGAAGGCCAGGAGTCAAGTGAGTCGAATCCATGTCAAGGAAAACTCCAAAAGGATTTGGATTTTGTACACATCCCGATATACGCGGTTTTAGTGGTCAAACCCGTGTATATACAGATTAGAGGTTTAAAAGTTGCATGTATCATTTTTCACATGTTTATAGGGATGATCAATGAAACATCAAAGGACAAAAATTGGTCCATGGGGTCTAAGGAGTCTGCAATGGGACAGGGGAAGGCCATACAAAGTGTGATTCACCTGGAGTGGTGAAATCAGCTATAACAGATGCCCCCTAATGTGTGAGGTCAGAGTGGTCATACGATGGCCGAAATACATTATAAGTCCATCCCAGAAGTGGAGTGATGAAGGATCCCAAATGGAAGACCAGCCACCCAATCAGCATAGTACAATAATACAACTCTGCATATAACTGCAAATACATATAGCAGTCCCGGATACATAAGAGTACAATGGCCATGAATAGGCATGATACAAGATATCACATAAGTGGTCATCGCCACGTACAATATACATAAATCAGAATCTCCGTGATGAAGATATCCAAAGGACCATGATCTCCATAATGGCTGAAGATATATAACATATCAAGATCTCCATAATGGCTGGAAATGTTTGACATATACTGGAATCAAGTCACGAGAGCTGAAATCTCATGAAAAATGGCACGATCAAGGAGGTAGCATATAAAAGATGCCACCAATCTGGAAATTATTCTACACACATCGCTACGAGTACATGTCCTACTATGCGAATAGAGGTGTCGAGGTCGAACATAGTATTCCATCGTCTAATTACCGGTCATTGATGTATACCGTTAACAGACGCGAGATCACCCACCGATAATGAAAATGGGAATCAAGGTACCAGAGTGCAAACTAACAAGTGTGAATAAATTTGTTGAGGTCGAACACTTGAGAGGATCCATCGATCAGGGAACATTGATGTATTCCCAAATACTGTCTATGGCGAGAGAACCTACCACTGATGACTGCAAGTCTCAAGGCACTCAAAATGACTCTAGATTCCAATCCCAGAATAAATGATCTGAAGTCGATGGGATGAAATCCGCTGGAAGGAGGGAATTAAGGCATCCCCCATCATCCAACACGAGGTACTCAGCAAAGCTGTCTAATATGGAAGGACTCGATCATAAGGTGCATGAACCAGTAACCGTACGGAGAATGGCCAACATGCAAAGTCAAGATAACTAAGGAATGGTTGATTTAGGTTTCAAGTTCCTTCAAACAAGAGCATAACGTTGTATGATGACTGAAATAGAGGCAGCATAGACTCGATATACAAACTAGGACATCTCTGCGACACAGGAGGCATCGACAGAGGCTCCATGGGGACTGGAAGCTTAACCAGTCGGTGGAGATAAAATTAGATAAACGAGTACAGCTCCTAAAGTCAAACTATAACCCAACCAATGGATGTGATATACAGTGCTTTGTTCGAAGGCAACACGACTCAACAGCTGCCAAAGATAACATCTTTTCTTGTCTGGCTTTTTGGTTTTTTGATTTTTTTTTTGGACTTTTTCAGTTATTTAAAAAGCTTGAAAAAGAATAAAATGGCTTTATAGTTACAAAATAGGAGGAGACGAGTGTCATAAGAGCAAACAAACTAGTTCCAAGAAATGGAACATATCTATGCTCAATGCAAGGATACATGTGTAGGATATCGACACTCGGGGGAAAATCCCCTCTCGGTAAAAGGGAAACAAGCTGCGAAGGATATAAAAGATGGCTCTGCATGGATAGACATGAGACAAGCTCAATATATATGGCTGAAACGCAATGTTAGGGGAGTTGACATAAAGCTCAATAGAAAAGGAAAATCTCATGATAATGCATTCACAACTTGACATGATGGAGTCTTGAGGGAAATAGGCCAGCAAAAGATCAAGAGGAGTATGAGGCTCTTGTGAAATGTCATGGAAGTACTATACAATGGACTCCCAGACCCTAAAGGAGAAAATTTCAGCATGGGCACCAAATGCAAATAAGGCGCTAACTAGGGTACCCATGTAAGGTGAATCTCTACCACTCATATCATGCCACTTCTAAAGCAGCAAGAAGGTTCCGTGACATAATAGAGTGGGTTCGTACCTAAGGTCATGATGAGATGGTCAGAAGGTCATGCAAAATGAAAATGGTGATGAAACCTAACTTATATGCCAATTTAGACATGATACCTGAGATTGGCACGAACGGGTCAATCCAATGGTTGAAACAACACTGAAAAAGGTCCTCTACATCATGAATTATGTCAAAAACGGTCCAAAATGGTTAGAAAATGTCGAAACTATAGGAAAGGGGGTTAAAATTTTCAAATATTTGAAAACTTTCTATAAATAGTAAACAATTCAAAATATTATAAAACATTTGAAACTTTTACCCATTTGAGCTCAGATTTTCAACAGCGAATTCTAGGAGATCCAGCCGGTGGAATCCACTACCGTTTCTTCCAGGTATTTACCCATGCTCTTCTCTTTCATTTTGATGCAATTTTTATCAAATTCCATGGTCAATTAAGCTTTCTAGGCCAAACTAAAATGGGCGTTGCGGCCCACGCGGAAATCGAGGGTTTTTCTGCATATAGGGCTGGATATACGCGGAAAATGCCCCCAAAACCGTGTACATACGCGGATGTTTTGAAAACTATCGCGTATGAGGCCGCGCATAAGGTTTTCTCAATAATATAATGGGAAAATTGGCAATTTCTTATGTAGGATGGTCCTAGAGTGGAAAGAGCGTGAACATGGTGAGGTAGAGGAAGCAGTAAGGGCCGATCTAATGGCTCAACAAGTTTTGGTGTCTTGGTGGTTTGAGGGACAAACCAAGGCTATTACAGATGTTGGTGGATTACTGGGATCCAGACTCAGAGTCCTTCCAGATAGATGGGATGTCCCTCACTATAGAGGTGGAGGACATATACTTCATTACTGGGCTTTCTAGACAAGGGGAGGTGGTGAACCTTCATTCTCATGGTGGGACAGGAGGTGGCCTGACTATCGATGAGTACATTGCAGTGTACTGCTATCTAGACACAGAGAAGGTGGGGAGTCAGGTCCCTACCAACACTATACAGGTGCTGGGCCTAAAGGCCATACTATTGACATTGGGTAGGATAGCAGGCTTGGCATCACTCCACCAAGCCTCATGACCTCTGATGTTCTATGCAGTGGAGTGCATGAGACCCATGATTTATGACTGGAGCACTACACTACTGAGCAACATGAAACATCATCCCAGTGAGTGTAAGGCAGGAAAAGTGCGGAACTTTGGGTTCAACAGTATACTGAGCACATTTTTCTTCGAGTGTGTTCCAGGATTGAGCCCCAGAGTGGACGTTCCTCTTCACGGGGTTCATGATCTGGCCCAACAGCATTGGGCAGATGCTATGCGCAGACTGGGGGGTGGTAGGGTGGTCAACCCCTATCTAGCTGACTTCTTTCCGTGGTGGCGATGACAGATAGTTTCCATTGATGATTACCCCTATGCGGGGATAGATTTCCGGGGGGACTCGAACATGCTGCTACCACCAGGATCGGCATATGGCGATATAGGTAACGAATCTCGACCCTCTCTTTTTTTTAAATTTTTTGAGTTATTTAATTTTTTTTTGTTTTCTGATTATATGGAATCAAAAGACATATTTTTGCGTGACAATACATAGTGACATCTACCATTTGTGTGCAGATGTGGGACTACGACGGCCAGAAGGCTTCCCTCGTCATAGACAGAGGGGAAGAGGAGATGATATCACGAGTGTGGATGCGGAGCGGACACTCCAAAGAATTCATACCAATTTTGTGAGATTGACACATAGGGTTCCCATGGCGCAAGTCGAGGACTTTCCTAAGGCTATGCAGCGGCAGGTGGTGGGTGTACCACGCGCATGAGTGCAGTTATTCTGACGGCTAGCTAGAGCCGTAGTGACTTTCCATGATCACAACCCTCCTCCTCCTCCACAGGATTAGATACCTAGGAGTGTATACATTTTGCACTACCATGTATTATATGTTGGTGGCTCGAGAGCCCCAATTTTGTATCATGACACTATGTATTATTACATTTTTGATGTTAAAAATTTATGGTGATCGGTTTATTTATTTACATGTGTAAAAATTATGTTTGTGATGAATTTACTGTGAATGAAACAAATTCCAATCTAACACGTAGTTAGCATATGAGTCAGCAACTTGATTATTAATTCTTGGAATGTGTATATATGTTATATTGTCAAATTGTCGTTCTAACAATATCACACGTAAAAATATTCTCAATAACATCGGATCTCTAACATGGTACAATCCATTAAGCTGTGACACTACTAACTCTAAATCAAGATGTACCTCAAGAGAGAGAACGCCATGTGAAATGGCATCCCATAGAAGCACAATAACGGCACTATATTCAGCAACATTGTTGGAAGATGGCCGCAGACATACGCCTCCTGAAGACAGTACCTGACCCATAGGAGTATAAATCACCCAAGCAGTAGAGGCTGAGTTTTGAGTGTGACGGCTCGCACCATCCATGAATCCTATGTAGGTGGAAGATTCCATTGACATCTGCCAAAAGAAACGGAAACTCATCACAAACCCGATCACGATAATAAAAAGACCTAACTATGCAAAACTGTACACTAATATACAATAAGTAGCCTTGGTTGGATATCATGCATAGTATTTCTTGAGATAGAGCCCATTTCTAGGCTCCTCCAAGGCCGTTCCTTCATAATCCACTAACTCATACGCACCCTTCTCTAACACACGCTTGACCACGTAAGGACCCCACCACATAGGATTAAATTTCCTTGCCCCCAAGGGTTCTTTCGGTTGATCCCACAAAAGGACCAAGTCTCCTTCACTAAACCTCCTTGGATGGACAGACTTATCATACTGGACCTTTACGCGACGTTTATTTACCTCTAGAGCCACCAAGGCATCCCGACGCTGCTCATCAAGTTGCTCAAGGTGAACCAAACGCTCCTCCAATGGTGAAGTGTCTAGTAAGAGTTCTACAGCTAGCTTCAAAAAAGGAATCTCACATTCAACTAGCAATATCAACTCCACTCCATGTACAAGTTGATATGGAGAAAAACCCGTGGCAGTCTTAACAGCGGTTCTATATGCCCACAAAGAAGGATATAACATAATGTGTCAATTATTCTTGCTTTGTGCGATGGTTCGTTGGAGAATGGATTTGAGTGATTTATTCACTGCTTCTACCTGTCCATTCACTTGAGGGTAGTAAGAGGAGGAATGCTCTTGCTTGTACCCTAACTTTGATGCCAACTATTCCATCATACGATTACGAAAGTGCGAGCCATGGTCGGTGACAAGCTCTTTCGGAATTCCGAACTGAGTAATAATTTGGTTGAATATGAAGTGGGCGGCTGTCTCACCGTCAGATTTTAATGTAGGCATAGCCTCATCCCATTTCATGAAGTAATCAATAGCCACTATAATACGATGGTGCCCCCCAGCCGAAGCTAGGTTGCAATCCATAAAATCAAGCCCCCACTTAGTGAAGGGACCGACGGTGATAATGGGATGTAACGGAGCAGGTTTTGAGCACATATTATGTGCAAACACCTAGCAAGGGTGGCACCTCTTGACCGCATCAACACAATCTTTAAAGATCAACGGCCAGAAATAACCCGCTCTTAAGATCTTTTGAGCTGTAGAAAGCCCAGATAAATGACCACCACATGCCCCTCTGTGGCAATCATTCAGCACTACCTCAACCTCTTCATGAGTTAAACAACGTCGTAAAATGGAATCTACCCCACGACAGTACAAAGTGTTATCCACTATGAGGTAGTTCTTAGAGACGTGACGTAATCGTCGTCGTTCATCTCGTGAGAGGTGAGTAGGGGTCTTCAATGTTTGTAAATATATTATGATATCCCCATACCATGGGTCTAAAGTTGAAATTAAGAAGATGTTTTCATCAACAAACATATCTTCACAAACCAACTCCTCAGCCTCGCTCGGGAAATCCGATATAAGCTCTGAAAAAATTAAAGACTTCTTCGATTTTTTCGAAACAAACTCGAGATAGAATTCTTGCAGAATGACAATCTATTTATTATATTTTCCCCCAATCATCCTTCAGGTGAGGACAAATTGAAACGGATTGACATGGGCTACAACCAAGGTCTGGCAAAGGAGAATATAATGTCTCAACCGTTGAACCACATGTACGGTAGCTAAAGCAATCTTCTCGACATGATAATAATGAATCTCTATGTCAATAAGGTTCTAGCTCAGATAATATATGACATGCTCTTGGAGCTCCTCATCCTCCTGAACCAAAACCATAACAATCGTCTCCATGGACGCGGCCACATAAAGTAGGAAATCATGGCTGTAGTCCGGGGGACTAATCACCGAGGCCAATGCTAGGGCTCACTTGAGTGCATCAAAGGACTCCTGGGCTTGCTCATCCCAATAAAAGGGGGTTTCCTTCTTTAATAGACGCATGAAGCCTCTAGTCAAATTGGCAAAGTTGACAACAAATCTTCGTAAGAAGTTTTCCATGCCTTGCAAACATTGAAGATGATGAATATTCTTCGGGGGAGACAACTGAAGTATTGCCTCAACCTTCAAAGAGTCGACTCTTATACCCTCTTTAGAAATGATGAATCCTAACAAATGACCTGAATTCACACAAATGATGCACTTATGAGTATTTAATCTGACCGAATAGTGCCGGCATCTTTCGAATACCAATCTCAAGTGATAGGGATGATGCATCCTCATACGAGAATGAGCCACAAGGTCATCCAAAAATACTTCAATAATTGACTTGAGATCATGGAAGATCAAGGTCATTACCCGCTGAAATGTAGCTTTAGCATTTTTAAGGCCGAAAGGCATTTTTTGATATACAAAAGTTTCCCAAGGACAAATAAATGCAGTCTTATGTTGGTCCTCAGGTTTAATCTATATCTGATTATATTTAGAAAAGCTATCCATCAAGGAAACAACCTCGCTACCCACACATTCATCCAAAATATGATCAATAAATGGTGTGGGAAATTGTCCTTAGGACAGGCACGATTCAAATCACAGAAATCAGTACATATGCAGATCGCTCCCTGCTTCTTATCCACCAGAACAGGGTTTGAAACCCACTCCGTCAAGGGAACGGGATAGATGAAACTGACTTTCAACAGCTTCTCTATATCTTCCTTAATCGCGGGTGCTTTCCTAGGATTCACCGCATGCAAACATTGTCAAACAGGCTTAGCGTTGGGGTAAGTCTTAATCTCATGCTCGACAATACAAGGGTCAATACCTGGCATCTCATCATAAGACCAAGCAAAAATATCATGGAATTCCTTAAATAGCTCGGTGTATTCTAGAATCGTAGCATGGGAACATTCCGCCCCAATATAGGCATTCTCTATCGTGCCAGGATTGCGAGAGATGTTGATAGGAATCGTTGAAGATATGTTTACCATGTTTCTGTCAACCATCTGACCAGGAGAGCTTAACGGAACCATAGGACTACCAACTCTCTGACTAAGAACTGCCCTAAAATCCTCATGCTACAAACGGTCAAGCTCATGAAGAAAGTACGATCTATGATGGAGTTGCTCCCATGGTGGCTCAACTCCTGACATAGCCTCAATAATCACTTCACCTGAAGGGAAAACCATATCAAGGCAATCATGTGCGTGAGAAGACTGTACTGCCCATGCCGACAGCACATAAGGGTCCTCCTCCTCCATCCGTGAAGAGCAAGGACTAGGCTCTGCAACACACTTGAGATTAGCTTGATAAGTTATCATAGTTGCAGGAAACGGCACATCCGTCACGATGGGATCACTCAGAGTACTCAGTGTAGGAATAATCCAAGGATATTCCATATGGATCATGAGAAAAGACACCGATCTCGTAGATGTCGAAGCCTCATTGGAACTAGATCCTATCATAAGGATCGGTGCAGGACAACTAAAGCTTCCCATGAGGGATGGATACATGCCTATGCCCACACTCCCAGTTGCCGGCTGTGAGTGTTCAACGATCGGGATCGAAGCTCCCGAAGATGCGGTAATAGACGGATTCTTGAATGTCGTTTGATCAATCATTACTATATTCTCGTTATGTGGAAAGCATACAACACGGAACAGGGAAGAAGAAATGGCTTGCATACTGTACATCCAATTCCTACCCAGCAAGAGATTGTAGTCAAGGGGCGCATCAACCACCTCTACCTCTATCGCAACGGTCTTCCCTCCCAAATAGACTTTAAGGGAAGGAAGGATGTTGTGCAGCCTAAATGATCTCCCATCGAATGCAGTTAACATGGTCGTTGATTTAGACAACTCAGGGGAACCTAGACCCTTCCAACATGATAAATACATCACAAAAGCGGTAATGCCTTCTGTTGCAAAGGAAAGTATCCTATGGCTAGGGTTTAAGAGGCCATCAACGTACTGGGGTTGAAAGAGAGATGCACAATGTTCAGCAAGCATATAAAAACAAGTTTCAGAGATGAGAAAGATCCACACCTAAAACAATGCAAAAGCTGAAAGAAATCAAGAGAAAAACCCCAAACAGACAAGGTTGTCCCCAGCGGAGTCGCCAGTTCTGTTGTAAAGGAAAGTATCCTATGGCTAGGGTTTAAGAGGCCATCAATGTACTGGGGTTGAAAGAGAGATGCACAATGTTCAGCAAGCATATAACAGCAAGTTCCAGAGATGAGACAGATCCACACCTGATTAACTGAAGGCTGGTCCAAGCTTTCTCTTCAATCCTCTTCTTGCTCCTCTCGCTCCAAGAGACCTGCAAAACAAGTTATACCTTCCTCAAACCATTATGACCACATATAAGACAATGATAATCAAATAAACATGAAATAATGATCTGAATAACATCATCATATGATCAGAAACAGAGATTCAATCACACATTGAACAATGATTTGGGAAGAAGAAGGACATCACATCTTTATTAATCTTGAAAACAAGTACAAGTATACCTTCTCTTCAAGTTTGGCACCTCACGAAACCTTGATCTGGATCTGCTGCTTCTCTTCTCCAAAGAACTCAGCCTCAAAGCTCTGCAACACAAGGGAAGACCTCCAGGGCAAAGGTGTGGGCAAAGAGAGTCCCGATTCCTCCAGCATAACAATGCATAAAATCCAAGTACCCTGGCACGGACCTCCCTACCTCTATTTATATGGGTGAAATAAGGTAGTTTTGAAGGTTGGAGAAGTTACAAAAGTTAAGGAAATTAAGTTAAATAACTTAACTAATCTCCAATTAACTCATGTTTTAATAATTAAATGCTAAGAGGCACATTCGTGGGTTTGCCTTAAGGAAAATTGCGAATGTACAAAAAACGCATTTTTAGGGTATTTATAGGAATTTTCAAACTTTGGTGTCTTCTAGAAAGTTTTAGCTAACTGAAATACATTTCCAATGGTGTAGAAATGAGGTCAAACGGAGTTACAAAACTCAATATATGGGTCCTCCAAGATAGGTATTTTTCAGTGACTTTCATGAAGTGCCGACATGCGACGAAATCATGGGAAAGTGATCACAGGCAGAGATGTGTCATTTTGGGCTATAACACCTTCTTTAATCACAGTGCACTTGATGGTCATATTAATACATTCTACGTGAATCAAAAGAGACACATAGTAAGGCAAGCGAGGCTGAAGCCCTGCGGTTTCAAATTTGATCATGGAGGAAGAATCATCATCATTCACACCAAGGGTAGAAAGCAACGCCTTCCTTTGTGAAGGACAACTCTAAAGCACTTCCAATGCAGACATCGCACAAGGAGTGTGGCCCAAATCCTCGACTACCGAATAGTTCTGGGTGACTCGGGCATTTGGATTATGCCCCGAACACTTAAGGACTCCCTTAGGAATGTGAGGTGCCATCTCAGGTTTATCCATAGGTTTATCAATATGCAAAGGGGACCCTGGTGGATCAGGATCTTTTCCTAGGCTGGGTTGTGACAAACCATAATCTTTCGCATGGGTCACAACTTTTGCAGCACATACCATGTTAATGCAACCACGACCACTACCCTCCGGTGGATCCTGATCACCACCGGACTGGTCATGGGACCTCGAGTTCATATTTTGATTGTGCGGTAAAGGGTTAGTTATCACAGTTGGGCCCTGTGCCAAGAATCTCGAGGCTTCCTCAATACGAGGGCACAAGTAAGTGAGGTGATCATCCTTACATAACTTGCAAGGGAAATCAACCTTACGTTTAGCTTGAATATGGTCTCCCATGGTGTGTGAATCAATGTGTGAAATAGTCCGCCTGGACTATCTAGGTCTCTCTCCCAAAGGATGAGGAGAAGTAGAAGGCGAAAGTCCTGCTAAACGATGAGAACGGCGAGGAGCCGCACCCGAATCCACAATGACTCAAAAAATAGAAAAGACTCTCTATTTACGCAAACCCTAGGCAAGCTATCGTGCATAGAGCAATCACTAATAAAAGCTAAATCCAAATGCAAGCAAACAAGGGCAGGATAAGTGAGCTCCCAAATGAAGTAGGTATGTCTCTCCTAGGAGAGGCTTGAGACTCCCATACACAACAAGCAGAGGTACATAACCAATTATTGTGGCCCTCAGCTTCAACGCGTAAAGTGACTGTGCTGTCTGAACCCAACCTGGCCAGGACACCCGCAGAATAACCCCTGCAAAGTACCCCCTCGATATCCTAGGTAAGGCCACTAAGGTCACCTCAATATAATCAATGCTCAGGCGGACAGTCGCATGCAGGATTGACTGTATGGGCAGGGTAGCAAAGCCCAAAACTCTCGAAAGAGCCCCCATATACGAATACAATCCTGGAAATATCTCCGGTGCTACTCAGTTATGACTAGGGGTCATCCCAATCAATAACCGCTCACACTGCCTCGTGCTTAAATCCCTTTTGAGAGGAGGATCCTGAGAAACACTGGTTATACCAAGGATTTCACACACTCACCTGGACAGACACATACATGTTGTTGTTTAGTGGTCTTGGAGAATTTACTCACAATGAACTATTCCAAGACCCTAAAATCTAAGCTTGTTGGTGCACCCTAGAAAAGAAAAGAGTGTAGTTCATTTTAATTTAGCCTTGATTTTAATTGGCTTTATTACTCAAAATAGGGATATGACCGTGCAACTAATGGTGTTATGACACAACATGAAGTAAAATGCACACCTAACAATCAATGCAAATGCATTGTATCCATGAAAACAGGGTATGCTACTACGTGGAATGCACATTTTTTCTTCAAATGATGAATGCAAGCTTTCCTATATGAAGTCCTAACTAGTACTCCAAAGCAAATCTAGTGCAAGTACAATGCAAAATGCAAAATGCAATGCATGATGATAAGAAAATGTTTTTGGATTTTTTGAAATAAAATGAGATACAAAAAGCAAAAGAATGATTCTATGACCCCTAGACTCTGCAAGCACACTAAAACAGCACTCAAGCAAAGCACTAAGGTAAAAGAACTCTAATGCACTAATCCCAAACAAAAAATTGAAAATGCCATGACAAGAACCTTCTTAAAAAAAAACTTTAGCCTAAAAAAAACATTTCTGGTCAGAAACAGAGGTATAAACAGACTTATGCAATGCCAAAGGAGACTCAACAATCATCAAACTTCACCCAGCAACATTTAACTTCCACAAAAAGGCAAAACTAAGGGCATACGTGACTGTTTACAGTAAACCCGTGTGTATACGCAGAAATCATAGAGAAACCCACGTGTATATGCGACAGTGAGTTAAAAACTCGTGTACAGAAAGAAAGGTGCATAAAATCAAGGCAAATAAACAAGCTGAGACAAACTTCACACCAATCAGACACTACCAGGCATACATGGCCCCAGACCCGACACAGAAACAAGAGAGAAAGAGCAATTCAAATTCATTGAATGTCGATAGAACAACCCCCAAAGGACAACTATTAGGAACTCCCCAGCGAAGTCACCAATTCTGTTACGGAGAGAAATTCCTATGGCTTGGGGTACCACAATAGACAACTTGACTCCAAATATCAATCTTTTCCAATATGCAATAGAAAGTAAATTTCTAACACTAAAGGATCGGACCTCGTACCTTATTCCAGACAGTTGAAGTAGATCCCCGTTGAGCTTTCCAACTTCAGCTTGAATTGATAAATTACTTCATCAACAACAAGTAAACAATACAAGCATTCTATATATCATGGTGTTAGATCTATTCTAGCATATATAATCAATAATGTATAAGCATTTGACATAATCCCATGGATAAAATCTTCATTCAAACTCACATTATTGGACAGGAAAAGATATTTCTATTAATATAAATCAAATATTACAATAGATACAACCTCTAACGGCACGTCTGTGAACCGGAGAAACTGAATCCCCCACTTGGGCCTCCACCACATCAATCCTCCATCTTTCGATAGCAAGCTCACAAGCTAAGGCAAGCTTGTGAAGAACACACTAGTGCTCCAAGGGACAAAGGGATGCAGACTCAAGCATAAGTTTCAACAACAATGGACTATAGTTTCTTTGCTCTCAATTCTCTCATATGCCTTCAATGTACCATTGAGTTCCTTATATAGCTTTTCAAAGGGGCAATGAAAGGTCAAATCCGAGCAATCTCAAGGCATAGGGAAGGCCAGGAGTCAAGTGAGTCGGATCCATGTCAAGGAAAACTCCAAAAGGATTTGGATTTTATACACATCTCGATGTACGCGGTTTTAGTGGTTAAACCTGCGTATATACGCAATTAGAGGTTTAAAAGTCGTGTGTATCATTTTTCACATGTTTATAGGGATGATCAATGAAACATCAAAGGACAAAAAATGGTCCACGGGGTCTAAGGAGTCTGCAGCGGGACAGGGGAAGGCCATACAAAGTGTGATTCACCTGGAGTGGTGAAATTAGCTATAACACTAAGGGAATCATGAGGGTGTGTAAATGTGTTGAAAATATAATTGTGTACAGCTTAACTAGGCCTTGATCTATTAGTATGGATGGAAGTCTGTGTGAGTTATATTACGTGGGTTGCTACCCTTTATTGGACTAGTTATGCAACTAATGAAACCCCTGAGTTGATGCCTCTCACCCATGTGTTGGCTACCAAGCTGGGAGAAATCTCACAGACATCAGAAAGAATGGAACCTACTCATAGTTGAGGCCTAATGGAAAAACACAAGTAACACAGATAGTTTGTTTCAGATCTCAAGGGTTTTGAAGTCTGTATGCAAATCAATGCCATCATATGTGTAATGTTTGGCTTGAATATTGACTATAATTTTCAGATCTTGATTTTCATTACGCTAACAGTGAACAGTAAATGAAATAGAGATTTCTTTGCATAAATAACAAGGAAAATAAACCCTAAATATCATATAAATTTGAGTTTACAATGACTATAACAACAGTTCTAAGTTGGACAAGCAAATCTGAAATTACTTTAACTCTAACCTGTAGCTTCCTGGGCGTGCACAATGATTTATGGAAGTGAGATTCCCTTCTTTGGTGTCTACCCTGCCCTTCCATCTCCTCAAAAAACCTAAATCATCTTCTTCTCAAAGTCCCTTATTATGCTGCAACACCTTCCTTCACTACCCAAAAATGTTATGCACAATCGTAACAAGAAGGAAGACTATAATGAGAGTACCCAACAATGTTGTAGTAGATTCCCGTAGCTGTCAATATGGATTGCATCTCCTTTTTTGGCTGTAACAACCCTTGATATTGTCCCATATGAATCAAGGGGATCACTGTAGATGTGTAACTATAAGGATATGCGCCCAACAAAAAGTAAACCGTCCTCACAAACAAGATTGTGTCCTCTCCAGATGATGTCATGGCCCACAGAGTCCAAACTCAGCCAACAAATTAAGAATACAACCTCCACAAGATGAAATCGACCCGTCTATTACTCCCCCACGCAGTCCAAATTCTGTCAACAAATGAAGAATACGACCTCCACAAGATGAAATCGACCCCTGTGTTACTCCTTTTTTTTCAAAAACATAAAAACCAAAAAAGACAATTGAAGAGAATATGCATCTCAGAACTAGATGGGCTTGAAAATATACTATACTAATACAAATTTGTTGTATGTATAACCATGGCATGAGCCTATAATCATAGGTATAACATAATATTGTTACTTGTTAGATTCATAGGAAGAACCCCTTGGGATAAACCTTATTATAGAATATGCTATGGGGATGGCGCTAGGGAGTCCTAGTTTCTTATATTCTTATTTTACTTATTGCATAAGCGTTTCTAGCTTCTATTCTATTGCTTTTCAAGGATATTTATAACTTACATCGTAGAGAGGCTCTATGGGTTAAATATAAATATGTTTCTAATGTGGAGATATCCGACCAACCTGTAGACTAACTAATATATGTTGTTAGTATGATAGGAGATCAAGATGTTAAAGTTGTGACCACCATTTTAACATATCAATGTATTTTTAGGAGGAGTTAGAATTGGCTTTGATCAGCTCATTTAATGGCTTGGAAGGTATGAGAAACTTCATTTCCTTTAGAGCTCAAGAAATCTCACTTGGGAGTGAGTAAATTACTCAAAGGTGCAGTGCAATGGCCATAACATTATTAGATATCACTTGGTTCAATAGTTTCATATGCCACCTATTGTTGACTCTCCAATGACCTAAATAGAAATTCCCATGCATACATCTGTAAAAACTACTACATTTCCACCACTAAAATCGTTCATTGAACAATGCAAATACATAAATGAGGTGGAGGCTATAGATTCACATCGCATGCTATTTGGTAGATGTAAGGTAGGAATCATTGAAAATCAACTAGAGGGATATATTAGCAAGTAATCATATTTTAATTAGGAGAATAGTTTCAATGGTATAATACTGGTCTAAAACACATAGGTTAATGGTTCAAATTCATTTTATCTTTATAAGAATTTCATATGGTTGGAAGAGGTAACGATAAAAATTCTTAATATTTAAAAGGATTATATAGGTTCTTGTAGGTTTTCTCCAAATAGGAACTTAAACAATGTATTGAATTTTCAAACTTATGGAGAGAATATAGATTAATGTAACACCATATATCTCTTCTCATTATTCTAATACCCCAGGTTACCTAATTGATATGTCAATTAAGAAAGTAGATTTCTAAGGCATACCACCATAGAAATTTTAGCTCATATAATTTCCATAAGAAGAGAGATCATAAATCCAACCAAGAAATAATTGTTTGAATGTATATGATAGATCTGTTTGTAAGGAAATAAACAATAATGAGTCATATCATGCCAGTAGTTACAAGTAGCATAAAGAGAAAATATCTTGTGTAGAATCCTAAGAGAGTAGATGGAAATAGACTAATTTAGTACAATTATTTTATCCTTATGGTATCCTTACTTATTGACATGGAATCTTGAATGATATATAAGTAGTTTGATCAAGTAACCGGTAAATCCACCTAGGTATAAATGCTGTAGATACTGACTAGAAAGGATGTAAGCTCAACATCTAACCTCAAATGTGAATGAAATCCCTTATGTGGTAAGCTAAAATTGATTACTAGTCATGCACTTGAATCCATTGAAACAAACTCACTGTCCCCATCCTTCTACAAATAAACCTCACAATCAATTCCTTAGAAGCCATGCTTATTACATTATTTAACTTCATGTCATCCACCACAATAGGCTAATATACATGGTCGATTTCATGGTATACCCTCTCAACCTCCTTATTTGTATCAAGCCATTTTCCTTGCGACATCCATTCATCTAAGGATTGTAAGTATGGATATTTGGTTCACAACCATTTTCCTTTATATGCTCCACTAGTGCAAGATAAATGACAAATTTGCTTCCTTTGCAATGTCCATTATTCAAGGTAGTATATGTTACTTCATTTGGTGTCAATCATTTTCATTTATGGATGGTGGTTAAGGGAATACTTAAGGATAGATTAGATGAAATTTTGGATCTAAATAGCCATCTTTTTCTCTGATCTAGCTACAAGATCGTCATGGTTCACTAATTCATATAACAAGTGTTGAAGGAATTAGAAATTGGTGTCCTTTCCATCATTATCACCTACAATAATAGGTATATACCTATTTGTTTGATAATTATAAAGAGATGGAGGGTTCACATTGTAGGTTAAAAACTATACTTATAAGGAGATGGGGGTCACATCATATTGATATGGTCCATCAAGAGAGTAATCATATTTTCATTAGGAGAATAGTTTCAATGGTATAATACTAGTATTAAAAACATAGTTTAATGGTTCAAATTCATTGTATCTTTATAATAATTTCATATTGTTGGAAGAGGTAATGATAAAAATTCTGAATATTTAAAAGGATTATATAGGTTCTTGTAGGTTTCTTCAAGTAGGACCTTAACCAATGTATTGAATTGTCAAACTTATGGAGAGCATATATATTAAATGTAACACCGTATATATCTTCTCATTGTTCTAATATCCCTGGTTACCTAATTGATATGTCAATTAAGAAAGTATATTTCTAAGGCATGCCACCATAGAAATTTTATCTCATATGATTTCCATAAGAATAGAGATCATAAATCCAACCAAGAAAAAAACAAGAAATAATTGTTTGAAAGCATATGATAGATCTCTTTGTAAGGTGCGAAACAATAATGACTCATATCATGCCAGTGGTTACAAATAGCATAAAGAGAAAATATCTTGTGTAGAATCATAAGAGAGTATATGGAAATAAACTAATTTAGTACAATTATTTTATCCTTATGGTATCCTTACTTATTGACATGGGACCTTGAATGATATATAAGTAATTTGATCAAGTAACCAGTAATCCACCTAGGTATAAATGCAGTAGATACCGACTAGAAATAATACTATGTTTGGATGTAACCTCAACATCTAACCTCAGATGAAAATGACATCCCTAATGTGGTAAGATAAAATTGATTACTAGTCATGCACTTGAATCCGTTGAAACAAACTCACTGTCCCCATCCTTCTACAAATAAACCTCACAATCAATGCCTTAGAATCCATGCTTATTACATTATTTAACTTCATGTCATCCACCACAATAGGCTAATATACATGGTCGATTTCATGGTGTACGCTCTCAACCTCCTTATTTGTATTAATTAATTTTCCTTGTGAAATCCATTCATCAAAGGATTGTAAGTATGAATATTTGGTTCACAACCATTTTCCTTCATATGCTCCACTAGTGCAAATAAATGACAACTTTTCCTTCTTTGCAATGTCCATTATTCAAGGTAGTATATGTTACCTCATTTGGTGTCAATCATTTCCAATTAGGGATCATGGTTAAGGGAATAGTTAAGAATAGATTAGATGAAGTTTTGGATCTATATAGCCATCTTTTTCTCTGATCTAGCTACAAGATTTTCATGGTTCACTAATTCATATTACAAGTGTTGTAGGAATTAGAAATTGGTGTCATTTCCATCATTAGCACCTACAATACTAGGTATATACCTATTTGCTTGATTATTATAAAGACATGGAGGGTTGAAATTGTAGGTTAAAAATTTCACTTATGAGGAGATGGGGGTCACATCATATTGATATGGTCCATCAAGCAAGTAATCATATTTTCATTAGGAGAATAGAAATGGTATAAGACTGGTCTAAAAAACATAGGTTAATGGTTCAAATTCCTTTTATCTTTATAATAATTTCATATGGTTGGGAGAGGTAATGATAAAAATTATTAATATTTAAAAGGATTATATAGGTTCTTGTAGGTTTTATCCAAGTAGGACCTTAACCAATGTATTGAATTGTCAAACTTATGGAGAGCATATAGATTAAATGTAACATCGTATATATCTTCTCATTATTCTAATATCCCTGGTTGCCTAATTGATATGTCAATTAAGAAAGTAGATTTCTAAGGCATACCACCATAGAAATTTTAGTTCATGTCATTTCCATAAGAAGAGAGATCATAAATCCAACAAAGAAAAAAACAAGAAATAATTGTTTGAATGCATATGATAGAATTGTTTGTAAGGCAAGAAACAATAATGAGTCATATCATTCCAGTTGTTACAAATACCATAAAGAGAAAATATCTTGTGTAGAATCATAAGAGAGTCTATGGAAATAGACTAATTTAGAACAATTATTTTATCCTTATGGTATCCTTACTTATTGACATGGGACCTTGAATGATATATAAGTAATTTAATCAAGTAATCGGTAAATACACAGGTATAAATGCAATGGATACCGACTAGATATATACTATGTTTGGATATTGTAACCTCAACATCTGACCTTAGATGAAAATGACATCCCTTATGTGGTAAGCTAAAATTGATAACTAGTGCACTTGAATCCATTGAAAAAACTCATTGTCCCCATCCTCGTACAAATAAACCTCACAATCAATGCATTATAAGCCATGCTTATTACATTATTTAACTTCATGTCATCCACCACAATAGGCTAATATACATGGTCAATTTCATGGTATACCCTCTCAACCTCCTTATTTGTATCAAGTCATTTTTTGAAATCCATTCATCAAAGGATTGCAAGTATGAATATTTGGTTCGCAGCCATTTTCCTTCATATGCTCCACTAGTGCAAGATAAATGACAAATTTTCCTCCTTTGATATGTCCATTATTCAAGGTAGTATATGTTACTTCATTTGGTGTCAATCATTTTCAGTTAGGGATGATGGTTAAGGTAATACTTAAGGATAGTAGATGAAATTTCAGATATATATAGCCATATTTTTCTCTAATCTAGCTAGAAGATTGTCATTGTTCACTAATTCATATAACAAGTGTTGTAGGAATTAGAAAGGTGTCATTTCCATCATTAGCACCTACAATACTATGTATATACCTATTTGTTTGATAATTATAAAGAGATGGAGGGTTGACATTGTAGGTTAAAAATTATACTTATAAGGAGATGGGGGTCACATCATATTAATATGGTCCATCAAGCAATTTATCGGATTTTCATTAGGAGAATAGTTTCAATGGTATAATACTAGTCTAAAAAACATAGGATAATGGTTAAAATTCATTTTATCTTTATAATAATTTCATATGGTTGGAAGAGGTAATGATAAAAATTCTTAATATTTAAAAGGATTATATAAGTTCTTGTAGGTTTTCTCCAAGTAGGACCTTAACCAATGTATTGAATTGTCAAACTTATAGAGAGAATATAGTGAAAATGTAACATCATATATCTCTTCTCATTATTCTAATATCCCTGGTTACCTAATTGATATGTTAATTAAGAAAGTATATTTGTAAGGCCAATAGTTACAAATAACATAAAGAGAAAATATTTTGTGTAGAATCATAAGAGTGTCTATGAAAATAGACTAATTTTATACAATTATTTTATCCTTATGGTATCCTTACTTATTTACATGGAACGTTGAATGATATACAAGTAATTTGATCAAGTAACCATTAAATCCACCTAGGTGTAAATGCAGTAGATACCTACTAGAAATAATACTATGTTTGGATGTAACCTCAACATCTAACCTCATATGAAAATGAAATCCCTTATGTGGTAAGCTAAAATTGATTACTAGTGCACTTGAATCTATTGAAACAAACTCATTGTCCCCATTCTTCTAAAAATAAACCTCACAATCAATGCCTTAGAAGGCATGCTTATTACATTGTTAAACTTCATGTCATCCACCACAATAGGCTAATAATTCCTTTCCTTTTAATGCATTTCTTTGGTTGCCTCCTTCCTTCCTTTGGTCCACCTACATGACTCCCAATAATAGAGTCCTTACTCTTTTAATTGAAAACCTTAGGAGAAAACTTGGGTGTTTTTTCCATCTATACCAAAAAAAACAAAAAAAAATGAAATTTAATAATAATAAAAAATGGGACCCCTAACTTAACTTTTCACATTTAACCTCCCGCAAATAGTTTTGTCAGGAAAGGGTGGCGTTTTTTTTTTGCACAGGCTAGCATTTACTTTCTTTGATTTTGGTATTCAACACCATGAAAGCTGAAGCTAAGCTATTGGGATATATTGAGGTGAACTACGCGAGGTGTAACTTAAGTTTCACTGCATTCTTATTTTTTGTTCTGTGTTATTGCAGGTATTTTATCAATGCTTTCATGAAAACAACAAACCCTAAAAACAATTTGTGGCTTCTTTATTGACAGAAATTAAAATAGTGGTTCCTTTGCTACAAAATTTTAAGTGTAATACGCATTATGTGCTGCATTTTATACAAAATTTTATCATATGCTTAGTAAGTGTCATATGCATTCGGTGGTTTCTTTATTGACATAAATCAAAATAGGGGTTCCTCTGCGACACAATTTTAAAAATTATGTAAAAATGTTGGTTTCCTCTAGGGCTGACAGTGGATTGTGGTGCCTCTTCCTATCTAATTCATGGACTCTTTGACATTCATTTAGCAGGGTTGTGATTGTTTTGTGACCACTACTTCCCTTTTACTTTTGAAACTTGTTAGATAGATTAATCGTTTAAACAACTTTCAGTTAGAAATTGAGTGATGATAGACTTTATTTTTTTGGTTATGCAGGCTTTGTACAAGTGGAGACATGGAGGTAAGTGATTGTTTGTGACTGAAGTATATCATTATTTTTATTTAATTTTATTTTTTTTAACTGAAACGAGTAGGTTTTATATTAATAAAATTGTGGCTGAGCCACCCAAGAGGTTACATCTGTGAGTTCTTCACAAAAAACAAAATTCCCCATCACAACAAATGGGAATATTACTTTTATTTAATTTAAATTGTTAGAACATATTACTTTGTACTTTAATAACAATATAATAGGCTATGTCTAATCAATACTCTAATCATTTTGAAAAAAATAGAGAAAGCAAATTATGACACGAAACCAAAAAAAATATGATTATAAAATACGCGTCAAAATGATCAAATGGGAAAGAAAGGGACATGCATCTCAAAAGGTAAATATTTAGAAATAGAACAATCTATTTCCTTATGCAGTATAATGCTTATTTTAATTGTATGATGATGTTAGGCATATGTTTAATAACATTCTTGGCTACAGTTACAAAGAAGAGAAAAATACAAACAATAGCATAGAATATTACACCTTTTATGCATTTGAATGACTCTAATAGTCCTAACAAAGAAGGAAATGACAAAGATACATTTTCCTCTTTTCAGGAGGAGGAGAAACATGAACAAGGTAAGCCCATTAATTTAGAATTTTCTAGTTCTTTATAACTATAAAGATTATGATTAAGAAATCCATAACACCTTTATGTTCCCTTCTTTTATAGAAGATGTTCATAAACAACCATTCCATATGGATAACAATGTATAAGGGGAAGATCCCTCGATACAAAAAGAGGCGGAGCAACATGAAGAACAAGGTGAGCTCATTAATGTATAATTTTGTAGTTCTTCATAAATAAAATTTTATGACTTAGAAATCCATAACACCTTTACGTGCCCTTATTTTATAGAATATGTTCACAAAGAACAATGCCAACAAGATATTAGTATATAAGGTGAAGATCCCTCTACACAAGCATCGACAGAGAAAGTCAAGAAGAAAGGTAGAGGAGCAACTAATTGTGCAGAAATCAATAACTTGGAGGAAAATATTGAAATTCATATCAATGAAAGGAACCAACCAATTGGTCCAAACTCTGTGAAGCTATCTTCATTACAAGTTGTGCTCGTAAGCAAAATGGTTCCAATCAATTATTCTGATTGGAGGAAGGTTTCAAATCACTTAGCGGAGGAATCGTGGAACATTATTAATGTGAGTATTAGACATTGCATGTAATTGTTTTCAAATTTTCTATTTTTGAATGATTTCGAAGTTTATTTTAAAACCATGTATGACATCTAATAATGCAATTCTTATATGTTTTAGGAAAAATTCATAATCCCTTCGGTCCTTAAATAATATTGTATGAAATCCATTGGCCATAAGGCAAATAGTCATAGATATCGGTTGACCAAACAATACTATGACCCTTATGAGTCAACAGAGGAAAGATTAAAAAATATTCCTCCAATTAGGATAAGAGAGATAGTGTGGAGAGAATTCGTCCTATCACGAGCTACCATTGAATTCCTGGTAAGCAAAAAGTTCACATATTAGATAATCAAGTTTTTCAGAATGTCTATTGGCTTGTAATGTTGAATTATATATGTTATTTTCAATTAATTTCCAGGATATAGATTTGAGGGCATAAGAGCCCAAGAAGGAGGTACAACAAGTCAAGAGAAAATTATTTGCAGTTCAATCTAAGCTGAAGTGGATGAAGGATGATCTTAAAAGAAAGGAATATCAGCACTCAAAAAAAAACAATAATAATGTAGAGATGTTGAAGAAGTGGCTAGAAGAAAAAGATAGATTGCATAAAAAAGTGATAAATCTTGCAAACAAAGTGAAAGAGAACAAAAAACAATTAAAACATATGGTTGATGAAGCTTTTGTAGAACTGGAGGGTTCTGGAAAAGGAAAGAGAAGCTATAGCGAATTTTCTTATTCTAAAAAGGAGGAATTGAAAAAACCTCCGAAGCAGCCTAGAGGTCTAGAATAATATGGTGTACATTTGATGTCTATGTACATACTAATATTGTTGTAATATAAATTGTAAGTATTTCTCGCCAACACATATATTTTGATATAGTTAATGTGTTTCTAATGTGTAATACAAGAGTAATGTGTAATCCATATGTGCATTTTTCCTATATATACGAGAGTTTAATGTGCAACCCATACTAAGAAGTGTGTATGAAACTACAAATTATGAAATATATTCTTCATAACTTCTTGGTGATGGATGTTGGAGTTCGTTAGTTGGTTTTATGCACATAGTCGCAAGTGAACAGAAATTGCATTGCAATGTGAATGCATAACAAACAATTTGCACCAGGCATGCAAAAGATGCCAAGTTAAACATTTAATTATTTGGAAACCAACTGCAACAAACTTACATTGAGTTGATAGACCATCATCTCTAGTGCAATACATAAAAAATTCCCTTCAAAATGGGATTAAAACTAGCCCTTCAAATTTGATCGCTGGAGGTTATGAAAAATTAACACTTGGTCTGTTTGACACTAACACATACCCTTGCCATAGAATTGGGTGCACCTTGAGCTCACCCTTAGTATGTCCGACATTTTGTACTTTATTTGTACTGAAAAGATGTCTGTTCAATTTTACTACTATCAAAATATTTCCCAACTATTCAAATTTTACAAATTATAATCATCGAAAGTACAGGGAAACTGCTCCATGTGTAGAAGAGTCTATATATGCTCTAGCCTTTGGAGTATTTGGGGAAACACGTGATTTTTTAGTATGTTAAAGTGACCTTTCACATCCTCCAAGAGATGAGGGAATCATACACATGTCACATTAATCCCAATATATATATATATATATACTACATCATGAGAATCCCTAACTCATAATAACATTTCTTAAGACAGTCAATAAATAGGGCCACCTGATTTTTTATGTGCACAAAAACTTAACCCATGGGTGTCATTATTTCCCCTCTCATTGTTGCTGAAGAAATAATTCCCAACATGGTGATATCAAAGGTTGGAATGGGAGGATTTGGGAAGATAAGTTCGGAGTCCTACTGTCGATGCAGGAGCTTCATAGCTCCATTGTTCGTCTGACAGAACCTTTAGCTCATATATTTGGTCCTATAATATCTAGAGTGACGTGGGATTGGTGAATGAGCACACACCAATTTCAATCCAAAGAAACAACTAAGTGGAATGCAACCAGTTTCGACACCAACTACAGTTATGAGAAAATATGCAAAAGCTATTTACGCCTAAACAAATAATTTAATGTTTCTACACTGTCATTTCCAATCCAGGATTAGATGGAGGAATAATTAGTGCCAACGATGGGAAACGACCGAGTAGAAACTATCCATTATCTATCATGCGGATAGTATTTTCCTCAAAAGAACGCAATTAGGGTTCCAAGAGATGGGTTGGAACAAGGAGTTGGAGCACTAGTACTGTTGAGTGGAACTGTTGCGGCTGGACAAAAGAAGACAATCAAGGATGCAAGGGGTAGGGTTACAAAACTATCCAACAGACACATGTGAGGATGACGAAGCTGGTGGGAGAAATCCTGGCTGGGCCTTATCCAACATTTTGACTTGTAATTGGTGCTTCAGAGTTTGGAATATGAAGGAATGAGCAATTTGACATTTTGTCATTTCATCTCTTGTTTTCTAGCTTGCTTGTATTATGAAAATATCGATGATTGAGGCCATTTTTGTTGATTTTTAGCTTGTCCAACATTCTCATTGTATATAATGCACTCTTGCCTAATTTTTTTACAATGAAAAATCAGTTCCTTGATATTCAATAATGAATCAAAGAGAACTCTGTTAATACGTTAATGTTTCAATTTTCAACAAATTATGGAAACTAGACAGCAAAAAGGTCTAGCAGGACAAACAAATAATATATGGACACACTTTTTTTGGCTTAAAAAAATGAGCATAATGCAGACTTGTCAACCAACAAAATGGGTATAACTAAACAGTAATAGCAAGTAATATCAAACTAAGTAAGAACGATAATCCTCTACTTACTTATGAACTCAAGCTAATTCATCAACTGCAAGGGAATGTGTCCTTTCATGCACTCATTCAGTTATATTCCTTATCTTTCATTCCATAAATTGCATCACTTGTATTGTTGAAACTCTAGTGGAAAATTATAGGTTGATTATAGACACATTCAGAATTCATCCAATATGAGTTCAATACTGGTTTTTTGGTTTGCTAATCCTTATTATTCCCTCAATCTGTTTGCTTAAACTGTCATATGGTTTTTTTGGACTATCAATGGGGTGTCTTCAATGCTGATTATACTTTTTAACCAAATTCATATGTTCTTAATTAATTAATCCATGATGACCAAACTTGACATCCTGTGTATGAGATCTGGAATGGCATAATTACACATTTATGAACCTACTAATGCATGAATCATCTCTTTCAAATTGGTGAAGAAAAGTGCATTAGAAAAATTAATAACATTAAGAAGAAACCTTGAAGAAGAATTTATGGACCTGCCAAAACTGTGGTTTAGGGAAATTAGACCAAGCCTAGGAGAAGATCAAAAATTGTCCAAGTATGGAATTATTGGTAAAATATTCCTAACTGGCCTAGGGAAATGCCCACCACAACTCATAGGATGATGATAAAAATATTAGGATAGTGTGGATCTCTATATTTTTGTATGGTGAATACAACCATATCAATAGCTTGACCAAAAAGTCTTTCAGAAAGAAGATATCAATATGCCAAAAGTGCCTCTTAGCCATATTTGCACTTCTCCAAAAAATGTCCACCGAGGAGAGAGAAAGAAGCTCTAGAAGATGAAAGTGATCTTTAAGGATTGACCTTGTTGGCTTCTACCCATTGGATATCTCACTTACCAAGTTTGAAGGAAAAATGAAATCACCTTGGTGACCTAGGGTATGAAGAGAACTGGCCCAAGTTTTAGAAAAGGAGTTTGAGATACCATTTGGAAAGGCCTGCACGGGGGTGCTCCTTTGATGATAAAATTCATCAGATGATATGGTCATGTTCATTGTTGAAATGGATATCTATCCATGCTCTTGGTTTTTCTTATGGTGGTCAGATAAGGAAAATATCAACCTGCCAAAATAGAAGAAAAATGTTATTTTGCATACTAAAGATAAAGGAAAAATGGCAAGTGTTGTAAAGGGGCTAAGTAATGCCTGCATTAAGGTTGATGCCCACACTAAGGATGATGCATGCATGGCATGACATGGCATAGATGATGATGTGGAATGAAGTTGAAATCATTGTTGCATTATGACATCATTCTGGAGAAATACGACAAATTAGTGAAAATCAAGAAATTGGCCAAGTATGGGGAAATTTGTCCAAGTAGCCTTAAGAGGATGCCCGCCACAAATTGTGTTTTGAAGAAAATGCCCGCAACACATGGGGATATTGTAGGATGTTGTTTTTTCTCCTCAACCATGGTCTCAATTTGTCCAAAGAGACACTAAAGAAGAATTTATGGACCTGCCAAAACTGTGGTTTAGGGAAATTAGACCAAGCCTAGGAGAAGATAAAAAAATTGTCCAAGTATGGAATTATTGGTAAAATATGCCTAACTGGCCTTAGGGAAATGCCCTCCACAACTCATAGGATGATGATAAAAATATTCTAAGAGTGTGAATCTATATAGTATTGTATGGTGCATCCAACCATTTCATTATCCTAACCAAAAAGTATTTCAGGAAGAAGATATCAATCTTCCAAAAGTGCCTCTCAACCATATTTGCACTGCTTCAGGAAAATTCCCGCCGAGGAGAGAGAAAGAAGATCCAGAATATGAAAGTGGTCTTGATGGATTCACCTTATTGACCTCTACCCATTGGGTATCTCACTTTCCAAATTTGAAGGAAAAATGAAATCACCTTGGTGACTTGGGGTTTGAAGAGAACCGGTTAAGTGTTAGACAAAGAGTTTGAGAGACCATTTGGAAACGCCCGCAAGGGGGTGTTTATTTGATGATAAAATTCATCAGATAATATGGTCCTGTTCTTTGTTAAAATGGCTATATGGCATTTCTCTTGTTTTTTCTTATGGTGACTAGATAAGGAAAATATCAACCTGCCAAAATAGAAGAAAAATGTTATTTTGCATACTAAAGACAAAGGAAAAATGGCTAAGTGTTGTAAAGGGGCTAAGTGATGCCCGCATTAAGGTTGATTCCCGCACTAAGGATGATTCCCACATGGCATAGATGATGATGTGGCATAAAGTTGAAATCATTGTTTCATTATGACATCATTCTGGAGAAATACGACAAATTAGGGAAAATCAGGAAATTAGCTAAGTATGGGAAAATTGGTCCAAGTAGCCTTAAGAGGATGCCTGCCACAAATTGTGTGTCGAAGAAAATGGCCGCAGCACATGGGGATATTGTAGGATGTTGTTTTTTCTACTCAACCATGGTCTTAGTTTGTCCAAAGAGACCCTGAAGAAGCATTTATGGACCTACCAAAACTGCAGTTTAGGGAAATTAGACCAAGCCTAGGAGAAGATAAAAAATTGCCCAAGTATGGAATTATTGGTAAAATATGCCTAGATGGCCTTAGGTAAATGCCCACCACAGATCATAGGATGATGATAAAAATATTATGAGACTGTGGATCTATAGAGTGATGTATGGTGCATCCAACCATATCATTATCCTGATCAAAAAGTCTTTCAGGAAGAAGATATCAATCGACCAAAGGTGCCTCTCAACCATATTTGCACTGCTCCAAAAAAATGCCCGTTGAGGAGAGAGAAAGAAGATCTAGAAGATGAAAGTGGTATACATGGATTCACCTTGTTGGACTCTACCCATTGGGTATCTCACTTACCAAATTTAAAGGAAAAATGAAATCACCTTGGTGACCTAGGGTTTGAAGAGAATTGGTTAAGAGTTAGACAAAGAGTTTGAGAGACCATTTGGAAATGCCTGCAAGGGGGTGTTCCTTTGATGATAAAATTCATCATATGATATGGTCCTTTTCATTTTTTAAATGGCTATCTATTCAGGCTCTTGGTTTTTCTTATGGTGATCAGATAAGGAAAATATCAACCTGCCAAAATAGAAGAAAATCTGTATTTTGCATACTAAAGACAAAGGAAAAATGGCTAAGTGTTGTAAAGGGGTTGAGTGATGCCCGCATTAAGGTTGATTCTCGCACTAAGGATGATGACCGCATGACATGTTATGGAATAGATGATGATGTGTCATGAAGTTGAAATCATTGTTGCATTATGACATGTTTCTAGAGAAATACGATAAATTAGTGAAAATCAGGAAATTGGCTAAGTATGGGAAAATTGGTCCTAGTAATCTTAAGATGATGCCCGCCAAAAATTGTGTTGAAGAAAATGTCCGCAACACATGGGGATATTGTAGGATGTTGTTTTGTCTACTCAACAATGGTCTCAGCTTTTCCAAAGAGACCCTGAAGAAGAATTTATGGACCTACCAAAATTGTGGTTTAGGGAAATTAGACCAAGCCTAGGAGAAGATAAAAAATTGTCCAAGTATGGAATTATTGGTAAAATATGCCTAATTTTCCTTAATGAAATTCCCGCCGCATCTCATAGGATGATGATAAAAATATTATGAGAGAGTGGATCTCTAGAGTTTTGTATGGTGCATCCAACCATATCATTAGCCTGACAAAAAATTCTTTTAGGAAGAAGATATCAATCTGCCAAAATCGCCTCTCAGCCATATTTGCACTGCTCCTAAAAAATGCTCACTGAGGAAAGAGAAAGAAGCTCCAAAAGATGAAAGTGGTCTTGACGGATTCACCTTGTTAGCATCTAAACATTGGATATCTCACTTGCCAAATTTGAAGGAAAAATGAAATCACCTTGGTGACCTGGGGTTTGAAGAGAACTGGTTAAGTGTTAGAAAAAGAGTTTGAGAGACCATTTGGAAATTCCTACAAGGGGGTGTTCCTTTGATTATTAAATTCATTAGATGATATGGTATTGTTCATTTTTCAAATGGATATCTATCCATGCTCTTGGTTTTTCTTATGGTGATCAAATAAGGAAAATATCAACCTGCCAAAATAGAAGAAAAATGTTATTTTGCATACTAAAGACAAAGGGAAAATGGCTAAGTGTTGTAAAGGGGCTAAGTGATGCCTGCTTTAAGTTTGATCCTGGACTAAGGATGATGCCCACATGGCATGGAATGTCATAGATGATGATGTGGCATGAAGCTGAAATCATTGCTGCATTATGACATCATTCTGGAGAAATATGGCAAATTAGTGAAAATCAGGAAATTGGCTAAGTATAGGAAAATTGGTCCAAATAACCTTAAGAGGATACCCGCCACAAATTTTGTGTTGAAGAAAATTCCCACTGCACATGGGGATATTGTAGGCTATTGTTTTTTCTACTCAACCATGGTCTCAGTTTGTCCAAAGAGAGAAGTAAAGAAATTATGTTAATTATATAGTTGAGTAATTTGATGTTGTTGATTATGTTAGGAGGGAGTCTTTGTTAAATGATCAAAGTGACATAGTTTCATGCTAAAAAAATAGAGATACATTTTAAACACTACATTTAGCTAGCCACAAACCATGTCAATGAACCCGAGGAAATAATTGTTGTTGAACAACATGAATCTCAAGGTGTTGTTGAGTATTCACAATAAGAGGAGGTGAATAATGAAGAAATACACCTTCTAGAGAAAGCTTGAATATCATTGGGGTTTTTAATGAAATATGTAACTTAAATTCTTGCTACAACTACTTTGTTTTAGCAAATTCCTGTTACAACTCCTCCTTTTTAGAAAATCTTACTGTTGTAAGGTTTTTGTTTCTGGAAAGTTATACAATGTTTCCTGTAAGTGCAGATCCTCATGGAGCATGTTTGGATGATTCTAAAAGTCTATAATAAGAGGTTTTTTGGACATTTTGAAGACAGTGTAGAAGCATCTTCACAATAACCCACATGCTAGGAAATGCATATTATCGTTTCAAACTTATAAATTTCATATATAATGAAAATTTTATTCAAAAAGAAAAAACAATTATAACAGAGCAATAATATACTAGACATAATTGAATGCAACAAATACATAATTCATATGTATTAAATATTAAAATTCACCATATAGATTACACCAAACAGTATAAAAAATTATTAATGAAATGTAAAATGTTTACAACACCAAATGGGGTACACCAATCTTCATCCTCAATCCATAACAATGATGGACAGGGTTTCATTGGTGTGAATCCTATGAAAAGTGTACTTGTACACGAGGCTGCAGGCTATTATACAAATATCGAAATCTAAATTTTGGTCCCACTCTCCATTTACCAACAGGTTGAGTATGATCACTTGAGCCTGAACTTGGATGATATCTATCAGGAAAGGTTGGCCTTGTATAGAAAACCCCCTCCTTAAGATTCTCATAGCCTTCTATGATGAACTCCAGTGTGTTATTCTTCTTTACAGTCCCATGAGGTACATAATGCATTGCAATTAGTTCAAAAGTAACCATGAAACTTTCATATGAACAAGGATTTTCCACATAAGATTCACTTTGTACAATGTTCCAATACCTTATGTGATTGAAAAAATTGTAGGAAAGAAGATGAATATTGTGACGATGCACTCAATTGGGCTACAATACTCCAAGATATGATGTCAATGCATTTTTTGTTCCATATTCTATGGAGGCAACTAATATAGCAGTCGCAACTTCATTGTCACCTTTTGTTGTGAGAAGTTGAAAAGTGGTGTGCTTATCATCATTCATAACAACAAAGTGACAAAAAAAAGATTCCCCTTTTCGAGTTCTCATGCCTGACCTTTTAATAGAGCTCATAGTAAATAAAACATCAACAATGCCTACAACACAACAAAATATAACATTAGATACTATAAAGAAATATTCCATTTATGAGTTGAAAAATATATATTAAAAGATACATATGTATACTCACCATCTATGATTTCAGTTGGTATCAACAGACCTTGTTTTGTATAAAACACCTCATGTGGATGCAAATTCACACCTTCAGGAACATAGTGGCCTCTGCCAAAAACATCTACATGATTTTCAAATATTCTTACCCAACAAAATGTTCCATCGGTGGAAACATATACTAAACAATCCAACACTTCTACACGATATGGAGTTTTCAGTGACTCATCTTCAGAAAATACATGCAATTTGTCATAATAAATACGGACATACATGCCCGCCTTTATGGTAAAATCAAATGGATTTGTGATGCGCACCAATAACCCATCCATTTGAATGAATTTCTCTCCACCAATCTTCACAAAATGACCATTTTGAGTTAATCAGGGAGTCACATCCGAAGAAGATCCCATATAAAACACTCGCTTGATGACTGCATTAGAATGTTTTTTATGATTTTCATCTGACCCACTTGAAGATAATTGTGATTTTATTTCACAAAGTGAAGGATGGTTTAGCATAAGCTTGCCACTTTCATCTACATACACCAATTGCACATGCAATATAACATCATCCATTGAATGTGTCCATATTTCATTGGTACCAACCGTGTAAATAATTGGATCATCTCCACAAGGATCCACGTGTGTCAACTCTAGGTTTCCTGAATGTGACTCATCTATAACTTTGTAGATAATGATTTCTTCTGAACCATTATCTCCTTTAAGAAGAGAAGTTGTATCAAAATTTGGTGCATTTCCCTTAAGAAACTGCAGAGTTGAAGGACCTCGGAGTTGATAAGGTATTTCCCTATGATTATGTTGGATCTGATCATCATCATACTCACTCCAACAATAATTTTTTTCAATTATATATAATTGTTATTCCTTTCATTTTTGTGTAAACAACTGCTTCATTTGTGGTCTATTTTCTCATTTAACATCCTCTTCAATGTATTCTAAAATCCTCTTCCACAACCTCTAGCGGAAAAAAGGAAAAATGTTCATTCTATCGATGATCATGAGAAGCACTTGGCATCTAGTTGGAGTAATGGAAGACTCTAGAAATTGTTAGATCCTTTTATTCTTGAAGGACGTGATCAACTACTCAATTTACTTCTAAGGATATAGAGATAATTATTGATAGGTGCAGAGGAAGTTATCCTTGAGTCCAAGATGAGGATCTTGGACCATTATACCACGTATTGGAATTGGAGGCGTGCCTGAGACCTAATGAGATCTTCCTCCTTTAAGGTAAGAACATAGTTGATATCCTAAGTAGATATAACATGATGGACCGTGAGTACATGTCTACATTAATGGTAACAAATATAGGTGATGTTTTTTTTTATTCATATTTGGTGGATCCCAATGTACATAAAGTTGAGAGGATCCTTGATGTACCTGGTCGTCATTAGGAGAACTAATACAACTTGCAGTAAGGAGATGTGCTTATTTTCTCTGTGACAGTTGGTGCCTTATTTTCATTGATGTATGTTGTACTTTGAACTTAGATCTCTATCACAAGGTTGTTGTGTTTTATCCCTTGTAGTTTCCAAGGTCAAAATATTGTGTCTATTATTTCTATGCTTGGTAGTTCTTTTAGCGATCCTACTATATATTATACTACATATAATATTTGAAATATACTACTACCTTTAAAAACTATCAGGTAAACCATTAGGTGGGGTCTTTCCAACCCCCCCCCCCCGAAAACACATGTTGGACTTTTTTTTTTTTTTTTGGGGGGGGGGTCTTTCCAAAAACCCCCCCCCCCCCCCCGAAAAAAAAATTCAAAAGTCTAACAAGACTTTTGGGGGGGTCTTTCCAAACCCCCCCTCCCCCCCAAATTTCAAAAGTCATGTTGGGCTTTTTTTTGGGGGTTGGGGGGGGCGCTTTAAAAACTGCCCCCAAAAGTCAAATTCTCGGGAATTTTGAGGGGGGGTTTTAAGGACTGCCTCCAAATACATTAAAAAAAATTGGGGGGTGG
>LPNX010192130.1:1147312-1166640 GCA_001517045.1 Pseudotsuga menziesii | reverse complement strand
AAGTTACAACTGACTTCCCTTTTGGTATTGGGACAACATCCCAAACATCATTCTTCATGATCGATTGATACTCTTCGATCATAGCATCCTTCCATTCTTTCCGTTATGCCACTTCTTCATAACTGGAAGGTTCTTTATCGATGAAATCACATAGTAATGCTACATACCCGGAGCAGGATCTGGTCCTCTTTCTTTCTCTGTGATTCTCTTCTAGAGCCCCATATCTTTCCACACCTTGGATAATTTCACGTACCCAAGAAGGTTTCCTCTTATGAGGATTCTTCTCCAAAGGTAGATCTGCAAGTCTTTATGGTTCTCCAAATTCTCAATCTTCTTCTTGAGTTTCTTCGTTCACGGTTGTATCATGAATTTGTTAGAATAATCAACCCATAGTTAGCTACCTTAGACATTAATTTAATTATTTTTGTCTTATTTTCCTAGTTCATGTGTCCCACCTTATGCAAGTTGTCATTTAACTATCCATAGTGGTCAAACTTGCCTATTTTAACTCATGTAGTGCTTGGGAAACCTCAAGGAATCAATTCTGCTTTATTCCTAGCCTCCTAGGCGCCCTTCTGCTTTTTCTACTTTATTGCCTGCTTTTTCAGTGTTTTAAGGCAATTGGGAAAGTTTGACTAGGTGAGGTTAACTAGTTTTTCGTCCTCCACATCCTCCACTCTTTTCTCCTTTGAAAATCATGTATGAGTTGTCATTCCATCACTCTTTAGCTTTCCTAAGTGCTTTTTCCAATTCGTGAGCTCCATGACTGATTTGGAAACTACTTTATGCACCTATGGGGGAATTGCTTAATTTTAGTAAGCCTGCTTTTGACTAGATTCGAATTGCCTCCTCATGCATTTGAATCCCTTATGTAATTATTTAATGCAGCAACCTATTATGTTATAGGGTTGGCTATTGTACACTGAGTTAATATAGTCTAGTGTTCAGCTCCATATTCAGTCTCTTTTGTGAGTGATTTTGCATGTTCAATTGATAACTGATGTGAGTAAAATTGTTCTATCACTGGGTTCTATTTCCACAGAATTCTGGGTGCTTATGCTTCATCAGGTTCTTCAGCAGGTCTCTTTCTAGATTTGGTCTAAGCTGTGTCTTCATCAAATGTCACATCCCTACTGATGTCAATCTTCTTGTATCCTAGGAAATATATTTTGTAAGCCTTCGAGCTTTCAGAGTATCCCACAAATATACCCTTCTTTCCTGAAGGATCTAATTTTGTTCTCTTTTCTTTTGGAATGTGTATGTACACAGGACAGCCGAATATTCTGAGATGGTTGACTTCTGGTTTCTTGCCGGAGAAGACTTCTTCAGGAGTCTTGTTCTCGAGTACTCTATGTGGAGTATGCTTCTATACATACACCGTTGATCTGGAAGCTTCCGCCCAAAGATGCATAAGAAGATCTTGATCATGAAGCATTTCTCTTGCAGCTTCCATGATAGTTCTATTCTTCCTTTCTGCAATCCCATCCTGTTGTGGATTATAAGGATTGGGCAACTCCCTCTTAATCCCTGATTCTTTACATAGCTCTTTGAATTCATTCGAATTGAATTCTCCGCCATTATCTGATCGAAAGGTATTGATCTTCTTTTCGGTGTGATTCTCAATCAAGGCTTTGAATTCCTTGAACTTGTTGAATACTTCATCTTTGTTCTTCATGAAGTAGATCCATGTCTTCCTAGAAAAGTCATCAATGAAAGAAACATACTATACATACCTACTTAGTGAGCTTGATGACATAGAACCGCATACATCGGAGTGGATGATTTCCAAGATTCCTTTTTCTTTTCTTTCACTACTTGGAAATGTCTTCTTTGAGTTCTTTCCTTTCGCACATCCTTTGCAGACCCCATCATGTTTTGCTTGTATTTCTGGAAGACCTTTAGCAGCTTTGCTTGCAAGAGGTAGTGCTCTGTAATGCACATGTGCAAGCCTTCTATGCCAAAGTTCATTTGGCTCTACTATGTCATGGACTAAGGATTGTTCTAGATGGCCCTTCAATTTGTACAAACCTCCTTCTTGTTCCCCAATCACTATTGCATCATCAATAGTCTTTCCTTTTGGCCACATGATAACTTGACCATCTATGAATGCAACCCTCATTCCTTTTTCATCTAATGCAGATATGGAGAGAATGTTTTTCTTGAGTCCTGGTACAAACAATACTTCCTTCATTGTCATAGACTTTCCAAAGTCTAGCTTATAGGAGGATTCCCCACTACCTTTTATTGGATACTGGTAGTCATCTCCTAGTTTCACCTTGTGAGGTGATTCATGTTCTAAAAGTTTCACAAAGGATTCCTTGAATCCAGTCATATGTTTGGAAGCCCCACTATCTATAATCCAATCATTGCTTCCATGAGTAATGTTTCCCATGAGAGCGGAAATCAAAACATATTCTTCCTCGCTTGAAGAATCTTCACTTTCATATCTGGTTCTCTTTGATGACGGTTCATCATCCTCTGTAGCATGAGCATGATGTCTTCTCTTGTTTCCCTTCTTCTTATGAGAGCTACTTTTGTTCTTAGGAAAATCTCTAGCAAATTGTCCTCTTTCATCACATGTATAGCAAATGAACTTAGACTTATCTCTAGGATTTCTAGAGTTATTTCTTTGATTAGAGTACTTACTTCTGTGATGGTTGGATCTGGGTTCCTTGGATTGTACTATGAGAGCTTGATCTTCACTTCCCATCTTCTCTTCTTGAGCTGCTATCCGAGCTTCTTATTGAGAACATTATTCCCACAGTCTGCTGAACTTTACTAGCTTCTTCCTGGTACAGATCCCTTGAATGAAGGAGTCCCATGTCCTAGGGAGACCATTCAAGGTGGTCATCACAATCTCTGCATTCTCCACTTCTTTGTCTACTGCTTCCAATTGTTCCTTGATCTGAGAAAACCTTGTGAAGTAAGACTAGATGGTCTCTGCATTCTAAATATTCACATTCTTCAGTTGGTCCCTCAAAGTCATCTTCCAGTTTATGTTCTTCCCTTCAAACAATTTGGGTAGGGAATCAAACATAGCATTAGGTGTCTTGAGGGAGGACACCTGTGGTATAAGGTGATCCTTGATAGAATCAGCAATGATCCTATTTGCGATAACCAACTTCTTCTTATGTAAGGCCTTAGCCTCATCTCCCTCTGGAACTGGAACCTCCTCATTGATGTAGGAGTCCAACTCATTCTCTTCCAGGACCAGGGAGATCCTATACTTCCAGGCTCAGAAGTTATCAGCTCCCTCAAGCTTTTCATCAAGCTTGGTATGATAATACATCTTAACTGAGAACCTCAAATGGAAATACAAAATATTTAGATCTTACCAGGTCAAGATGTCGGATTTGGATTTGGAGCTGAAATCCTGCAGTACTGGTTCAGAAGCAGATTAGGGTTTTTCTTTACTGGAGTTCTGTCCAACCAAATGCTTTGAAATTGATCCCTAACTTCGATTTTGGGGAGGAGATCAATCCAGGCCTGGGCTCACTGAAAAATTCCTCTTCTGTGAAAATCCCTAATTTTCGGCAGCAGTGTCGGGTCCAAAACTGAAAAAACTCAGAATTGGATTCTGCTTCAACAGAAAGTTGCGCCCTAGGGAGGAGAGTTATTCCACCCTTCTTTTGCTAAAAATCTGTAGAGGAAGATCCAAAAAGTAGGAATCCCTAGCTCCCGCAGCTGCATAGTGTCTTCTTCTCAGGTTAGCTCTGATGTCATGTTAGATTTTTAACATTAAGCTATCATTATTAGGATCTTTTAACTAAGAGAATAACAAGCACAGAAATCAAACACAAGAGACAATGAACACAGTGTTTTTCCTCGAGGAAACCATAAATGGAGAAAACCTCGCAACTTCCTCGGAGATAGAATTAGCGCCAAATAGAAAATCCCAAAACAGTAAGATGATCTCCCGATAGTAGTAACCTTATTTCTATCTAGCCCTAGTGTCTTCTCCTTCCTCAACTATGCGCTACACTTGAGTGTGTATGAGATGTGTATTAAATACAGAGGTCACCTCTCTATCTATACTGATTCTCGGCATGACTAAAACCCTACTAGGGCCAAATTCACTAGGTGAGTCTAATAACCCTAGTGCCTCAGAACTGCAGGGACTTCAACCCTTAGACAATAGGAGGGTTACCCACAATGACTTGACATGACTTGTTTACATTATAGATCCTCCCGATCGGAACATCGGGGCATGACATCATGACTCAATTATATTACAGACACATCCTGGAATAAACATCGGGGTACAAGACATAAGATACATAGATGAATACATTCTAAAGTTACAAATACATCAACAAATATTTCAAAATATGAAGTCCAACCAAATTCCTCAAAAATTCCAAAATATTGCATGTCTCGGTGCAATGGCTCCATCGACTCTGGTTCATGGAGGATTTCAAACCTTCCCATGATGTTTTTAGGGATCTCAATTACACGAGAAACCAGTAAAAATTTATAATTTGGATACTGGAGTTGCAGCATGCAATACAACAATGTACAGTGTGGAAAATAATTGGCCTTTTTACAAAGGCAATGTAAATTAAGGTGGTGTAAGGGAAAAATTCAAATCTCATGGCGGAAGTTATAGCATGGATTGGGTGAAGCGACTGCAGTTAATAAGTACAGGAGAGTGTAATGACAAAACCCCTTCCCAAAATAACAGGGTTGGATCAAAGAATTTGTCGATTTATGCTTATTTGTACATGTGATTAGGATTCATACCTTTTCACTTACCATGCCAGATCAATGAATTTTTGTGGCCCGCTTTCCTTGTAAAATATCTTTAGTGGAGGTGCTCCTCATCACGTGGCTTCATGGCTCATGTGGGCCCTTAGAATAGTGAGAGGGATGAACACGTCCACATCAAGAGAAGTGATGAGAATTGATGAGACTAGAAAATTTTCCAGTGTTTTGGATGAAACAGAGTGACTAGAGGTGTTTCAACAGAGAAACTGATGGAGTTTCACCAAAGGAAATGATGATATTTCAGCAGAAAGTGGAGATCTTAGTTGATTTTTGGCAAAGGATATGGTGGGATTTTGGAAAGGAATATGGCATAGTTCCAAAAAAGATATCATGCAGCTTCAACAAGGATTATGGAGGTGTTTCGACAAGGAAGAAGAGAACTTAGGTGAGTTTTGGAAAAGGATATGGGAGAGTTTCAACAAGGAATGTGTCATAGTTTCGACAAATATATGGTGCAGATTTGGTAAGGATTATGGTGGGGTTTCAACAAGGAAGAAAACAAGTTAGCAGAGTTTCGACAAAGGACATGGTGAAGTTTTGGCAAGGAATATGGTAGAGTTTTGGCTAATATATGGTGCAACTTCATTAAGGATTATGGGAGAGTTTCGGCAAGGAATCAAATAACTTAGCGGAGTTTCGGAAAAGGATATGGAAGATTTTCGACAAGGGATAAGTCAGATTTTCATAAAAGATATGGCACAACTTTGGGAAGGATTATGGTGGATTTTCAACAAGGAAAAAGATAAATTATCGGATTTTCGGCAAAGGATATGGTGGAGTTTCGGCAAGCAATATGGAAGAGTTTCAAAAAAGATATGGCATAGCTCGGTAATGATTATGGGGGAGTTCGACAAGGGATATCAAGGAGTTTCAGGAAGGAATATGGCAGAGTTTTGAAAAATATATGGTGCAGCTTCGGCAAGGATTATGGTGGAGTTTCTTCAAGGAAGAAAAAAACTTAGTAGATTTTTGGCAAGGAAGAATAGAACTTAGTTGAGTTTCGGTATAGGATATGGTTGAGTTTCAACAAGGAATATGGTAGAGTTTTGAAAAATATATGGCACGGATTCGATAAGGATTATGGCGGAGTTTTGGAAAGGAATCAGAGAACTTAGCGTAGTTTTAGCAAGGGATATGGTGGAATTTTTACAAGGAATGTGGTAGAGTTTCAGAAAAGATATGGCACAGCTTTGTGAAGGATTATGGCAGAGTTTCAATAAGAAATCATATAACTTAGTGGAGTTTCAACAAAGGATATGGCAAAGTTTCAACAAGGAATATGGTAGAGTTTCAGAAAATAAATAGTGCAGCTTCGGCAATGATGATGGTGAAGTTTCGGCAAGGAAGCAAATAACTTAGTGGATTTTCGATAGAGGATATGGCGGAGTCTTGGAAAGGAATATGCTAAAGTTTTGACAAGGAATATGACAGAGTTTAAACAAATATATGGCATAAATTCAACAAGGATTATGGAGGAGTTTATGCATAGATATGGCACAACTTAGACAATGATAATGGTGGAGTTTCAAAAAGGAAGTAAATAAATTAGTGGAGTTTCGGAAAATGATATGGCGGAGTTTCGACAAAGGATACAGTGGAGTTTTGACAAGGAATATGGAAGAGTTTCAGAAAATATATGGTGCAACTTTGACAAGGATAATGGAAAATTTTCGACAAGGAAGCAGAGAACTTAGTTGAGTTTCGGCAAAGGATATGGCAAAGTTTCAGCAATGAATATGGAAGAGTTTCGACAAAGATATGGTGCATATTCGAAAAGGATTATGGAGGAGTTTTGAAAAGGAAGCAGAGAACTTAGCGGAGTTTCAACAAAGGATATGGTGGAGTTTCGACAAGGAATGTGGCAAAATTTCAGAATATATATGGCGCAGCTTCATCAAGGATTATGGCGAAGTTTTGAAAAGGAAGCAGATAACTTAGCAGAGTTTTGGAAAAGGATATGGCGGAGTTTCAGGAAGGAATATTCTAGAGTTTCGGTAATGATATGGTGCAACTTCGACAATGATTATGGTGGAGTTTCGATAAGGAAAAAAATAACTTAGTGGAGTTTCGATAGAGGATATGGCAAAGTTTCAACAAGGAATATGACAAAGTTTCGACAAAGATATGGCGAAGCTTCGGCAAGGAAGTAGAGAACTTAGCGTTGTTTCAGGAAATTATATGGCAAAGTTTCGGTAAGGAATATGGCAGAGTTTTGAAAAATATATGGCACAAATTTGGCAAGGATTATGGTATATTTTTGGTGAGGAATCATATAACTTAGTGGAGTTTCAGCAAAGTATATGGCATAGTTTCGAAAAGGAATATGGCACATTTTCAAAAAAGATATGGTGGGTGAGAATAACAATGATCACAGACGTCAGGTCAGGGGAAGGGAACATGTCGAGACAAATGGCATCCCTCCACCCATAGACTCATCTGACTGAATTGCTTAAAATCCATGGCCACACAGACCTCGATACATAGCCAAAGAAGGATGAATTTGAAGCAAAACCATACCGAAATTCTTGGAATCACATGGATCTGATACTTGAGGGTTGGTAGTGATAGATTCAACATACGCTGGATCATATGTAGTGGGTACATGGACGATAATGGAAAGTGTGTGAAGGAACATTATAACAAAGCAACTGAGCCCTACAGCCTCAACTCAATCCAATATTCATTTTGTAGTTGGTGTAGAAGCATGCAGAGGAAACAATACACTCAGGTCAATTAATTATTGTTGGGGTTCTCTTCTCTTCCCTCTATGAAAGCTATCCAGATAGCTCCTCTATGCATTCCCAACATGTCCAAGCATCAAAAAGAGACTGAAAACATATATTGGGAGGCGATCTTCCTCGCAGAGATCCCTCAACACATTTTATCTGCTATCGAAACCATGGAGAATGAAGTGTTTGAAGAGTTCAAACTCAAACATGGACCTGAGGTAGTTATAGAAAACTACTGGAGATTGAATTTTATACTGTACTCTAGAGAAATGTGTGAACGTGAAAGATTTGGGGAAATGTTAAAACTCACAGTGAGTATGTTCAAAGAAGATACTGAGAGCAACCTTAGTCACATGCAAGAAGTTATTCTCCTTTCCAAGCCACCTTTTGAGCGCCAGCAAGGAACCAAAGAAGGAGCAACCAGTAAATCCAATGATGAAGAAGCAAAATATGTTATGAGATACTAGCAATCCTCCTCTCTCCCTTTTCTCCAACCTCCTATGTTGTCACTTATTAGAATTTCTTTCTTTATTTATATTTTACATTTTTTTAGTTTTAGAATAGTAACCCACCACTTAGTACCTTATTCTAAGTCCTTATTCAATTTTACTTGCATTTGTGCATTAATACACTATGGTTTCGACTTAGGTAGCTTAATTGGACATAATAACCAGTTAAATTGAGGATTTCACACCTACATGAGCACTCTATATCATTCAAAATCCACATGTACACCCTCATTTATTTATTTTTTTCTCCAATTCCTTGAATTGGGGAATTGTGGTTGACTAGGAGCGTTAGTGGTGGATTTAGCCCATTTTTGCACTGTTTTGAGCATTTAATGCCCACCTAGAGCCTCTAACTCACCTTATTTTTCACACCCACACATTCCAAGGAGTCTTGATTGCTCCAGAACACATCATCCATGTCCACACCTCCATTGGTGACCATTTGGGTGGAGTTGGAGCGATTTTGGCCCACCTGGGGGGGGATTGAGGCCAATTTGGCCAATTTCACATGTACAGTCATTTTGAGATCCCTAAGCCTCAAAAACCACTTCATACATAATATAAACCTATTACTGACATATTCACATGTTAGACAATCAAATAATATCCATTTTCTGTTTACATTGTATGTGTAAAATTGTTCTTCTTTCATGCTTTTTTGTTGGTTTTGCAAGTAAATTCGATTTGTGAGATTCTCTAAGTCTCCTAGATATTGTTGTAGATCAAAATTATCACATGGTATCATATTTTCATGGATTTTATTGAGCTGCAGATCAATCTTGAGCGTTTGAGCTTCATTTTTTAGAGAATTTTGAAATAAAATTGAGTGTTTTTTGCAGGACTTTCAGAAATTTTCCCACCATTAGCGCAAGAAGAAATGGAATAAACCCACATATTACTTAACTCCTTCAATTTATTCAATTTCAAGGAAGAAATTGTTATTCAATTTAGATCTAAGGGTCTCTACAGAGTTACCATGGGCACAGAAGTAGAGCCAAAATCTACTGTAGAGAAAGCCAAGTACTTCAATAGACTTGATGAAGCCTATGGATTGCTATGCCTGAGTATTTCAAGAGAGATTTTCTCCTCCATGCATTCAAATACTTTCCCAACAGTTTGAATGGGAGATTACTCTGAAATCCAGACCAAAGGAGTTGGTAGGATTGATTTGAAGCATGGTTATTTCAGTGATGTGCTCTATGTACCATATTTGACAACAAATTTGTTGTCATTCTATCAAAAGACTCAAACATAAGAATCCAAGAGAGTTACATTCACTCCTAACTTGGTAAATATTGCATAAATCTCATCCAACCAAGTTGTGGCAATTGGGTATGCAGACCACCAAGAGAGGATGTACAAGTTCTCAAAATTTCTCCCTAGTTCTAGTGACCAAGAAATCCTCTCTCATGACAATGAGATCTCCAAGATATGGCATGAAATATTTGGACACATTAACTACAAGTATCTCCAATCACTACACAAAGATGATATGGTGGAAGGGATTATTTCAATCAAATCTCCAAATGAAGCTTGCATTAGTTGTGTAGTTGGGAAGCATCCAGAGTGCAGTTATGAGAAGGGGATGGAATTGAGAGCCACACAACCACTTGGGTTGGTAAATTCATACCTCATTGGTCCTATACTGACTCCATCCTATGGTGGATCAATTTATGCACTCACCTTCATTGACAACTACTCGAGATTCTGTTGGGTATACTTCCTAGAATTGAAATCTGAAGTTTTTGAGAAATTGAAGATTTGGAAGGCCTTAGTAGATAATAAAAGTGGGAATAGGATAAATATCCTTATGATTGATAATGGAAATTAGTATTTCAATAAAAATCTGCAACATATTTGTGAGGAATGTGGCATTCAAATGCAACAGCCAACTTCCTACACACTGCAACAAAATGGTGTGGCAGAGAGGAAAGGGATATAAGTCCCAAGATATGGGATGAGGCTATTGATTATGCTCAAATATAAATAATAGTTCATTCCACAAATCAGTAAAATTAAAAACTCCCTACGAGGCATGGTTTGGCCATAAACCAAATGTCTCAAATTTCAGAATTTTTGGATCAAAAGCATGGGCTCGAATTCCTTTAGAAAAGAGGAAGGCCTTGCAACCACAGAGAAAGGAATGCATTGTGTTTGGATATGGTGAGGATACAAAGGGTTATAAACTCTTTGACTCATCCACACTCAATACTTTCATTGAGTGGTGTGCGAATTGAAGGGGAACCAATACCATATTTTGAGCTTGCACTGGGGGAATGCTCTTCTCCCCAACACCTTGATGAAATAAGTGATGATTAATGCTCGTTATTTTTTGATAATTATGATAATTATATGGCTTTAGATGACATTTCTATATATTATTCACCATCAAGGCCCAAGTGGTCTGAAAAAATCATACAAGCTGTAGGGGAATTGGCAAGCAATCCCCAAGAGCCTAGGAAGACTAGATCTCAATTTAACAATGCTTCCTATGCAAGTGAATGTGATCTTGCTGAGAACTATTATATTCTTATTGAATCTGATCCACATTCATATCATAAATATTTTCATGATCCAATATGGTAAACAACAATGGAATAAGAATTCCATTCTCTCCAAGAGAATGAAACATGGGAATCGGTTCCCCTTCCTCCCAAGCGGAAGCTTGTTCAATGCAAGTGGATATTTCGAACCAAAATTTCTGCTGATGGTTCAGATGTGAATTTAAATTCTATATTATTTTATATTGGCTACTCTCAATTCCATGTTGTGGACTACACCTAAACCTTTGCATCGATTGCCAATATGGATTCAATAAGACTAGTTCTCGCAATTGCAGCTAGTAAGGGTTGGCAAGTGCACCATATGGATTTCAAGAGTGAATTATTACATGGTGAATTACAAGAGGAGATATACATGCAGAAAAATGAAGGTTTCCAAGAGGGTCCTTCACTTTTTTGCAGGTTGAAGAAATCACAATATGGACACAAGCAAGCCCCCAGGGCTTGGTATGCAAAAATGGATGCTTTCTTGCTCTCAATTGGTTTCATTCGATGAAAATATGATCCAAATGTGTATTTGCATAAAATTGATGATTTTTTTTAGGTTATTGTACTGTATGTAGATGACCTCTTAATTACTAGGATATGCAACAAGCAAATTGGATCAATCAAGGCATCCCGACACAGTGAATTTGCAATGACAGATCTAGCATTGCTAAGGCAATTTTTGGGATTGGAGATTGAGAAATATGAAAGAGGCATCATGATTAGTCAACCTAAGTATGCTTTATACCTAATAAATAAGTTCAATATGGCTGATTGTAAGGCATCCAAGTGCCCTTTTCTTTCTGGCATTAAACTAGGTGAATTTGGCGATTCTCCTTTGGTAGATTGTACATTGTACAGGAATCTAGTAGGTAGTCTATTGTACCTTACACATACAAGACCTGATTTGTCTTATGTTGTAAGTGTTGTAGCAAGGTATATGCACCAAAAAAATGAGATCTAGTGGAAGGAAGCCAAAAATATCCTCCAATATGTCCAAGGAACAAAGAGTTTTGGGGTGCACTATGCAACTAGTTCTTCACTTCAACTAGCTGGATTTTCTTATTCGAATTGGGTTGAAGATTCCACTAACAGAAAGTCAAATTCAAGTATTGTTTTCATGCTTGCTTAAGGTCCTATTTTCAGGTCTAAAAGAAACAACATACAATTTCTCTTTCTTCAGCAGAGGCCGAGTACAGGGCAATAGTGAATGCAGCCACACAGTGCGTTTGGTTGCAAGAAATTATTTGGGAGTTTGGTGTTGCAATTGATTCTCCTACCAACATTTGGGTGGATAAACAAAGTTCCATCATGATATATATTGATCCAGTTCATAGGAAGAGAACAAATCATATATATATCCATATGCACTACATCTAGGGCTTAGTGCATGACATAGTGATTTCCTTGCAGTATTTCCCATCCACCGAACAAATTGCCGACATATTCACCAAGAGTTTCATTGAGAAGACCTTCACTCACTTGAGATATTTTCTTGGATTGAGTGATGGATGGTGATTTCTGCTATTTTTTTTAGGTTCCATTCTTTAGGGAAGGGTTTTTCCCATGTGGTTTTCCTTCTTTTCCTCACTTCACATGGACAAATAAAAATTTATGTTATGTATTGAGGTGACTTGATACTTTGTTAGCAAGGCCTCCCACTTATTTTCATGGGCAGTAATGATTTTTTGGTGAAGGGGGGGTGTTAGAATAGTAACCCACCACTTAGTACCTTATTATAATTCCTTAGTCAATTTTACTTACATTTGTGCATTAATACACTATGGTTTCGACTTAGGTAGCATAATTGGGCATAATAACCAGTTAAATTGAGTCTTTCACACCTACATGAGCACTCCATCTCATTCAAACTCCACATGTGCACCCTTATTTATTTTTGGTGTGCTCCCATTCCTTGAATTCAAAAATTTTGGTTGACTAGGAGCGCTAGGGGTGGATTTAGCCCATTTTTAGATTGTTTTGAGCATTTAATTCCCACCTAGAGCCTCTCACTAACCTTATTTTGCACACCCATGCATTCCAAGGAGTCATGATTTCTCCAACGCACCTAATCCATGTCCACGCCTCCATTTATGACCATTTGGGCTAAGATGGAGCGAGTTTGGCCCACCTAGGGGGGATTGAGGCCAATTTGGCCAATTTCACATGTACAATCAATTTGGGCTCCCTAATCCTCACTAACCACTTCAGATCTAATATAAACCTTTTACTAACATATTCACATGTTATACAGTTAGATAATATCTAGTTTCTATTCACATTGTATGTGTAAAATTGTTCTTCTTTCATGTTTTTTTGTTGGTTTTGCAAGTAAATTTGATTTGTGAGATTCTCTAAGGATCCTAGATATTGTTGTAGACAAAAATTCTCATAGTTAGGACTCCATTATACAAATTATGGGCAGCTGAAACCATGGTTATATTTTCTATTTGGCTCATGCTTTGTATATCTGCTTTTGGACACATGCTTACAGTCTGACTCCATGTTTTGAGTAGACCCACCTATGCTGCGGATATGTAATATTGTTTCATATTTACTGGAAATAGAAAACTTCCTTCTTACTGACAAATGAAATTGGGTAAATAACATAGTGACAATTGTGTGTAACTGATAAGATGTCATTTTTTTCTAAGTAAGAGATTCTATTATGACAAAAAAATTGGGTAAATAACATAGTGACAATTGTGAGTAACTAATAAGATGCCCATTTTTTTAAAGTAAAATATTTTATTAAGATATGTAATAGTGAATTTCATATTTACTGGTAATAGAAAACTTCCTTCTTACTGACAATTTTGTTTGGGTAAATAACATAGTGACAATTGTGTGTAACTAATAAGATTCCCATTTTTTTGGTAAGTAAGAGATATTATTCACATAGAAAAGAGAATATTACATCCTGATGCACATGATACTTCCTTTTGATAACGTCATTTCATGACTTACTAGCAAAAAATTACCTTGACAGTCTAATTTAGAACAGACTTGCAACATGACATACTTCTGAAAAAACTGGGTATGAACACTAATCCATTCTGATCTGACCATACAATAAACTTCAAAAACGTTGGTGTTGACATTACTCCATTCTTAACCAAGCATATAGTAAACTTCAAAAAAACTACAAGAACTATTACTAATTAGACTTATACTACGCACTACATCAACATATAGCCCTTGGGCATCTAGATCCAACATATAGAGCATTTACAACATAATATAAGGATCATGAAGGATGTGTCCATGGATATTGACAACCATAGGATTCTATTGGGCCATTGGGAGGGGGGAAGCTGGAGGGATCTGCACGCCAAGACCCTACAAGATATCATCCATATTTTGGTTCAACATATTCAACTCATCCTTCATCTTTGCCCACCATTTCCCAATATTCTCCTCATCCTCTCCCAACTCTTACTTATCCCACATCATGCGCCACATAAGGTTTTTCAATACCCAGAACATCTCCATAGTTTTCTCGTAGAGGTTGAGTCTGCCCGCATTGTTTCCTAGGTCCAAGATCCAATATTTAACTTTGCGACATTCCTACTGCATGGTTTCCTTATCCAATTCCTCCCATAACTTTTGTTCCTTCTCGTTGATTCTCTGCTGGATTTCATTGGGTAACCCAATATCAAAATTCGAGCTTCCCAAAGGGCTTTCGACTAATCTCGAGGCACCCCACTATTTTCCTCCTCGTGCCCCAATGCCTGCTTCCTCTTTCCTCTTCTTGCTTGACCCATACCATCCTCTATGTTACTTCATTATCTACCATCCATTTTCCAAATCACCATTGTTCCTATGTTGTACTACAAATACTGCTAAGAATATAAACCAATGATTTTTTCTATTGCATCTTTTTTTGCCGTCATGCTCTACTATAAATAACAACTTCCCATTCTAGGACATGATTTGATATATCATTTCCATGATGTCAAGTTCATACTCCGTATTTCTGAGCGAATATATCACATGCAGTCGCCCATATCATCCATTTCCTTTAATCATCTCGACTCGTTTTCCCACTTGATTGAAAAGAATGTGTAATGATCATGAAACTATGTGGATTTAAGATAACCTACCTTTCGCTTGATGTCACCGCCTGTTGGACAGTAAAAACACCCTTTACATGGAAGCAATAATCAAATTTGAGGGTGGGTCTTAATTTCAATTGGAAGGGCATATATTCTTGGAGAAGGGAAATAAAAATAATTGTAATTCAATTAACAAGTATAAATTAACTAAACCCTTTCCCCCTAAAACTGCAAAAAAAAATATTGCCTTTCCAAATTTTTATAATTATAAACAACTAAACCCTTTCCCCCATAAAATTGGAAAAAACAAATATTTCCCTTCCAAATTTTTATAATTATAAACAATTGAGAACCCCCTAATATATATATATATGAAAAATGAAATCTTTTCAATAAAACCTAATTTTAACAAATTAATTTGACATATATGTAACATTAATTTTCAGTTCAAACTACTTAAGCTATGCAATAACCATAATGGGGAATCTATGTGATCTTATGCATAGTGCAAGACGTTGTAACTGGAGATAGTCTTAAAAAAACTAGATCCATGAGAGAATTACTCACTATTAACTATGTACAAAAGGAAACTACTAAATAAAATGAGGCTATAATAAACCTATAACAACCAAAAAATACATATAAAACCAACCAAAAAATTAATTCAAACTGAATATAGGGAAACCACCCAAGACTGAGAGATGTAAGAATCATGGGAATTGGGTGTCTAAGAAAAAATAATACACAACTCAGAAAACATTAAACAATAATACTACATACCAATCAAGTTAGAAACACTAGTATCACAAGGGCTGGAAAATAAAATTTTGTTGTTCAACACTTTTCATGGAAACATACAAGGATAAGATGGAGGGGCAATGGAATCAATACTAAGTCAACTAGATCCTTACAAATCATAACTACATTTCTGAGTCTCGACAATTTTCCCTTTAAATTTAACCAATATACCAAAATAATTTTGTTAATGGATGGATTTCAGAAAGTTCTAGGTGTGAGTAACTAAGAACTTGGGGCTCTAAAATTTGTTTTGTTTTGTACCAATCCACGATTTGACAAATCGATAATTGGTACGGAATTTAAGTTATTTAGTGAAAAATGTAATGTGTCTACCTCTATTCTGAAACCATTTTCCATGCTGAGGAGGGACATTACCCTCCTTCACCTTCGAAAAAATGCCTTGCAATCACATTGTTAATGAGTGATAAGAAGATCACAACAATCCAACATGTTGAATCTCAGTTGATAGTGTCAAATACTTATATGGAAAAATTAACATAAGAATTACTTATAGTTGCCTCTTACTCTTTGCATCTTATGACATTTGATATTTTATGGTTGTCTCTTCGCCTTGACCCAATTGAAATTATAAGGTGAGAATCTGTGTGCATAATAATCCTTAGTTTTTACTATGAGATGAGGATTTAAAGAGAAGAGGACGTAAAAATAGGTAATTTTTATACGTATTTTTGTGGTGAGAATCAAGGACAAATTTTATGAGAAACCACAAATGTTTGGAAGGATGGAGGGAGATTACATCATGATCATGCCACCCATAAATTGAAGACAGGTAGTAGGCACAAACTTTTGATCTGGGCCTAGTAGTATACTAGTAGTTTTTCTCTATTGTTACAACCGCAATTGCTAACACATTGTCACACCTTAGACTTGCTATATTTTTTATCTAATCTAAACCAAGGTTAACTCAATCTAGCCACCTTTCTATCACAAAATCTTAAATTGATTTTGATTCCTCCTTTTCACCATCCTGGTTAGAAATTTTATCTAACAAACCCAAACAAGTATTCAATACATAAACAATAAGAAGAAGAATAAAAATAGAAATATCATGAACCAAAGGAAAGGGGGAAATGGAAGCATTGTTGGGTCGGGGGGGGTAGTGATTCCAATCAGGGTCAAACTGTAGAAATTCTGACCAGCAATAGATTAATTTCACTCACAACAAATTACAATTGATCATGCAAAATTGTCAACAATGGAGACTGAAAATGGAGTTGTAACACAAAATTATATTAACTCAGTGTACAATAGCCAACCCTGTAATAACATAGGTTGCTGAATATATAGAATACATCAATAGGTTGAATGCATAAGGAGGCATCCAAAGCTAGCATAAAGCAGGCTTACCCAAAATAGGCAAATCCCCCATAGGTGTAAAAAGCTGATCCCAAATCTGTCATGAGGCTCATGAATTGGCAAGGGCACATGGGCAAGCTAATGAGTGGTGGAATGGCAGCTCATACATGCTTTTTCATGGAGGAAAGAGTGGAGGAGGAAGAGGCAACAAAGCTGATTCACCTCACCTAGTCTTGCTTTCCTATGTGCCTTAAAACACTGAAAAAGCAGGGAATAAAGCAGAAAAAGCAGATAGGCGCCTAGGAGGCCAGGAATAAAGCAGATTTGATTCCTAAGGCTTTCCCAAGTGCTACATGAGTCAAAGATGGCAATTTTGACCTCTATGGATAGGCAATTAGCAACTTGCACATGGTCGGACTCATGGACTAGGCAAATAAGACAAAAATAAATTAATTAATGTCTAAGTGGGTAAATACTATGGGTTGATTATTCTAACACCCCCCCTTAAGCCTGACTTTATGAGTAATAAATCAAAATATAGGGCCTAGCAACAAGGCTTAGTCACCCTTTTACATACTGCAAGTCCATATGAAACAAGGAAAGAGGCAAAACCAACTTGGGAAAATCCTCCCTTAAACATGGACTGTAAAACAAAATTGTAGAATCTTGTCTCTACTCATGCTTTGACAGCATGATCAGCAATCCCTAGCAGTGATTTGAGATTGCTGAAGGTCTTCTCACAAAATGCTTTGGTGAAGATATCAGCTACTTGTTCTGAAGATGAACAGAAGAGTAGGTGAATGGTGCCATCATGCACAAGCTCTCTGATGTAGTGCATGTGATTCTCAATGTGTCTGGTTCTCTGCTTCTGAACTGGATCTTTGCAGATTCGAATGGTACTCTGGTTATCACAGTAGATGGTAGTTGAGTACTCAGGTTCGAAACCACACTCTCCAAGTAAACCCTGCAACCATAAACACTGAGTTGCTGCATTGACAACTCCTCTGTACTCAGCTTATGTAGATGAGAGTGCAATGGCACTCTATTTCTTGCTTGACCAGCTGATTGGCCCTTCTGCAAGCATGAACACATAACCTGAAGTGGACTTCCTGTCTGTTCTATCACCTGCCCAATCACTGTCAGTAAAACCAATTAACTCAAGGTCAGAATTGGCTTTATAGAACAAAGCTAAGGATCCTCTTGGCTGCTTTCCAATGGATCTCATGGGGCTGATCCATGAATCTAGAAGCAACACTGACTACATAACAAATATCAGGTCGAGTATGTGTCAAATACAATAAACATCCAATCAACTATCTATACAAAGTGTTGTTTACCATCGGTGGAGAATCATCTTCCTCCAGCTTCACTCCTGAAAGGAAAGGAGTTTTGCTTGCTTTGCAATCTTGCATTCTGAATTTGATCAGCAAATCCAAGTCATATTTGGACTGGTGCACTTNCTAGTTTTCTCCCTGGAGGAAGATCCACTAGCTCCCATGTGTTGCTCTTCTATAGCGAGTTGAACTCCTCATTCATGGCAGCTTGCCATCTTGGATCTCCTGTTGCTTCTTCATATGTTTTAGGATCAGACTCCACCATCAAATAACATCTTTCATCAAACTCAGGATCCTTCATGCACAGACCACTCTAAATTGAGATCTAGTCCTCCTTGGGTCATTGGGATCCCCAGCTAACTGTCCTGCTGCATGTAGTGTCTTGGCTTCCCATTTAGGCCTTGTGGGGCTGTTTGTGTCTGCAATAAACTCATCTCCATCAAACAAATCAGAATCAGCATGTTCGACAAATTTTTACTTACTTCTTGAGGTCCAGGTGGTGAAGAGGCTTCACCAATTTCCACTTCTGCAAGGGGTTCTTCTTCAAACTAAACACACCTTTCAATGAAGGATTTGTTTGTGCTCAAGTTTATCAACTTGTACCCTTTTGAATCTTCAGAGTATCCCACAAAAAGACACTCTTGGCTTTGGGGCTGCAAAGCCTTCCTCTTCTCTGTCGGGATTCTAGCCCATGCCTTTGAGCCAAAAATCCTGAAATGGGTCACATCTAGCTTGTGCCCACTCCATGCTTCGAAAGGAGTCATGCCATCCAACTGTTTGTGAGGCACCCTATTCTGAATATAGGCTGCACAATTGATAGCTTCAGCCCAGTACTTTGGTGGCAAAGTTTTGGCCTCCATCATGCATGTTGCCATCTCCTTCAGTGATCTGTTCTTCCTCTCAGCAACACCATTTTGTGGTGGTGTGTAGGGGATAGAATGCTGCATCTAAATACCTGCATCTGCACAATAGTTAATAAACTCAGTCTTGACATACTCACCACCATTGTCAGATCTGAGGACCTTGAGTTTTCTTCCACACCGGTTTTCAACCAAAGCCTTGAAGACTTTGAATAGGCCAAAAACTTCTGGCTTGTGTTTCATGAAGTGAACCCAACAATACCTGGAAAAATCATCAATAAAGTTCAGTGCATATTTGGCCTGACTCATGGACATATGCAGGAATGGGCCAGCAACATCACTGTGAATTAGCTCGAGGGGTGCAGAGGTTCTCTCATGGCTGGCTTTCTCAAATTTGTGCTCTGGGTGTTTTCCTG